>CM053573.1:142407137-142427810 GCA_028646485.1 Cryptoprocta ferox | reverse complement strand
ATGCGTTCCCGCTGGCGGCCGGCCTCCCGGCTCGGCTTGCGCCGCCCTTTTCGCGGAGCCGCCGCCGCCGCCGCCGCCGCCGCTGCTGCCGCTTTTCAAGGCGCCTTTCTTGGCGCCACCACTGCCGCTTTTCGCACCGCCGCCGCTCCCGGTGCGGCTTGGAGTGGATGCCGCTGCCGCTGCGCCCCAGGAAGAATTCGCCGGCCAGATGGGACGGACCTCTCTCCCGGCGCCCGGAAGTTATATATGGGGAGACGGGCGAGTTTTTCCTCCCTTAGAGATGGTTCTAGGTGCGTTTTCCGTCTCTCTTTCTCTTCCCCTGGTCTCTCCGGGGCACAGCGCGCTCTCCCTGTGTTGGGCTCGGGGGCTCCTTTCCCCTTTACCACCGGGACCCGCCCGTCCCTTAATTTCCCAGATTACAGTCTCTCACTCAGGCATCTTTGAGGTCGTCTTCTTTCTGGCGTCTGTTTCTTCTTTCCCCCACTTGCAAATCCGAGTTTTATCACTTCTGTCCTTCTCAGTTCAATCCATGCAGACGTGCGCGGATTATAGAGCTCCCTGCTTCTCCCTGTTGAATCCCTGTTGAGTTTATTTCAGATGGGGCTGTGTTTCCCTCACTTCTGAGAGACTGCAGCTTTGACCCGGTCAGACCCTCTGGGGGAGGGTCTTGCCTAGCAATGGCCAGGTGCCAGCCCACCCCCAGGAACATTCGCATGGCCTTGCTGCTCCTGATGCCCAGAGACTCTGGCTGGGTGCCAACTCACTCCAGGAAAAGTTCACATGATTGTGTAGCAGCAGCATTTCAGGGATTATGGTCTTAATGGTATTTAAACCCTCTTTCTCCTTTCTCCTTTCTCCATTCTTCCTTTTTTGTTCAGTCCCTTGTGGCTGTCTCCAGTCTTCCTCTTTCTCTCCAGCTGCTTTCAGGGGGCATGTTTTTCCTTTACTCTCCCCCCATGTCCATCCTCTCTCCGCAAGCAAAAACAGCTCCCTGCCCTCCGCGGCTCCTCTCTTTCCCAGTTCACCTCTCCACACGGCACACCTGCTGAGTTCTGTGTAAGTTGTGCAGGTTGTTGTGTTGGTCCTCAACTCAGCTTTCTAGGTGTGCAAGATGGTTTGGTGTTGATCTGGCTACATTTCAGGGACGAAAGATGCAAAAAAAACTTCCATGCTGTTCTGCCATCTTGGCCCCCACCTGTATCCTGACATTTTAAATATTATGTTTTGGTACTCTGAATCTTGGTTAAATCCTATGGAGAGTGTTGATGTTTTTGTTTTAGCAGGCAAGGGAACTGATTGGGTTTAGGCTAACAATTCCAACCTGGAGGCTATGTTTCCAATGTCAATTCAGTTGTCAAAATCTTTGCAATGCTCTTTATGTCTGTCGTGGATGTACATCACTCAGTCTGGAACCCAGGTTGTCAGTGTACTTCATCCAGGTAATCTATCCATTACTTTAGCTCTCAAAATCTTTAATATGCTGTTTATGATACCATGCACACCTCACGTCTCAGAAGAGAGCCCTGGAGCTCATAAGCAACTATTTATAACAGCTCTGTTCATTAGCAGTTGCTTTTCTGAGCTCCTCCTTCTCTGAAATCTCCCTGGCACTTTCTGATTTCTTAGACCTCTCCTTTCCAGTCTTATGGCCACAAACTTCGGACTGTAGTTATCCTACTCAGCCACACACTTCCACGGATGGGTCTGCATTCAAGCCAAGTGGTGAGAAGATAGAGATAAAAAATCAACCAAGGCCTCATGATCTTGGTATCAAAATCAACTACTGCCCTTCTTATGATGACAAACTAGGCTGGGAACAATGCCCAAATTCAAGCCACTGCTGACCACCTCACAGCACCATTGTCCAGCTTGGATACTGGGAATTACCCTGGACTCTAATCACCACCAATCATATTGTAGCCATTGCTATCCCCAGATGCCGTTATCGGCAAGGACAATTATCTGTTGTTTTCACTCTTTTGCATCTCTCTTACCCATTCATAAGTGTCTCGTCTCTAAAACTCCCAGAAGGCCACTGTAAGTTTTGTATTTCTTAATTTCTTTTTACTAACACAAGATACTAACTTTAAGCACTAAACTATGTACCAAAAGTGATAAAGGCAGAATTTTAGAGGACAGGGACACCACTGAGAACAAGAGTTGTAGGAAAGAAGGCTTTTTGTAGAGTAGGGGCAGCGCTGGGTCTTAAAGGATGATATCAGAAAGAGGATAGTATAATTAATTTTTGCTGCACATTGAAGAGTAACAAACCATCCTTAAACAATATTTCTCACTTATGGACTTAGAGTCAACCAGAGAAGTTCTGCTTCCAGTTTTAATTTTGCCCTTTCTACAGTATCTGTGAATTGCTGTTGTTTACATTTTTATGTGTCTCACAGCTTTCAATCTGGCAGCATTAGTCCCAAGTTTGCATTGCATCAACCTGGCCTCAACCGTTCTTATATGAATTTACTCATGTCAAATATTTTGTGTTTTTGCTGTGCTTCACCAAGGATTTGCGGGATCATGTGCCAGGGTCCCATCTTGAAATACATGGCCTTCAATGACCTTGCGGGTTATTTTCTCTCTCCCTCTCTCCCTTTCTCCTTCTCCCTCTCCCTCCCCTTCTCCCCATTTCATTCACTTCCACTTCCCCTTTCTCTCAACCACAAATAGCTTCTCTTTTCTTTCACTAACTATTTTATTCTCACCCTATCCCCTCAGGGTTTCACCTGCTTCCCAATGGCTTAACAAAGTACTTCTTTCAAACATATCCAGTGCTATACTCAAGAGAACCCTTGTTAAGAATATTCTCCCTCAACGCAATCACAGTTATGTGTTTTTCTTCTTATATTTCCAATCAGTTATTCTTATTCAAGTTATTATTTAAGAAGAACTAGATATTCAATAAACAAACGATCTGTAGAAGGTTTAACCTACTTAAAAGGGGGAGAAATGAGATGTGGCTACCTGTGTACTATCCCTTGAAGAAGCTTATAAAAGTACAGCCCCAGTAGCTAGGATGCTCTGAGGAGAACCCCATTGGGGAGAACAATGGCTAAAAATAGCACTTGACCTTGGGTATCTGAAAGGAAATGATGAAAAATGTTGACCAAAGAGTTTAAAGTATCTTTGAAGAAAAAAGAAAAATAAAAGCACACCCACTTTTTTAAAGTGCATAGGAAGTCACCTTCTGCACTTTCTGGAGAGGAAAAGCTATTCAGCCAAGATGTAGGCTTTCACGAATGACCTTCAAAAGGCAAGGGGCAGCACTCCATAAACCAAGAAGATGGTGGAGGCAAGAGAGCAGCAAAGGGGAGTGATAGATGCCCCCAAACACTGGAGGGATCACAAAATAAGTGGCCAGATCAGGAGACAGAGCTATCATGGAATCAAAACTAAAAACAGCTGCTTTCACTCTCAGCAAGAAGATATATGTCAGATGGGCTGCAGGTTCTGGGACTGATGGCATTCATGAGAACTGAGTGTTCCACCAGAGGAATGAGGGAGGAAGAATCTGATTCTAGCATCTTACCACAAATGTGTTCACCAATGCTGGCACCCTAGCCACTTTTGCAATGGAGATTCTTCTTAATGGGAGGAAACAAAAGAGAGACTTTTTTTAAATTCCATACTCACCAATTACTGTCTTGCTCTTATCTTTCCCTTGTGTTACTCCCCTTTCTTTTAACTACATAAGAGTTCACCACATGCTAGCAACTATGAAGAACTCAAATTAATGAGACCATCACTATCCAGGCTGTCCAGAACCTAGTAAAGCAAACAGGTTAATAAAACATATGTTGAAAAAAGAACATAATTGTGCCTTTAGAAATAAGGAAGAAGATTTTGGTTCATGTAAGGAGTAGCTTTAAGTATGTTTAAGTAGCCTTGAACATACTGACTTTGTTGGGTGGATCTGGGTTGGGAAGAAAGTGGATAAAGATAAATGTATCTGCCATGTGCCAGACACTGATACTGTCCATGGGTTATGTTAGTTAAGTTTCTTTTAACAATTTATTGAGTGTTACTAGATGTCAGACGCTGGGGATCCAGAAAAGAGGAGTCACTTTCTTATGGAAGTTAGGGTCTAATGGCATGACAGGCAGAAGAGTGGCCTCCCAATGTGTCTACATTCTAAACCACAGAACCTATGAATATGCTATTATGTTATGTTATATGGCAAAGAAAAATAAAGTTAGCAAGTGAAATTAAGGCTGACCTTAAAATAGGTCAATGATCCTGAACCAATGTAATCACAAGGGCCCCTAAACATAGAAGAGGGAGGCAGAAGACAAAGTGTCAGTGATTGATGTGAAAGACTTGACCAGCCATTGCTGACTTTGAAGGTGGGACAGGCCATGAGCATGGAATGCAGGCTGCCTCTAGAATTTGGAAAAAGCAATAAAAAGGATTCTTCCCTAGAGCCCTGAAAAGGAACACAGTCCTGCTGACACATAGATTTTAGCCCAGTAGCATTCATTTTGGACTGATGACCTCCACACCTGTAGGATAAGTTTGTGCTGTTTCAAGTCACTAAATTTTGGGGAACTGCATGTTGCTGCCAATGCTTTTACCTGGTAAGGAGTAAGGCAGAAAAAGAAGGTGTGTTGTAGTGAGAGATAGCAGATCATTGTGTTCGTTCCAACTTTGCCGTTAATTCATAAATTTACTCATTAATTTAGCTGGAACTATGTGCTGGGCAGAGTGCCATATACCATAATACAATAGAGAACAAGACAAGAAAGTTTCCAGCTCCTGAGGAACTTGCAATCTAATTGGAAAGCAGATAAAAAGTCAATGAAAAGATAAATGATCCAAATGGCAATAAGCACAATGAATGAAATTAAGATCATAGTGCCATAAGAAACACAATGGTCAGAGAAAGCCTTTCTGAGGAGATATTTAAGTTGAAATCTACTAAAAAGGGAGAAAAACATGTAAAGGATGTATAAAAAAGGACAGGAAAAACAAGGTCCTGTCGCTGGAAAGAGCTGTTAGCACAGTCGAAGATTTTTTTTTTCTTGCTCTTTATGTGGCTTATTTATCCCAATTACACCCTAGTCAAATCTGAGAAAGAAAGTGAGGGAGGGAAAGATTGAGGGGGTGGCCAATATTCTTGCCCGCCATCTCTTTACAGTTTCTTGGCTGTAGGCAGAAGCCCCAGCGTTCCTTAGGGCCCCAATCCCAGGAGAAGGCACATCTCTCGCACGCCAACACAAACAGAGGTTTAGTCTTAAGATGGGCCACTTTTGCAGGAAGATTATTTTGAGCTAAAGACAGTCGAGACCCTGAGGGCTCCGGAGCAACTTTTGTCTCTCCCTTAATTACATGCAAGAATCTCAAATGTTTGTTGTTTTTTTGTTTTGTTTTGTTTTGTTTTAATACATGCACTTTTAAATTTTTATTTATCTATTTTTAATATAATTTATTGTCACATTGGTTAACGTACAGTGTACACAGTGTGCTCTTGGTTTTGGAGGTAGATTCTCATGATTCAGTGCTTACGTACAACCCCCAGTGCTCATCCCCACAAGTGCCTTCCTCAATGCCTATCACCCATTTTCCCCTCTCCCCACCACCCCATCAACCCTCAGTTTGTTTCTGTGTTTAAGAGTCTCTTATGGTTTGCCTCCCTTCCTCTCTCTATTTTTTCCCCTTCACTTCCCCCATGGTTTTCTGTTAAGTTTCTTGAGTTCCACATATGAGTGAAAACATATGATATCTGTCTTTCTCTGAATTATTTCACTTGGCATAATACCCTCCAGTTCCATCCATGTTGCCACAAATGGCAAGATTTCACTCTTTCTCATTGCCAAGTGGTATTTCATTGCATATATAAACCAGGTCTTCTTTATCCATTTATCAGTTTATGAACTTTTAGGCTCTTTCCAAAATTGTTGAAAGCACTGTTATAAACATTGGGGTACATGTGCCCCTATGAATCAGCACTCCTGTATCCTTTAGATAAATTCCTAGAAATGCGATTGCTGGGCTGTAGGGTCATTCTATTTTTAATTTTTTGAGGAACCTCCACACTGCACCAGTTTGCATTCCCACCAACAGTGCAAGAGGGTTCCCATTTCTCCACATCCTTGCCAGCATCTGTTGTTTCCTGAGTCGTTAATTTTAGCCACTCTGACTGGTGTCAGGTGGTATCACAATGTGGTTTTGATTTGTATTTCCCTGATTATGAGTGATGTTCAGCATCTTTTCATGTGTCTGTTGACCATCTAGATGTCTTCTTTGGAAAAGTGTCTATTCATATCTTCTACCCATTTCTTCACTGGATTATTTGGGTTTTGGGTGTTGAGTTTTGTAAGTTCTTTATAGATTTTGTATACTAACCCTTTATCTGATATGTCATTACCAAATATCTTTTCCCATTCTGTTGGTTGCCTTTTAGTTTTGTTGATTGTTTCCTTTGTAGTGCAGAAGATTTTTATCTTGATGAGGTCCCAATAGTTCATTTATTTCCATTGCCTTTGGAGACGTGTTGAGCAAGAAATTGCTGTGGCTGAGGTCAAAGACTTTGTTGCCTGTTTTCTCCTCTAGGATTTAGATGACTTCCCTTTCATATTTAGGTCTTTCATCCGTTTTGAGTTTATTTTTGTGTATGGTGTAAGAAAGTGGTCCAGGTTCATTCTTCTGCATGTTGCTGTCCAGTTTTCCCAGCACCATTTGCTAAAGAGACTGTCTTTTTTCCCATTGGATACTCTTTCCTGCTTTGTCAAAGACTAGTTGGCCATACATCTGTGGGTCCAATTCTGGGTTCTCTATTCTATTCCATTGGCCTATGTGTCTGTTTTTGTGCCAATACCATACTGTCTTGAAGATTACAGCTTTGTAGTAGAAGCTATAGCTGGGATTGTGATGCCCCCTGCTTTAGTTTTCTTTTTCAACATTACTTTGGCTATTTGGGTTCTTTTGTGTTTCCATACAAATTTTAGGATTGTTTGTTCTAGCTTTGAGAAGAATGCCAGTACAATTTTGATTGAGATTGCTTTGAGTAGTATTGACATTTAAAAAATATTTGTCTTCCAATCCATGAGCATGACCATTTCTTTGTGTCTTCTTCAATTTCCTTCATAAGTTTTCTATAGATTTCATCATACAGATCTTTTGCATCTTTGGTTAGGTTTATTCCTAGGTATTTTATGGTTCTTGGTGCAGTTGTAAATGGGATCAATTTCTTGATTTCTATTTCTGTTGCTTAATTATTGGTGTATAGAAATACAACCAATTTCTGTACATTTGTCCATATTTTGTACCCTGCTACTTTGCTGAATTCATGTATCAGTTCTAGTAGCTTTTTGGTGGAGTCTTTTCGGTTTTCCATGTAAAGTATCATGTCATCTGTTAAAAGTGAACGTTTGACTTCTTTGCCAATTTGGATGCCTTTTATTTCATTTTGTTGTCTGATTACTGAGGCTAGGACTTCCAACACTATGTTTAACAACATAGTGGTGAGAGTGGGCATCCTTATCGTGTTCCTGATCGCAGGGGAAAAGCTCAAAGTTTTTCCCTATTGAGGATGATATTAGCTGTGAGCTTTTCATATATGACTTGTATGATGTTAAGGTATGTTCCTTCTATTCCGACTTTCTGGAGGGTTTTTATTAAGAAATGTGCTGTATTTTGTCAAATGGTTTTCCTGTATCTATTGACAGGATCATATGGTTCTTATCCTTTCTTCTATTAATATGATGTATCACATTGATTGGTTTGCAAATATTGAACCAGCCATGCAGCCCAGGGATGAATCCCAATTGATCATGGGGTAAATACTTATTTTAATATGTTGTTCAATTTAATTTGCTAGTATCTTGTTGAGAATTTTTGCATCCATGTTCCTCAGGGATATTGGCCTGTAATTCTCCTTTTTTGTGGAGTCTCTGTCTGGTTTGGGAATCAAGGTAATGCTGGCTTCATAGAATGAGTCCAGAAGCTTTCCTTTTTTTTTTTTTTTAACAGCTTGAGAACATGGTATTAACTCTGCTTTAAAAATCTGGTAGAATTCCCCTGGGAAGCTATCTGGCCCAGGACACTCATTTGTTGGCAGACTCTTGATAACTGATTCCATATCTTTCCTGGCTATGGGTCTATTCAAATTTTCTTTTTCTTCCTGTTTGAGTTGAGTTGAGTTGAGTAGTATGTGGGTGTCTAGGAATTTGTCCATTTCTTCCAGATTGTCCAGTTTTTTGGCATATAATTTTTCATAGTATTCTCTGATAATTGTTTGTATTCCTGTGGGTGTTGGTTGCGATCTCTCCTCTTTCATTCTTGATTTTATCTAGTTGGGTTCTCTCTCTCTCTTTTCTTTTTGAGAAGTCTGGCTAGGGGAGTTATCAATTTTCTTTATTCTTTCAAAAAACCAACTCTATACTGTTTATTTCTGCTCTAATCTTTATTATTTCTCTTCTTCTGCTGGTTTTGAGGCTTCTTTGCTCTTATGCTTCTAGTTCATTAAATGTGAGGTTAGATTTTGGATTTGGAATTTTTCTTGTTTCTTGAGATAGGCCTAGATTGCAATGTATTTTCCTCTTAGGACTGTCTTTGCTGCATCCCAGAGGGTTTGGACTGTCATGTTTTCATTATCATTTCCTTCATATATTTTAAAATTTCTTCTTTAATTGCCTGGTTGACCCATTCATTCTTTAGTAAGATGTTCTTTAATCTCCATGCATATGGAGGGTTTCCAAATTTTTTCTTCTGGTTGATTTCAAGTTTCATAGCGTTGTGATCTGAAAATATGCATGGTATAATCTCAATTCTTTTATATTTACTGAGGGCTGTTTTGTGACCTAGTATGTGATCTATTTTGCAGAATGTTCCATGTGCAGTCTAGAAGAATGTGTATTCTGCTGCTTTTGGATGAATAATTCTGAATATATATGTCAAGTCCATCTGGTCCATTATAATTCAGGGCCATTGTTTATTTATTGATTTTCTCCCTAGATGATCTGTCCATTGCTATAAGTAGAGTATTAAAATCCCTTGAAATTATCATATTCTTATTCATAACATTGCTTATGTTGTGATTAATTGATTTATATATTTGGGTGTTCTAAGTTGAGGGCATAAACATTTACAATTGTTAGCTCTTCTTGATGGATAGATCCCTTCTTAATGATGATATAATTATGATGTAATGCCCTTCATCTCTTGTTATAGGCTTTAGTTTAAAATCTAGTTTGTCTGATATAAGTATGGCTACTCCAGCTTTCTTTTGACTTACAGTAGCATGATGGTTCTCCATCCCCTCACTTCCAATCTGAAGGTGTCCTCAGGTCTAAAATGAGTCTCTTGTAGACAGCATATAGATGGATCTTGATTCTCAACTATTCTGATATCTTATATCTTTTGATTGGAGAATTTAGTCCATTTACATTCACCACTATTATTGAAAGATATGGATTTAGTGTCATTGTGTTTTCTGTAGGTTTCATGCTTGTGGTGATGTCTCTGGTCCTTTGTAGTCTTTGCAGCATTCCATTCACAGAGTCCCCTTTAGGATCTCTTGCAGGGCTGCTTTAGTGGTCATGAACTCTTTCAGTTTTTGTATGTCTGGGATGGCCTTTATCTCTCCTTCCATTCTGAGTGACAGCCTTGCTGGATAAAGGATTCTTGGCTGCATATTTTTTCTATTCAGCACATTGAATATTTCCTGCCACTCCCTTCTGGCCTGACAAGCTTCAGTGGATACGTCTGCTACTACCCTTATGTGTCTACCTTTGTAGGTTAAGGCCCGTTTGTCCCTAGCTTTCAGAATTGCTAGCTGAAAGAATTGCTTTCAGAATTCTCTCTTTATCTTTGTATTTTACCAGTTTCACTATGATATGCCATAGAGAAAACCTATTCCTGTTATGTCTGAAGGGAGTTCTCTGTGCCTCCTGGACTTGGATGACTGCTTCCATCCCCAGATTAGAGAAGTTCTCAGCTATAATTTGTTCAAATAAACCTGCCCCTTTCTCTCTCTCCACCACCTCCTCCTCCTCCTCCCCCTCCTCCTCCTCCTCCTCCTCTCCTTCTTCTTCTTCTTCTTCTTCTTCTTCTTCTTCTTCTCTTCTTCCTCTTCTTCTTCCTCTTCTTCTTTTCTTCTTCTTTCTCCTCCTCCTCCTCCTCTTCCTCCTTCTTCTGGAATTCCTATGATACAGATATTATTACGTTTCATTGAATCACTGAGTTCTGTAATTCTCCCCTTGTGGTCTAGTATTTTCTTCTCATTTTTTTTCTTGGCTTCATCATTTTCCAAAATTTTATCTTAAGTTTCACTTATTCTCCCCTCTGCTTCCTCCATGCTTCCTGTCACTGCATCTAGTTTATTTTGCACCTCATTTACAGCATTTCTTAATTTGTCTTGACTATTTCTTAGTTCCTTGATCTCTGCAGCAATAGATTCTCTGCTGTCTTCTATGCTCTTTTCAGGCCCAACTATTAATCTTATGACTATTATTCTAAATTCTTTTTCAGATATATTGTTTATATCTGTTTTGAGCCATTCTCTGGCTGTCATTTCTTTCTGGAATTTCTTTTGAGGAGAATTCTTCCATTTTGTCATTTTGTCTAGTTTTCTGTCTTTTACATGTTTTAATAGCTTGTTATGTGTCCTGACCTGCGAACACTACTATATTAAAAAGGGGTCAAACACTGTCCGGCTCCTGGCCCTTCAGGAGGTATTTTTGGAGTGTGTTGTGCCATCTCTGTTGTTGTGACTCTGGTTGCTTTCTCTTTCTATTCATAGAAATATGGTGGTTTGGATCTTCCACCACTACTACAAATCAAAGGTATGCTTTGATTTGTTCATTGAAGCAACCAGGAAAAAATTTTGAAAGGGGTGGAAGTGGTGGAAGAAGCCACAGAATAAGGGTCTTTTGTTCTTAGAGTGTCTATATACCTTCTTTCTACAGCACTTAAGGGAGGCGACTGGTCTCTCCAATTGAACCTCTGAGCTTACTACTGAGCCCAGGGATGGCTCCCCCTCCCTCCCCACCTCCGGGCACATGTACAGAGTGGCAGATCATAGTCTGGAGAAAGTCCTGCAACCCTGGATGGTATTAATAATTTGTTCCCTTTTTTCTTTCTTTTGTGTCTCCACAGAAGGAGATCCCTCTCCTCCATGCCTATGCAGCCCATTTTATATCTCCCAATTCACAATCATGCACTTATGGCCCACCAAGTTGTCCTGTGGGCCCCTAGAGGTTTTTTGTTTTGTTTTGTTTTGTTTTGTTTTGTTTTGTTTTGTTTTTACTCTGTAGCCTGGATTCCTGGAATTCTAAGTCTTCTGGACTCAATACTGCTGTGTTTGAGGGATGAGAGGACTTCAGATCTCCCTTCTTCTCTGCCATATTGACTCCTGTCTCAATAGCTACTTTAAATGTAAATGGACTAAATGCTCTAATCAAGAGACATGGGGTAATAGAATGGAGAAAAACACAAGATGCTGCCTACAAGCAATTCACTTCATACCTGAAGCACATACAGATAGAAGGTGAAGGGATGGAAAAAGATATTCCATTTAAATGGAAACAACAACAAAAGGCTGGGATAGAAATACTTATATTAGACATAATAGACTATAAAACAAAGACTATCAAGAGACAAATAAGGGCATTACATAATGATCAAAGAATCAACCCAATTAGAGGATACAACAATTGTCAATATCTATGCACCCAACACTGGAGCCTTAAATGTATAAAGCAAATATTAATAGAACTAAAGTAAGAAATTGACAGTAATATAATAGTAAGGGACTTTAACACCCCACTTGCTTTAATAGATAAATCACCCAGACAGAAAATCAATAAGAAAACCATGGCTTTGAACAGCACATTAGACCAAATGGACTTAACAGATATATAGAGAACATTTCATCCAAAAACAACAGAATACACATTCTTTTCAAGTGCACATGGAACATTCTCCAGTATAGATCACATTTTGGGTCACAAAACAAGTGTCAATAAACTTAAGAAAACTGAAATAATATACAGCCTTTTTTTTTTTTACCACAATGGTATGAAACTAGCAATTAATTACAAGGAAAATATAAACATGGGGTTAAACAATGCTACTAAGCTACCAATGGGTCAATGAATAAGTCAAAGAGGAAATCAAAAAGTCCTTGAAGACAAATGAAAATGGAAACACAACAGTTCAAAATCCTTGGGATACAACAAGAGCCGTTTTTAAGAGGGAAATTTAGAGGACCTTGGGAAGATGGTGGAGTAGGAGGACCCTGAGCCGACCCCATCCCACTTTTTCAACTAGATATTGTCCACATCCAAGTCAACAAACTAGAGAGCAATATGAAGACTAACAGAATAAACTCCACGACTAAATGTAGAGAAGAAGCTGCATCTGAAAAGTTAGGGAAGTTGGAAAGGCGGAGGAAGACTGCCCACAAAAGAGGAGCTGTACACCCAGAGAGGGCAGAGAAATTGGCTTTTTTGCCAGGTAGCTCCCCCAGGGAAGACTAATCTACATAACATTTGGCTTTCAAAACCAGAAGGGTGAATTCCTTGAGTTCATATAATCAGTGGTACTTGGAGTCTGGAACTTTAAAAGTCTACTCACTCAGCACTGTGTGAGCAGGGAGGGTGAGTAATGGTTCAGCCCACTATCTTTAGAGAGACAGCAGCCTACGTGGAGAGGCATCATAAAAATGGCAATTTATACAATGTCAGGGGCAAATGGGAGACAAAACTGTTTCTACTGATTTTGGAGCATGTTGGGGTTTTTCTCTGAAAACAAGGGACATGGCAGGTGCCATTTTCCTCCCCCCATCACCCAGCATAAACACAGAGCACCTGTGAGATGTGGGACTGCACAGGCATTTTCTACCTAACCCACTAGCAGTGCACCACACACATGACTTCTCCTAAGGACTAGTCTCCTCAGCCCTGGGCTCAAGGCAAATTTTACTAAAGCTGCACATGGGCCCTACAAGGTGCACCTTGCAGAACCACCGTGTCAGGACCAAATGCAGCTTAGGGCCCAGCCACCACACTACACCCAGCTGCATACCCCCAGGCACCATCGCACACCAGGTCCAGTCCTGCCCCATCTCACTCCCCAGCAGCCCTATCACACAGTCCCCAGCTGCCACAGTGCTTGGAAGAATATCACATAGGACTTGTGGCCCAACACAAACTTTACTAATACCACAGCCCTACTCCAAACTTCCCCAGTGGGCATGCCCCCTCAGAACTGGCCTGCCTGGATCCCACTAACACCATAGAGAGGAAGCACAGCCCACAACAGCAGAGTGCAGATGACTGCACTGAAAGGAAAAGTGACACAACAGCAGGGTGTAAGCAACACACATAGAATAGTCTCTTGGTGTGCCAAGTTCTGGTAAACGGGGGACACTGTAATACAGGGTACATCAGGAGGTCTTCTTCGTAAAGTCACTACTTTCAAGAGCTGAAGATGCAGCTGACTTTCTTAACACACAGAAACAGACACAGCAAGGCAGACTAAATGAGGAAACAGAAATTTATCCCACATGAAAGTTCAGGACAAGGCCACAACCAAAGATCTAAGCAAAACAAATATAAGAAGCATGGCTGATAGAGAATTTAAAGCAATGATCAAAAAGGTACCTACTGGACTTGAGAAAAGAGTGGAAGACATGAGTGAGACCCTTAACACCAGATAAGGAGTAACATTGCAGAGATAAAGGGCACAATAAACAAAATGAAAAACACACTTGATGGAATGAGCAGCAGGGTGGAAGAAACAGAGGAACAAATTATAGACCTAGACAACTGAGTAATGGAAAGTATTTAAGCTGAACAAAAAAAAGAGAGAAAATAATTATGCAAAATGAGAATAGACTTATGATTCCATCCAACATAAGAACATTCATATTATAGAGATCCTATAGAAGAAGAGAGAAAAAAGGGAGAAGCAAATTTATTTGAAGAAATAATAGCTGAAAATGGCCCTAATCTGGGGAATGAAACAGATATCCAGATCCACAAGGAACAGAAAACCCCCAATAAATCAACAAAAGTAGACTCACACTGAGACCTATTGTAATTAACTTGCAAACCATAGTGATAAAGAAAAATCTTAAAAGCAGCAAGACAAAAGAAGTCATTAACTTACAGGGAAAACCCATGAGGCTAGCAGGAGATTTTTTCAACAGAAACTTTGCAAGCCAGAAGGGAGTGGCATGATATAGTCAAACTGCTGAATGGGAAAAAATTTACAGCCAAGAATACTCTATCCAGTAAGGCTAACATTCAGAACAGAAGGACAAAGAGTTTTCCAGACAAACAAAAACTAAAGGAGCTTATGACCACTAAACTAGCCCTGCAAGAAATATTAAAAGGGACTCTGAGTGGAGAGGAGAGACAAAAAGTGATATTATAGAGGGAGGAAACACAAAAGCAGTAAAACTTTTTTATAAACCTTTTGTTATAAACATATGCCTACTTATATTATAGAGGTAGGAAACACAACCTTTATAAACATAAGACATAAAACATAAAACTTTATAAACACAAAAGCAGTAAAACTAAATATTTCTGTAAAAAAATCAGTCAAGGAACTCACAAAAAGGATAGAAATATAATAACATATACCTAAAACATGGGGAAGAGATAAAAGAATGAATTCAAACTTAAATGATCATTAACTTAATGTAACTCCTATATGAAGAAGTTATAATATACAAACCTAATGGTAATCAGAAATGGTTTCTGTGTGTTAAGAAAGTCAGCTGTGTCTTAACAGTTTTCATGTTTCAACAAAACATGAAAGAGAGAAACTCAAGGAAGGATCAGAGAAAATCTTCATAAACAATCACAAAACAAGTAATAAAATGGCAATCAATCAATAATTACTTTGAATGTAAATGGACAAAATACTCCAATCAAAAGACATAGGGTGACAGAATGGATAAAAACAAAAATCAAAAAACCAAGACCCATCTCTTTGCTGCCTACAAGAGACCAATTTTAGACCTAAAGACACCTGCAGATTGAAAGTGAGAAGATGGAAGATGGAGTTAAGATGGTAAAGTATTATGGGGACCCTGAGCTTTTCTCCTCCCTGAAATACAGCATCAAACCATTTTGAACACCTAGGAAATTGATCTGAAGATTAATACAACAATATGCATAACTTGAGCCAGAGAATATGGCAGGTACATGATGCAGAGAGGTTAATTGGAGGAGAGAAAAGCTGCAGAACTGCGGGAGGTAGGGAGCCATTTTTGTGGAGAGGACAGAAAAAGAGAAGGGGGAGAGTGCAGCACATCAGGATCACACAAGAAAAACACTCTCCCCTAAAAGTAGGAGAGAAAGAGAGAAAGAAAGAGTGAAAACACTCACAGGGGACTGGACAAGAAATCTGTTCCTCAAAACCATTGATGAGGAGAAAGGAGAGAGTTTCAATACCTCCAGCATTCTATAAACAGTAGAGTGCAGAGTCTGAAGTTCAAAGCTCAGTGCCTGGCTGTGCTCTGGCAAAGAAGTAGCGCGAATTCCCAGGAACCAGCAGCAAGATGCGAGGGGTCCATGTGCCACACAGGGAGAGTCAGTTCCCCTGCTTGTACTGTATTTGGTAGAGGCCATACAGCCTCCACAGGCAAAAGTCTTGATGGAACCTGGAGATCTGCCACGTTTACTGATATTGGAAAAAGATGCCAAAGGGCAGCAAAGCCTGGCATCAGCTGTGTGTTGCGATTTACTATAAACTCTCAGCCATTGCTGAGCAAGACCCTCAGAGGGGGTCCAAGCCATGGGGATCTCTGAAGTGTGGGGTTTGAAATAGCCCCATGTGAGATAAAACTCCGTAGGGAAGTGCCACCTGGCAGGCAGACAGCTTGGACACAGACAGGGTAAAGGCAGGGAGCAGACAGAAGCCTGAGACAAAGGAGGGGTGCTTGATCACATGTCTGTGAGGGCACGAAATTCCAACACCAGAGCTAGACAGTTGGGTGAAGCCATTTTCACCTCTAGTGAATGTGCAGGTATACACACATGCAGACACAGAGGGATTCCAGTGAGCTAATTAGCACCATCGAGTGAGGAATGGAGCCATTATACCAAATCCTGCCCACCTGTACCCTGCAGGCACATCCCCCAGAAGACCAGCACAAATGGCTTGCACCTGCTTAGGATATAGGCTATAGTGAGCTGCAAAGTTTCAGTTCTAGGGGAAACTGGATATAACTTCCTCCAGGTTTCATTCTGTTTGTTCCTTTGTTCATTTTCTTTACTTCTGCTTTTGCTTATGTTGTTTTCTTTATTCGTTCTCTTTCTTGGGTACAGAAAGATCAAATTATTTTTTTATTTTTTATTTTATATTATTCTATTTAATTATTTAATTTTTTTATTTTTTTAATTTTTAAACTTTCTTTTCCTTTCTCTTTTTTTTTCTTTTCTATCAGGCTTCTCTCAACAAGCACACCAAAACACACCTAGGATCTAGCTTCCTTTAATTGATTTGTTTGGTTTGTTTTTAATTTTTTAATTTTAATTTTTAATTTTTTAATTTTTTTTCTTCCTCCAAAGTGACAAGACTGAGGAATTCACCACAATAGAAACAACAAGAAGAAATGACAGCAAGGGATTTAATCAACACAGATATAAGTAAGACGTCTGAACTGGAATTTAGAAACACAATTATAAGAATACTAGCTGGGGTTGAGAAAGCAGAAAGACACAAGAGAATCCCTTTCTGTGGAGATAAAAAAAACTAAAATCTAGTCAGGCTGAAATTAAAAATGTTTTAATCAAGACGCAATCTTGAATGGATGCCACAACAGCAGGGATGGACGAAGCACAGAAGTGAATCAATGAGATAGAAGATGAAACTATAGAAAATAATAAAGCAGAAAAAAAGAAGGAAACAAAGGCAAAAGATCATGATACAGGATTTAGAGAACTCAGTGACTTATTAAAAAGGCATAACATTCAGAGAGAGTTCCATACTTCCCGCCTGCAACTCACAAAGAAGGGCTGAAACCAAAGGACTCTGAACCCCAAGAGTCTGGGAGGAAAGGAAACGGAGTCCACTAAGAAGATAGCCTTATAGGTGTGTGATTGAGAACTGGGGAAGATAAAAATGGGCCAGGACACGGAGGCACGGAGGGGAGGGAGCCCCTTCTGCGGAGAGACAAAGGGAAGAGAAAGAGTGGCTGGGGAATTGTAGAACTGTACCTGGAGAAGAGAAAAACCTCAGCCCAGGATGGAGAGGGATCCTATCATCCCATCTCTAACCACAGGGCTCTCAGAGAGAGATCCCAGCTCTAACTGTGGAGATTTCTTTGGGCTGTGTGCCCTGGTCCCAGAAATTTCCCTCCGGGATAGACAGTATGCAAGGGACACAGTCAGCATCAGGAGGAACGGGTCCCCTGCACGGTATCATGTTCAGACCCCTGCTAGGAAGTGCTCCAGTTTGCGGGATTACATTTTGGGCAGTGTCATTAATGCGCAGAGTAAGAGCTTAAAGTGGGCTGGGTGTGGGACATAGGACATGGCCCACATTGGCTGCGCCCGCGGCACAGTGAGATCAGATCCAAGGGAGTGATTTGGAGCACCTGGTCCAGGAGAAAGGACTAGGAGGGTTGCCATTTTTCTCCCCATGACCACCAAGGCGGGACCTCAGCGATTGGCCCCCAGGACCCACAGTGGAGGTGAGACCCGCTTACACCAAACCACGCCCATCTGCGCTGGATAGCTGCTTTTCTACGGCAGCCAGATAGATGCTGCAGAAACAGACAGCCCCTCACCCAAGACCAGCACTGCTGCATTGCTATGATTAACTCTAAATCAATTCTTGCTACTCAGATATATTCTCCCTTATCTCATTCTTATCTCTCCCCTCTTCCAAACTGGTTATTCTGGTTATAGGTTTGCTTAAACATGCATATTTAATCCATTCTTTTGATGCATGTTCTACACCTCCTTCATAACCTTTCTTTCTCTCTCTCTCTGAAATAGTCAGACTATATAGTTTCTCTGCGTAATATTATCTTCGTTCTTTCTTTCCTCCTCACCTCCTGCCATATTCTCCTTATCCTCTCTCTGGAGTAAGCCTTTTAGTCTCTCTGCCTGGTCAATGTTCAATTTCTTTTTCTCCCCACCCCTGTCATTTCTCTCTTTGTATGTGCTCTTCCATCAGCACTGCCTCCACCCTGCTTTTTATTTGTAGCTGAGATTTCTGGTTTTATGCTTTTAGACTGTCCTTTGTCTTTTGTTGTTTTTGTTCTGTGGTTTTTGTTTTTTTGTTGTTGTTTTTTGCTTGTTTGATTTGTTTATGCATTTGTGTGCTTTTGTTCCCATTTTTTTGCCTGTCTTTTTTCCTTTCCAGGGCTACCTCAAGGAACAAACCAAAGTACACATGGTGGAGAGTACCAGATATCGCTACAAGTAGGGAAATAAAATAACCAAAGTCACAACAAAAGAGACCAAGGGACACCATTAAAAGAAAGTCACAACAAAAGAGACCAAGGGACATCATTAAAAGAACACTTCCTGAACGACCAGGCCCTGGACAGTCTATGAGTCTCCTTTAATATAGCAGTATTCACAGGTTCAGAGGGCATAACAAGCTTTTAAAACTGACAAGAGACAGAAAGCTAGCCAAGATGATGAAACCGAAGAACTCTCCTCAAAAGAAATTCCGGGAAGAAGTGACAGCTAAAGAATTGGTCAAAACAGATATAAGCAACATAACTGACCAAGAATTTAGAACAATAGTCATAAAATTAATCGCTGGGCTTGAAAAAGATATAGAAGACTGCAGAGATGTTATTGCTACAAATATCATGGATCTTACAAATAGTTATGATGAATTAAAAAATGCTATAAATGAGGTACATAATAAAATGGAGGTGGCCACTGCACGGATTGAAGATGCAGAGAGGAGAATAGGTGAATTAGAAGATGCAATTACAGAAAAAGAGGAAGTCGAGAAAAAGAGAGGTAAAGTGATCCAGAAGCACGAAAGGAGAATTCGAGAACTGAGTGATACAATCAAAAGGAACAATATCTGTATCATAGGAATTCCAGAAGAAGAGAGAGAGAAAGGGGCTGAAGGGGCACTTGAACAAATTATAGCTGAGAACTTCCCTAATCTGGGGAAGGAAACAGACATTGAAATCCAAGAGGCACAGAGAACTCCCCTCAGATGTAACTTAAATCGATCTTCTGCATGACATATCATAGTGAAACTGGCAAAAATATAATGAAAAAGAGAGAATTCTGAAAGCAGCTAGGGATAAACGGGCCCTAACATACAAAGGGAGACACATCAGGGTAGTAGCAGACCTATCTACTGAAACGTGGCAGCCCAGAAAGGAATGGCAAGAAATCTTCAATGTGACGAACAGGAAAAATATGCACCCAAGAATCCTTTATTCAGCAAGCCTGTCATTCAGAATAGAAGGAGGGATAAAGGTTTTCATAGACAAACAAAAATTGAAGGAATTCATCACCACTAAACGAGCCCTACAAGAAATCCTAAGGGGGACTCTATGAGGGAAATGTTGCAAGGAACACAAAGTACCAGAGACACCACTACAAGCATGAATCCTACAGAGAACACAATGACTCTAAACCCATATTTTTCAGTAATAACACTGAATGTAAATGGACTAAATGCTCCAATCAAAAGATATAGGGTATCAGAATGGATAAAAAAAAAATAAGATCCATCTATTTGCTGTCTACAAGAGACTCATTTTAGACCTGAGGACACGTTCAGATTGAACATGAGGGGATGGAGAAATATCTATCATGCTACTGGAAGTCAAAAGAAAGCTGGAGTAGCCATACTTATATCAGACAAACTGGACTTTAAAGTAAAGGCAGTAACAAGAGATGAAGAAGGGAATTTTATAATTACAGAGTCTATCCATCAGGAAGAGCTAACAATTATAAATGTCAATGCACAGAATTTGGGAGCACCCAAATCTATAAAACAATTAATCACAAACATAAGCAAACTTATTGATAAGAATGTGCTAATTGCAGGGGACTTTCATACTCCACTTACAGCAATGGATAGATTAACTAGACAGAAAATCACTAAAGAAACAATGGACCTGAACGACACATTGTACCAGATGGACTTGACAGACATATTTAGAACTCTACATTCTGAAACTATGGAATTCACTTTCTTCTCGAATGCACATGGTACGTTCTCCAAGATAGATCACATACTGGGTCCCAAAGCAGCCCTCAATAAATATAAAAGAATTGAGATCATACCATGCACACTTTCAGATCACAATGCTATGAAATTAGAAATCAACCACAGGAAAAATTCTGGAAAACCTTCAAAACATCGAGGTTAAAGAACACTCCACTAAAGAATGAATGGATCAACAAGGCAATTAGAGAAGAAATTAAAAAAATATACAGAAACAAATGAAAATGAAAATACAACAATCCAAACTCTTTGGGATGCAACAAAGGCAGTCCTAAGAGGAAAATACATTGCAATCCAGGCCTATTTCAAGAAACTAGAAAAAGCACAAATACAAAATCTAACAGCACACCTTAAGGAACTCGAGGCAGAGCAGCAGGAACACCCCAAACCCAGCAGAAGAAGAGAAATAATAAATATCAGGGCAGAAATAAACAATATAGAATCCAAAAAAAGAGACAAACAGATCAATGAAACCAAGAGTTGGTTTTTTGAAAAAAA
>CM053573.1:142395901-142407037 GCA_028646485.1 Cryptoprocta ferox | reverse complement strand
GAAGAAATGGACAAATTCTGAAACCCACATGCACTAACTACCAAAATTCAAACAGGATGAGATAGAAAATCTGAACAGACCCATAACTAGTGAAGAAATTGAATCAGTTATCAAAAATATCCCAACAAATAAGAGTCCTGGGCCAGATGGCTTCCCTGGGGAATTCTACCAGACATTTAAAGCAGAGTTAATACCCATTCTTCTCAAGCTGTTCCAAAAAATAGAAATGGAAGGAAAACTTCCGGACTCATTCTACGAAGCCAGCATCACTTTGATTTCCAAACCAGACAGAGACCCAGCAAAAAAAAAAGAGAACTACGGGCCAACATCCCTGATGATTATGGATGCAAAAATCCTCAACAAGATACTAGCAAATCGAATTCAGCAGCATATAAAAAGAATTATCCACCATGATCAAGTGGGATTCATTCCTGGGTTACAGGGCTGGATCAATATTCACAAATCAATCAATGTGATACATCACGTTAACAAAAGAAAAGGTAAAAACCATATGATCCTGTCAAAAGATGCAGAAAAAGCATTTAACAAAATACAGCATCCTTTCTTAATAAAAACCCTCAAGGAAGTGGGGATAGAATGAACTTATTTAACATCATAAAAGCCATTTATGAAAAGCTCACAGCTAATACCATCCTCAATGGGGAAAAACTAAGAGTGTTCCCCCTGAGATCAGGAACACGACAGGGATGTCCACTCTCACCAGTGTTGTTTAACATAGTGCTGGAAGTCCTAGCATCAGCAATCAGAGAACAAAATGAAATAAAAGGCATCATAATTGGCAAAGATGAATTCAAACTTTCACTTTTCACAGATGACATAATACTCTACATGGGAAACCAGACAGATTCCACCAGAAGTCTACTAGAACTGATCCATGAATTCAGCAAAGTCGCAGGGTACAAAATCAACGTACAGAAATCGGTTACATTTTTATACACCAATAATAAAGCAACAGAAAGAGAAATCAAGAAACTGATCCTATTCACAATTGCACCAAAAATCATAAAATACCTAGGAATAAACCTAACCAAAGATGTAAAAGATCTGTATGATGAAAACTATAGAAAACTTGTGAAGGAAATTGAAAACACAAAGAAATGGAGGAACATTCAATGCTCATGGATCAGAAGGATAAATATTGTTAAAATGTCAATACTACCCAAAGCAATCTACACATTCAATGCAATCCCAGTCAAAATTGGACCAGCATTCTTCTCAAAGCTGGAACAAACAATCCTAAAATTTGTATGGAACCACAAAACACCCTGCCTGAATAGCAAAAGTAATATTGAAGAAGAAAACCAAAATGGTAGGCATCACAATCCCAGACTTTAGCCTCTACTACAAAGCTATAATCATCAATACAATATGGTATCGGCATAAAAACAGACACACAGACCAGTGGAATAGAATAGAGAACCCAGAATTGGACCCACAAGGGTATGGCCAATTAATCTTTGACAAAGCAGAAAAGAGTATCCAATGGAAAAAAGACAGCCTCTTTAACAGATGGTGCTGGGAGAACTGGACAGCAACATGCAGAAGAATAAAACTAGACCACTTTCTTACACCATACACAAAAATAAACTCAAAATGGATGAAGGACCTGAATGTGAGACAGGAAACCATCAAAACCCTAGAGGAGAATGCAGGAAACAACTTCCTTGACTTCAGCCGCAGCAATTTCTTACTCAACACATCTCCAAAAGCAAGGGAATCAAGAGCAAAAATGAACTGTTGGGACCTCATCAAGATAAAAAGCTTCTGCATGGCAAAATAAACAATGAATAAAACTAATAGGCAACCGATGGAATGGGAAAAGATACTTGCAAATGACATATCAGATAAAGGACTAGTATCCAAAATCTACAAGGAACTCACCAAACCCCACAACTGAAAATCAAATAATCCAGTGAAGAAATGGGCAGAAGACATGAACAGACACTTCTCCAAAGAGGACATCAAGGTGGCCAACAAACACATGAAACAATGCTCAATGTCACTCATCATCAGGGAAATACAAATCAAAACCACACTGAGATACCACCTCATGCCAGTCAAGTGGCTAAAATGAACAAATTAGGAAACTATAGATGCTGGCGAGGATGTGGAGAAACGGGCATCCTCCTACACTGTTGGTGGGAATGTAAACTGGTGCAGCCACTCTGGAAAACAGTGTTTGTTTGTTTCCCAGACAAACAAAAATTAACAATAGAACTCCCCTATGACCCAGCAATAGCACTGCTAGGAATTTACCCAAGGGATACAGGAGTGCCAATGCATAGGGGCACATGTACCCCAATGTTCATAGCAGCACTTTCAACAATAGCCAAATCATGGAAAGAGCCTAAATGTCCATCAACTGATAAATGGATCAAAGAAGATGTGGTTTATCTATACAATGGAATACTACGTGACAGTGAGAAAGAATGAAATCTGGCCATTTTTAGCAACGTGGATGGAACTCAAGGGTGTCATGCTAAGTGAAATAAGGCAGAGAAAGACAGATACCATATGTTTTCACTCATGTGGAACAGGAGAAACTTAACAGAGGACCATAGAGCAGAGGAAGGGGAAAAAAATAGTTAAGGAGAGGGAGGGAGGCAAACCATAAGAGACTCTTAAATACTGAGAACAAACTGAGGGTTGATGGGGGTGGGGGAGAAGGGAAAATGGGTGATGGGCATGGAGGAGGGCACTTGTTTGGATGAGCACTGGGTGTTATATGGAAACCAACTTGACAATAAACTATTAAAAATAAAAATTAAAAAAAATAAAAAGGAATAACATTCAAGTCATAGAAGTCCCAGAAGAGAAAGAGAGAGCAAAAAGAGGTGGTTTATGTGAGCAAATTATACCTGAAAACTTTCCTAATCTGGGGAAGGACACAGAGATAAAAATTCAAGAAACACAGAGAACTCCCATGAAATTCAACAAAAAACAATCATCACCAAAGCATATCATAGTCAAATTCACAAAATACATAGACAAGGAAAGAATCCTGAAAGCAGCAAGAGAAAAAAAAAATCCCTTAACCTACAGAGGAAGACAGATCAGGTTCACAGCAGATCTGTCCACAGAATCCTGGCAGGCCAGAAAAGAGTGACAGGATGTATTCAACTTTCAGAACTGGAAAAATATGCCGCCAAGAATTTTTAGCCAGCAAGGCTGTCATTCAGAATAGAATGAGAGATAAAGAATTTCCCAAACAAAAACTAAAGGAGTTCATGACCACTAAACCAGCCTTGCAAGGAATTTTAAGGGGGATTCTCTGAAAAGGGAACAAAACAAAACAAAACAAAACAAGACTAAAAGAAACAAAGACTAGAAAGAACTAGAAAATATCACCAGAAACACCAACTCTACAGGCAACACAATGGCACTAAATTCATATCTTTTAATAATCACTCTGAATGTAAATAGAATAATGCTCCAATCAAAACACATAGGGTATCAGAATGGATAAAAAATTAAGACCCATCTATAATCTGCCTACAGCAGACTCATTTTAGACCTAAAGATATCTGCAGATTGAAAGTAAGTGGATGGAGAACCAGCTATCATGCTAATAAATGTCAAAAGAAAGCTGGAGTAGCCATACTTATATTAGACAAATAAGATTTTAAAACAAAGACTGTAACAAGACAGGAAGAAGGGCATTATATCATAATTAAGGGATCTATCCATCAAGTAGATCTAACAATTGTAAATATTTATGACCCTGACATGGAAGCACCCATATATATAAATCTATTAATAACAAACATAAAGGAACTCACTTATATAATGCAATAATAGTAGAGGAATCTAACACCCCACTTACAGCATTAGACAGATCATCTAAGCAGAAAATCAACAAGGAAAAAAATGGCTTTGAATGACACAGTGGACCATATGGACTTAACAGATATATTCAGAACATTTCATCCTAAGGCAGCAGAATACACATTCTTCTCGAGTGCACATGGAACATTCTTCAGAATAGATCACATAGTGGGTCACAAAACAGCCCTCAACAAGTACAAAAAGATTGAGATCGTATGAGAGCATACCATGCGTATTTTCAGATCACAATGCTATGAACTTGAAATCAACCACAAGAAAAAATTGGAAAGACCACAAATATTTGGAGATTAAAGAACATTCCACTAAAAAATGAATTTCTTCTTCGTGGGTTAACCACGAAACTTTGGGAAGCCAATGAAAATGAAAACATGATAGTCCAAATCCTTTGGGATGCAGGCGGTCCTAAGGCGCCTTAGGGCGGTCCTAAGAGGGAAGTATATACCAAACCAGGCCTTCCTAAAGAAGAAATGTCTCAAACACACAACCTAACCTTACATCAAACAGTGCTGGAAAAAAAAAAAAAAAAACAGAAAATAAAGCCCAACCTCAGCAGAAGAAGAGAAATAATAAAGATTAAAGCAGTAATCAATGATATCAAAATTAAAAAAAGTAGAATAAATCAACGAAACTAGGAACTGGTTCTTTGAAAGAATTAACAAAATTGATAAACCCCTAGTCAGACTGATCAAAAAGAAAAAGGAAAGGAACCAAATAAATAAAATCACAAGTGAAAGCGGAGAGATCAAAACCAACACCACAGAAATACAAACAATAATAAGAGAATATTATGAGCAATTATATATCAACAATTTGGACAGTCTGGAAGATATGGACAAGTTCCTATAAACATATAAACTTCAAAACTGAAATAGGAAAAAATAAAAAATTTGAACAGGCCATAACTAGTAGAGAAATTGAATCAGTAATCAAACCAGAGTCCAGGGCCAGATGGCTTCCCAGGGAAATTCTACCAAACATTTAAAGAAAAGCTAATACCTATCTTTTGGAACTGTTCCAAAAAATATAAATGGAAGGAAAACTTACAAACTCATTCTATGAGACCAGCATTACCTTGATTCCAAAACCAGACAAAGATCCTACTAAAAAGGAAAATTACAGACCAATTTCCCTGATGAACATGGATACAAAGACTCTCAACAAGATACTAGCAAATCAAATCCAACAATACATTAAAAGAATTATTTACCAAGATCAAGTGGAATTTGTTCCTGGGTTGCAGGGCTGGTTCAATATCTGCAAACCAATCGACATGATACATCATATTAATAAAAGAAAGAATAAAAATTATATGATTTTCTCAATAGATTCAGAAAAAGCATTTGACAAAAATACAGCATCCTTTCTTGATACAAACCCACAAGAAAGTAGGGATAGAAGAAACATACCTCAACATCATAAAAGCCATGTACAAAAAACCCACAACTAGTATCACCCTCAATGGGTAAAAACTAAGAACTTTCTCCTTAAGGTCAGGAACATAACAAGGGTGCCCACTCTCACCATTGTTGCTCAACATAGTACTGGAAGTCCTAGCTTCAGCAATCAGACAACAGAATGAAATAAAAGGCATCCAAATCAGCAAGAAAGAAGTCAAACTTTCATTCTTCACAGATGACATAATACTCTGAATGAAATAAAAGGCATCCAAATCAGCAAGAAAGAAGTCAAACTTTCATTCTTCACAGATGACATAATACTCTATGTGGAAGACCTGAAAGACTCCCCCTAAAACCTCTAGAACTGATACATGAATTCAGCAAAGTCGCAGGATATAAAATCAATGTACAGAAGTCGATTGAATTTCTATACACCACTAAGCAGCAGCAGAAAGATAAATAAAGGAATTGATCCCATTGCAATCACACCAAACATCATAAAAAACCTAGGAATATACCTAACCAAAGAGGTAAAATATCTATACACTGAAAATTATAGAAAGCTTATGAAAGAGGGGCACCTGGGTGGTCAGTGAATTAAGCATCTGACTTAGGGCTCAGGTCATGATCTCACGGTTCGTGGGTTTGATCCCCATGTCAGGCTCTGTGCTGACAGCTCAGCATAGAACCTGGAACCTGCTTCAGATTTTGTGTCTCCCTCTCTCTCTGGCTCTCCATGACTCATGCTCTGTCTCTCTCTGTCTCTCAACAATAAATAAAAATACTTTAAATTTTTAAAAAATAAAATAAAACAAAAATGAAAATAAATTTTAAAAAGAAAGTTTATGAAGGAAATTGAAGAAGACACAAAGAAATGGAAAAACATTCCATGCTTATGGATTGGAAGAACAAATATTGTTATAATGTCAATTCTACCCAAAGCAATCTACACATTCAATGCAATTCCTCTCAAACTAAAACCAGCATTCTTTACAGAGCTAGAACAAACAATCCTAAAATTTGTATGGAACCAGAAAAAATCCCTAATAGCCAAAGCAATCCTGAAAAAGAAAACCAAAGCTGGAGGCATCACAATTCTGGACTTCAATCTGTATTACAAAGCTATAATCATCGAGACAGTAGTATACTGGCCCAAAAACAGACACATAGATTAGTGGAACAGAATAGAGAACCCAGAAATGGACCCACAAATGTATGGCCAACTAATTTTCAACAAAGCAGCAAAGACTATCCAATGGGAAAAAGACAGACTCTTCAGGAAATGGTGTTGGGAAAACTGGACAGTGACATGCAGAAGAATGAACCTGGACCACTTTCTTATGCCATACACAAAAATAACCTCAAAGTGGATGAAAGACCTAAACACAAGAAAGAAAACCATCCAAATCCTAGAGGAGAAAACAGGCAACAACCTCTTTGACCTTGGCTGCAAAAACTTATTAGACATGTCTCCGGAAGCAAGGGAAACAAAAGTAAAAATGAACTATTAGGAGCTCATCAAGACAAAAACCTTCTGTACAGTGAAGGAAACAATCAGCAAAACGAAAAGACAACCAATGGAGTGGGAGAAGATATTTGCTAATGATACATTGGATAAAGGGTTAGTATTCAAAAATCTATAAAGAACTTATCAAACTCAACACCCCCCAAAAAACAAATAATCCAATAAGGAAATGGGCAAAAAACATGAACAGACATTTATCCAAAGAAGACATCCAGATAGCTAACAGACACATGAAAAGATGCTCAAGATCACTCATCATCAGGGAAATACAAGTCAAAATCACATTGAGATACAACCTCACACCTGTCAAAATGGCTAAAATTAACAATTGAGGGAACAATAGATGTTGACAAGGATGTGGAGAAAGGAGAACACTTTTGTACTATTGGTGGGAAGGCAAACTGGTGCAACCACACTGGAGAACAGTGCGGAGATTAGTCAAAAAGCTAAAAATAGAACTAACCTCTGACCCAGCAATTTCTACTCAGTGTTTATGCAAATGATACAAAAACGCTGATTCAAAGGGGCACTTGCACCCCAATGTTTATAGCAGCACTATCATCAACAGCCAAATTATGCCCAAATGTCCATTGACTGATGAATGAATAAAGAAGATGTTGTATATTTATACAATGGAATATTACTCAGCAATCAAATAGAATGAAATCCTGCCATTTGAAACAATGTGGATGGAACTAGGATGTATAATGCTAAGCAAAATAAATTATTCAGGGAAAAACAAATATTATATGATTTCACTCATATGTGGAATTTAGGAAACAAACCAGATGAAATAGGGGAAGGCAAGGAAAAGCAGATAAAAACAGAGATGGAGGCAAACCATGAGAGACTTAAATACAGAGAACAAACTGCAGGTTGCTGGAGGGGTGTTGGTTGGGATGGGCTAAATGGGTGATGGGCATTAATTCTACTCCTGAAACCACTATTACACTATATGTTAAGTAACTTGGATTTAAATAAAATGAAACACACATAAATAATAAATAAATAAACAAACAAATAAATAAATAAATCTTGAAATCAAAGTCTTTCCGAAAAAAGCAAACATCAGAATGTTAAAATCCATCTCAGATCTATCAGTCCAACTAAAAAGGAAACTCAGACTCAAGTTTATTTAACTTCATTTATCCAATCAACAAACATTTATTTCCTACACAAATTAATTATTTTGTGTACCTAAAACATATCTATGGGATGAAAGAGAATGACAGAAAGGGAGAAAGAGAAAGCATGTAGATTTTAGGTATAAAAACATAAAATATATGATAAATTATTTGCATTAAAAAAATAAAGAAAGCAAGAAGATGGAGAAACATCTATCATTCGAATGGGCGTCAAAAGAAAGCTGGAATAGCAATACTTATATAAGACAAAGTAGACATTATAACAAAGACCGTATGGAGCACCTGGCTGGCATAGTCAGTAGAGCATGCAATTCTTGATCTCAGGGTTGTAAGTTTGAGCCCCACATTTGGTGTATAGATTACTTAAAAACAAATTAAAAATCTTTGTAAAAAATAAAAGAAAAGAAAGACTGCAATAAGAAAAAAAGGACACTATATAATAAGGGGAAAATCCAAAAAGAAGGTATAACAATTGTAAGTATTTATCATAGGAGCACCCAAATACATAAAACAGTAGCAAATATAAAGGAACTGATAATAATACAATAATAGTAGGGAACTTTATCATCCCATTTACATCAATGCACAGATCATCTAAACAGAAAATCAACAAGGAAACAATGACTTTGAATGATACACTGGGCCAGATGAATTTAACAGATATATGCAGAACATTCCATCTTAAAACAGCAGAATACACATTCTTTTCAAGTACACATGGAACATTCTCCAGCATAGATCACATATTAGCCCACAAACAAACCTCAACAAATTTAAGAACATCAAAATCATACCATGCATATTTTCTGACCACAACACTATGAAACTAGAAGACAAACACAAGAAAAAAAATTGGAAAGACCACAAATACATGGAGATTGAATAACATGCTACTAAGCAATGAATGGGCCAACCAGGAAATCAAGGAAGAAATTTAAAAGTACATGAAAATGTAAAAAGAAAATGAAAATAAAAACACAATTGTCCAAAACCTTTGTGATATGGTAGAATCGGTTCTAGAGGGCAGTTCATAAAAGACCTACCGCAAGAAGTAAGAAAAATCTCCAATAAACAACCTAACTATATACCTAAAGGAGCTAGAGAAAGAATAACAAACAAAACCCTAAAACCAGTAGAGGAAAAAATAGAACAAAGAACTAAGAATTGGTTCTTTAAAAAAAAAACCAATAAAATTGATAAACCTCTAGCCAAATAAATAAAATCACAAATGAGAGAGGAGAAATAACAACTAACACCACAGAAATACAAACAATTATAAGAGAATATTATGAAAAACTACATGCCAACCTATAAGAAATGTATAAATTTCTAGAAATAAATAAGCTTTCAAAACTGAAACAGGAGGAAATAGAAAATTTGAACAAATTGACAACCAGCAAAGAAATTAAGTCAGTAATCACAAATCTCTCAACAAACCAAAGTCTAGGGCCAGATGGCTTCACAGGTGAATGTTCCCAAACAATTAAAGAAGAGTTAATACCTATTCTTAAACTATTCCAAAAAATAAAAAAGGAAAGAAAACTTTCAAATTCATTCTATAAGGCCAACATTACTCTGATACCAAAACCAAATAAAGGCACCACTAAAAAAGAGAACTATAAGCCAATATTCCTGATGAACATAGATGCAAAAATTCCCAGTAGAATAAAAGCAAACTGAACTCAACAATACATCAAAAAAATCATTCGTCGTTATCAAAGTATATTTTATTACTGGGTTGTAAGAGTTCTTTAATATTTGCAAAGCAATCTGGTATCTCATATCAATAGGAGAAAGAATAAGAACCATCTGATCATTTCAATAGATGCAGAAAAAGCATTTCACAAAGCACAACGTCCATTTATGATAAAACACCTAAACAAAATAGGTATAGAGGGAACATACCTTGACATAATAAAGGCCATCTATGAAAACCCCATGGCTAACATTTTCCTAAAAATCTCTGTTTTTCCCCTCAGGTCAGGAACAAGACAAGGATGTCCACTCTCATCATTTTTATTCAACATAGTACTAGAAGTCCAAACCACATCAATAAGACAACAAAAAGAAATAATAGGCATCCAATCAGTAAGGAAGAAGTCAAACTTTTACTATTTGTAGATGCCATGATACTATACATAGAAAACCCTAAAGACTTCACCAAAAAACTACCAGAACTAATACATGAATTCAGTAAAGTCACAGGGTACAAAGTTAATGTGTAGAAATCTGTTGCATTTCTATAAACCAATAATGAAGTGGCAGAAAGAGAAATTAAGAAATCAATCCCATTTACAATTGCATCCAAAATTATAAGATACCTGGAGTAAACCTAACCAAAGAAGTGAAAGATCTCATCATAAAATGGAAATGCTACTACCTAGCGCTGGTGTGATTAAATGACTACCAACTTTTTCTCTCTCCAGTTTCCTAGAGAAGTCTATATAGGGAATAATCAGATCATATAGGTGGCAACCAATACACAGGTGATCTTCCCCTTTGTAATTTTCAACATTCGGTTTAAATTCTCTTTGGACTGAACCACAATAACACAAAACAAGTCGACTGGCTTTTAGTAATTATGCTGTAGAGAGTGAGGATTCATTGCACACATGGCTGAAATCAGAAGGCAATCTGTAATTCAGAGAAGTCATGAAGTATTTGCCTGGCATTCTGATTTTTCTATAGATGAAATGTCATGATGTTTTCTAATATATTTGGAGGCATTTATGAAATTCAAAATGGTGTGAGCAGCAACTCTGAGCACTGTCAAAACTGAACATTGTCAGTGGGGTGGATAATTTACGTTATTACTACTTAAATTATTGCATACTAAACACAGAATGTGCTATAAACCAAATTATCTAAAATATGTAGGAAGAAAATAAATGTTTCCATCAAGAGCATTAATTTTCAGCTAAATTGTCTTTATCTGCATTGAGGTACCAAATGGCAATTTGTAATCTATAATATCTTGGAATTTATTTCTCCTTCAAAATAAAAAGAAAACACTCGATGTTTAGTTTTCCAAATATGTGTGTGTACTTGAGTTTTACTTTTTTTACAGTTCTCATTTGATATTGGCTATAACAACTTGCCTGTGGGGTCTAATTATGTTGTGAGTGCTACTGAGGGCTTTATCTGCCTAGCCTCCATTTACACAAACTCTAAGTTGTCTCATGGAAAGAAGGGAATTCCCTCA
>CM053573.1:142250059-142386352 GCA_028646485.1 Cryptoprocta ferox | reverse complement strand
TCTGATTATTTTATTTCCCTGGTCAGTTATATGGGACTCTCCACCATGTACACTTTGGCTTGTTTCTTGAGGTATCCCTGAAAAGGAAACAGACTAGCATACAGGGAACAAAAGCACGCAAATGCACAGACAAATCAAACAAGCAAGTAAGCCAAAAGGGGAAAGAAGTAACGAAAAGGAAAGGAAAGGAAAGGAAAGGAAAGGAAAGGAAAGAAAAGAAAGAAGAGAAGAAAAGAGAGAAGAAAAAGAAACAAAAACAAAAAGAAAAAAAAAACAACAAGGTGGGTACAGAGACAGCAAAAGTCTGAGGGCAGTCTAAAAGCATATAACCAGCCAAGAGGAGAGATAAGAATATGCTACGGGATATATATCTCGATGGCAGCAGAAAAGGAGAAGCAAAGAAAAAAGGAGAGAAAAAAAAAAAAAAACAAGACACCTCCCCTGTGTGGATGGGCGTGGTCTGGCGTCAGGGCAGGTCTCGGGGGCTGCTCTCTCCAAGGCCCCGCCTTGGTGGTTGCGGGGAGCAGTATGGCGCCGCTTCAAAGCTTTGCCGGAACCAAGCGTTGCAACCGCCCTTCTGAGTCCGATCTCCCTGTGCCGCGGGCGAGCCAAACTGTAGTCTCCAAGCTCCGCCTCGCTTCCAAATCCCAGTCCGTGCAGTTCAACACCGTCACCGGGGATGAGATGCGTTCCCGCTGGCGGCCGGCCTCCCAGCCCGGCTTGCGCCACCCTTTGCGCGGAGCCGCCACCGCCGCCGCAGCTGTTGCTTTTCAAGGCGCCTTTTTTGGCGCCGCCGCCGCCGCTCCCCGTGCGGCTTGGAGTGGATGCCGCTGCCGCTGCGCCCAAGGAAGAATTCGCTGGCCAGATGGGACGGATTTCTCTCTGGCGCTCGGCAGTTATATATGGGGAGATGGGCGCGTTTTTCCTCCCTTAGAGATGGTTCTAGGTGCGTTTTCCGTCTCTCTTTCTCTTCCCCTGGTCTCTCCGGGGCACAGCTCGCTCTCCCTGTGTTGGGCTCGGGGGCTCCTTTCCCCTGCACCATCGGGACCCACCCATCCCCTAATTTCCCAGATCACAGTCACTCACTCAGGCATCTTTGAGGTTGTCTTCTTTCTGGCGTCTGTTTCTTCTTTCCCCCACCTGCAAATCCAAGTTTTATCCCTTCAGTCCTTCTCAGTTCAATCCATGTGGGCGTGCGCGGATTACAGAGCTCCCTGCTTCTCCGCCATCTTGTCCGCTCCCCCCATTTTTTTTTCTAATAAGGTCATTCTCTATATCTCCCCGTACCAAGACTGGGCAAGGAGCATAATGTGCTTTTATACCTCTCTTCTCCCCCACCCCCTGCTGTCCCACCTCCGTATTAAAATCATCTGGAATTCTAATACCAGACAATTCTTTTAAAACACTTTGTCAATTAGCCCTAAGTGAGCTCTGGATTTACTCCCCATTTCATCTCTCCCCTTCCTCCTGAACTAATTTTTCTTCTTGTTGAATTATAGCCTCTAGTATTCTTTTCAAAGTCTGTAAATGGTATGCTTTAAATCCACACCTTCGAAAAAGCATCCATGTAAGTTGCATATTCAAATGTCCCTTCTCTGATTAAACTATGCAATGGCCCCTGATTTTACTCAGAGCAAAAGTCATGCTTCATAAATGCTAGAATGACCTGGCCCCCATTCCTCTCAGGCCACATCACTGGCCACTCACATTCATTCGTTGTTCTCCAGCAACCTTCCAGGCAGGTGTGATCTCACCTTGTGCATTTGTTCTAGCTCTTTTCTCTTGGAATATAATATTATTCCCCTGGAAAATTATTTAGTCAACTCATTCACCTCAATTCTTTGCTCAAATGTCACCTCAGTGTGGTCTCCTTTATACTCACTGCATCCTTCCAACCTAGAACACCCAGTTCCCTTTATTTTGCTCTATAGTTTCTCTTCTTCCATAAGAAAAAAAACCAAAAAACTTTAACCTCCCAACAAATAAAAGCCTTGGACTAGAATGGCTTGACTATTGAATTCTACCAAACATTCAGGAAGGATTAATACCAATCCTTCTCAAATCCTTCCAAAAAATAGAAGAAGGAACATTCCAAATTCATTTCATAAGGCCAGCATTACCCTTATAGCAAAATCAGACAAGGACACCACAAAAAAAAAATTATAGGCCAATATCCCTGATGAACATAGATGCCAAAACCCTCAACAAAATATATTACCAAAATGAACTCAACAAAATATTAAAGGATCATACATCATGATCAGGTAGGTTTATTACATGCATGCAAGGTGATTCAACATCCACAAGTCAATCAGTGTGATACCCCACATTAACAAAATGAAGGATAAAAATCATATGATAATCTCAACAGATTCTGAAAAAGTGTTGACAAAACTCAACATACTTTTATGATAAAACCTCTCAACAAAGTGGGTATGGAGGAAATATACCTCAACATAATAAAGGCCATATAAAACAAGCCCACAACTAACATCATACTCAATAGTGATAAGGTGAAAGCTTTTCCTCTAAGATCAGAAACAAAACAAGAATTCCCACTTTTACCACTTTTATTCCACACAGTACTGGAATCAAACAAGAAAAGGAAATTATAAAGCATCCAAATGGAAAGGAAGAAGTAAAACCATCACTATTTGCAGGTGACATGATATTATATAAAGAAAACCTTCAAGACTCCACCAAAAAACTATTAGAAACTAATCAACAAATTCAGTAAAGTTGCAGGATACAAAATCAATTATTTTTAAGTTCTATTTATTTATTTTGAGAGAGAGAGAGAGCGCGCGCAAGCAGGAGAGGAACAGAGAGAAAATCTCAAGCAGGCTCCACACTGTCAGCTCAGAACCAGATGCGGGACTCAAACTCACAAAGCATGAGATCGTGACCTGAGCTGACTGACTGAGCCGCCCAGGTGCCACAGGATACAAAATCAATTGACAAAAATATGTTGCATTACTATACACTAATAACAAAATATCAGAAAGAGAAATGAAGAAAATAATCCCATTTACAATTGCATCAAAAAGAATAAAATGTCTAGGAATAAGTTTAACCAAGAAAGTGAAAGACCTGTGCACTGAAAACTAGAAAACATTGATGAAAGAAGATGATGATTACATAAATAAATGGAAAGATAATTATGTACTCAAGGATTGAAAGAATTAATGCTTTGAAAATTTCCATACCACCCAAAGCAATCTACAGTTTCAATGCAACCCCTATCAAAATTCCAATATTATTTTTTACAGAAATAGACCAACTATCTTAAAATTAGTATAGAACCACAAAAGACCCCTGAAAGGCCAAAGCAATCTTGAGAAAGAACAAAGCTGGAGGTATCATGCTCTATGATTTCAAACTATAATACAAGGCTATAGTAATGAAAACTTTAATATACTATTGGCAACAAAAATGGACACATAAATCAATGGAAAAGAATAGATAGCTCAGAAATAAATCCATGCATATATGGACAATTAATTTAGCACAAAAAAGCCAAGAATATATGACAGGGAAATTACTGTTTGTTTAATAAATAGTGTTTGGAAAACTGAACAGCTACATGGAAGAAAGAAAGAAAGAAAGAAAGAAAGAAAGAAAGAAAGAAAGAAAGAAAGAAAGAAAGAAATTGGACCACGACTTTACACCATACACAAAAATTAACTCAAAATAGATTAAAAACTTGAATATAAGATCTGAAGCCATAAATATCCTAGAAGAAAACATAGGCTCTTTGATATTGGTCTGGCCTTGATTTTTTGAATTTGACACCAAAAGCAAAAAGTAACAAGTGGGACTACATCAAACTAAAAAGCTTCTACACTGTGAAGGAAACCATCAACAAAATGAAAAGGTAACCTACCAAATGGGGTAAAATAATTGATGTATCTGATAAGGGGTTAACATCCACAATATATAAAGAACTCATAAAACTCAATAGCAAAAACACCCAATCAGACTAAGTAATGGGAAGAGGATCTGAATAGACATTTTCCCAAAGAAGACATACAGATGCCAGGAGCCACATGAAAATATGCTTAATATCACTATCATCGGGGAAATGCAAATAAAAACCACAATGAGATATAAGCTTGCACCTGTTAGAGTAGTTATTTTCAAAAAGACAATAAATAACAAGTGTTGGTGAGGATATAGAGAAAAGGGAACTTCTGTGCACTGTTGGTAGCAAATTAAGTTAGTGCAATCACTATGGAAAACAGTATGGAGGTTCCTCAAAAAATTGAAAATAGAGTTACCATAAAATCCAGTAATTCCACTGTTGAGTATTTACCTGAACAAAAACACTAACACAAAAAGAGATAAGCACCTACATGTTCATTGCAGCATTACAATAGACAAGATATGGAAACAACCTAACTCTCCATCAGTGGATGAATGGATAAAGAAAATATGTTACATATACAAAACGTAGTATTATTTGGCCATAAAAAATAAATCTTGCCAATTGCAACACTATGGATGGACCTTATGTGCATTATGCAAGGTTAAATAAGTCAGACAGAAAAAGACATATTGTATGATCTCATTTGTTTGTAGAATATACAAAAAAGAAGCTTATAGATGCAGAGAACAGATTGGCAGATTAGTGGTTGTCAAAGGTGAAGAATTAGTGGTGGACAAAATGGGTGAAGAGAGTCAAAAGGTACAAATGTCCAGTTATAAAATAAATAAATCCTGGGAATGTAATGTAAGGCATAGTGACTATAGTTAGTAATACAGAACTACATATTTGAAAGTTGCTTAGAGAGTAGATCTTAAAGGTTCTCATCCCAAGGGAAAAAATATTTTGTAACCATGTACGGTGATGGATGTTAACTGGATTTATTGTGGTGATAGTTTTGCAGTGTATACAAATATCCAATCATTGTGTTGTATACCTAAAACTAATATGTTGTAGATCAATTATACTTTAGGTTTTTAAAGGTGTTTTAACGTCTAATAAAATCTATGTCTAATAACATTTGTTTTAAACAATGTAATAATTTTTAGTACATATACGTTTATAACATATTTTCTTGGAATATTACATGCCCAGTGCTGACTGATGTCTAATTTGTATTAAGAGCTCAATATATTTTCACTGAATAAATGATAAATGAACAAGATGCCTAGAAAGTATATATTTCTAAATATTAAAAAAAAGTTAAAAAATATATCATCTTCCAAGCAGACTATATTGTTCAATGGTGGTTTGCTCTCAGATCAGTCCCACCATTCCTCTGCCCCTTTCTATTTCCCAGAGACCTAGGTTCCCAAGGTCAGTTGCCCTCTGCCTTCTGGGAGGTTCAGCCAATGGGAGACTCTGGCAGAAGACTGAAGATAGGAAAGAAGGGAAAGACTCAGTTACTTCTCTCTCTGCTTCCTGCGCACCTCCAACAGTAGCTATGTCTTCTCCATGGCTCCATCTACTTCCATATATACCCTTCCTCTGTTGTCCAGTGCTTTCCAAGCTGAGCCCCCACCAATAGCCTCAACTTCTAGGTTCTGGTAAAACTGCCTGTTTCTTTCGTCTTTCTGGCCCTAGAAGTGGCAATAGTTATCTGCTCTTGCTAACTCTGGGTACTTACATCTTGTTTGGCTTCCCTATTCTCTCGATACCTGTAGTAATCTTTGGTACAAAACCTCTTTCATATTAAAATTCTAACATGATTTATTTTTTTAAATTGGAGTTGACACACAGTGTTACATTAGTTTCAGGTACACAGCATAGTGATTCAACAACTTTATACATGATGCTGTGCTCACCACAAGCATGGATACTAATCTGTCACCATACACCATTTATTGCAGTCCCATTAAATACATTCCTTATGCTGTACCTTTCATATCCACTGACTTATTCATTCCACAATGATATACCTTACCTCCAACTCCCCATTACCCATTTTGTCCATTCCCCCACTCCTTTCACTCTGGCAACAACCAGTTTGTTCTATGAGTTTATGGGTCTGTTTCTGTCTGTTTGCGGTTTTTATTCACTGTTTTTGTTTTTTAGGTTCCACATATAAATTAACTCATATGGTATTTATCTTTCCCTGTTTGACTTAATTCACTCAGTGTTACACCCTCTAGGTCCACCAACAGTGTCACAAATGTCAAGATCTCATTCTTTGTTATGACTGAGTAATATTCCATTGTGTATATATACCACATCTTCTTTATCCATTCATCTATCAGTGGACACTTAGGTTGCCTCCCTATCTTAGCTATAATAATGCCCATATAAATATAGAGTGCATATATCTTTTTGAATTAGTGTTTTCATTTTCTTTAGGTAAATACCCAGAAGTAGAATTATACTAAATTGTATGGTATTTCTGTTTTTAATTTTTTTAGAGATTCCATACTGTTTTTCACAGTGGTTGCACCAATTTACATTCCCACCAATAGTGAAAGAGGGTTCCCTTACCTCTACATCTTTGCCAACCCTGTATATCTCATCTTTTTGACATTAGCCATTGTGACAGGTGTAAGGTCTTTATAGTTTTGACTTACATTTTTCTGATGATTAGTGATATTGGGCATCTTTTCATGTATCTGTTGGCCATCTGTAAGTCTTATTTGGAAAAATGCCTATTTAGGTTCTCTGCTCATTTTAAATTTGATTATTTGTTTTTTTGGTAGTGAGTTATAGAAGTTCTTTATATATGTTTTATATTAGCCCCTTATTGGATACATTGTTTGAAAATATGTTCTTTTATTCAGTAAATTGTCTTTTCACTTGTAGATGGTTTCTTTCACCATGCAAAAGCTTTTTATTTTGGTGTAGTCCCAATGGAACCACAAAAGACCCCAAATTGCCAAAGCAATCTTCAGAAAGAAGAACAAAGCTGGAGTTATCTAAATCCTGGGTTTCAAGATATACTACAAAGCTATAAGAATCAAAACAGTATGGCACTAACACAAAACTAGGTGCATAGATCAATAGAACAGGATAGAGAGTCCAGAAATAAATTCATGGTCAATTATGATATGGTCAATTATCTACAACAATGGAGGAAAGAATAAACAATGGGGGAAAGGCAGTCTCTTCAATAAACGGTGCTAGGAACACTGGACAGCTACATGCAAAAGAATGAAATTGGAGCACTTTCTTATACTAGACACAAAAATGAACCCAAAATGGACTAAAGACCTAAATGTACGACCTGAAACCATAAAACACCTAAAAGAAAACATAGGCGGTAATCTGTTAGACATTAGCCTTAGTAATATCTTTCTAGATATTCTCTTCAGGCAAGGAAAACAAAAGCAAAAATAAACTATTGAGCATAATAGGGTTTTGATTTTCTTGGCTGGATACTGATTGATACCCAAACATATAATTTACTTTTTTATTATACTTACAGTTTGCCCATAAGCTCCACATGGCAGGGGTATTTGGGGTTATTTTATTTACTGACTTGTGGCAAATGCCTAGAATTGTGCCTGGCACATAGTAGATGCTAAATAAATATTCGTTGAATAAATGTTAATTTGTGTGCTGGATGCTGGGATATGACTCCCCACATCCCCTCTGTCAAGACTGAAGAACTTACTCCTCAGCAGCTAGGAGTGCTGCTGGCAGACATATCTTAGTTTTCAGTCTCCTCCAGAAATGGCCCTTGGCTAGCTGCTCATCCAATGATGTGCCCCTTTTTTGGGGGGGGGCACCTTGCACCCAATAACTGATCCATATGAGATTAGCAAGACCCAGTCGCTCACTATAATGTGGGACAACCCTGAAGACCATCCCACCTCAGGGCTCCCCTTAAGGTCAACAGAAGACTTTTCCAGGACTTTTCTGCAGCCCAACTTTTCTCTTTGCTTAATCTTGTTTCCTTCCCTTTCCCCAGAGGTGTTGATCCCTCATAAAACTGTATGCAAATCATCTCAGTGTCTGCTTCCTACTGAGCCAACCTGAAGCAGTTTTGTTGGGTATAAAGCTCTAGGTAAAGTTTTTTTCCTTCACTACTTTAAAGCAGTAGTTCTATTGTCTTGTCTCTAGAGATACTGATTAGCATTTTAATTCTATCTGAATATAGATCTTTTATAGTTGTGGCAAACATTCAGTTGCCTTCCCTTTTCCTTGATAATAGAACCAGAGTGTTCCTTGGTCTTCTATCTAGCCCCAGGAGCAAAGGTGAATTATTCTTAGCCATTGTCTTCCATCCTTTTTCATATCAAGACTCATAGGTTATGTTCCTTATATGGCATCTTTTAAATGTTTCCATTTATCCTGAAAGGTGCCTAGCATGGGAGGCTCTAGACATCAACAGGTCCCACCGAGGTTGCCCTAAGCACCAGTGGAATCAAAGTCTCAGAATTGTCACCCACTTTCAGCACTGGCCTACCAGCTAAGACTCTGATCCAAGTCAATCATTCAGTCATAATAACACCAATCTTCCCGGCCATGCTTTTTTTTATGGAAGATAGAATTGTCTTTTCCAGCCTTTCATCATTGTTGTGTAGATAAGAGATACGTACAGATGCACCATCTTGTAACCATGGAGTAACATACTCTATGGAAGACAAAGCCCAAAAAAATGGAAATACTTTGGATATCTGATGACACTGAGTCACTGAATTAATACTGGAACCTTCATACCTAAGGATTTGTGTGAAAAGAGTTTTCTGCCTTTTTTAAATCTTCTTTTGAGTCATCTGTTGTTTGGACTGAAAAGCAACCTATCTGATACAATAGGGAATCTTGTTTGTTTCTAGTCATTTTTGGGATAGCATGTAAAAATAGCAAAACCCTTTTTGTCCTTTTCCTGCTGTCTCCTTCCTGAGGTCAAGAATGTGCACATCTTGTCTGAAGCTCTAGCAGCCATTTTTAATTATAAAAGAAAAAGCCAACCAAATGAAGACATCCAACCAGTGCCAGCAATGTCCTCCCTCTGAACATATTAGAAGAGCAAATAAATCCTTAAGTCCTTAAGCTAGTATAGGTGGGTCTTTCATTAGCAGTCAAACATAACTTCTTACTGATTTAATATCCTTTACATATTCATCTAACAGGTTATCTATTTCTTGTCAAATTTTATGATCTCTTTATGTATTATAAAGATTCACCCTTATCTGGACTACAAATTTTTTTTCAAGCAGTCACTTGCCTATTGACTTTTACAGTATTTTGCCATGCAAATGATTTATATTTTCATATAATCAGATGTGTTTTTTTTTAACTTCTGAGATTCTCCTTCTGGTTAGTGTGGTAATGTTAAGGATGAGCCCACAAATTCTTTGATACTCTTCCCAACATGCAGTGAAGCTTAATTCCTCCCCCCATCCTTGAGTATGGACTAAACTTAATCATTTGTTTCTAACGAAAAGAATATGGCAGAAGTGATGAGATGTCACTTCTAAGGATAGTTTATAAAACGACTTCTTTTGGGTCTTCTATCTTGGGTGCATATCCTTTCTCTCTCTCTTTCTCTTTCTCTCTCTCTCTCTCTCTCTCTCTTCTCTCTCTCTCTCTCTTACTCTGGGGGAAGCAAACTGCCATCATATGAGCAGCCCTATGGAGGGGTAATGGTGAGAAGTGGAGGCCTTCTGCCAATATCCAGTGAGGAACTGAAAGCTGCAAACAACCATATGAGTGAGCTCAGAAGCAGATCCTGTACCCCCACTTGAGCCTTCAGATGACTACAGTCCTGGCCAACTGGTTGCCTGCAATTTCATGATACTAAAGCAGAACCACCCAGCTAAGTCACTCCAAGATTTCTGCTCCTTAGAAAGTCTGCGAGATGGGGGCACCTGGGTGGCTCAGTCAGTTAAGCGCCCAACTTCGGCTCAGGTCATGATCTCACAGTCTGTGGGTTCGAGCCTTGCGTCAGGCTCTGTGCTGACAGCTCAGAGCCTGGAGCCTGCTTCAGATTCTGTGTCTCCCTCTCTCTCTTCCCCTCCCCCGCTCACTCTCTGTGTGTGTCTCTCTCTCTCTCTCTCAAAATAAAATAAAGACATAAAAAATTTTTAAAAAAAGAAAGTTTGTGAGATGATAAATGTTTGGTGGAGTGTTGCAGTAATCTATTACACAGCAATAGATAAATAATTCAGATACAAACCATGTCCATTTTCCCAGATTATATCTATCTGTCCTGCATTTTCTTGCAAGATTTTAACTTTTTAAAAATTTTATTTATTTATTTATTTATTTATTTATTTATGAGAGACAGAGTGAGACAGAGTGCAAGTAGGGGGAGGGCAGAGAGTGGGGGAAATACAGAATCTGAAGCAGACTCCAGACTCTGAGCTGTCAACACAGAGCCTGATGTGGGGCTTAAACCCATGAACTGTGAGATCATGGCCTGACCCCAAGTTAGCTCCTTAACCAACTGAGCCACCCAGGTGCCCCAAGATTTTAACTTCTAAAAAATATATTTTAGGTCTTGAATCTATTAGATCTGATTTTTATGTGCCATAAAATAAGTTCATACACTTTTTCTGGCATGAGTATCATGTATTATATGATCTATCATAAATCTCTTAATTCCTTAAAATTCCATTTTTATAGAAACCAGGATTTCTTTCTAAATTCTCTCCTAGAACAGAGACATAACTATGTATTCACCAATCCCTAAGCCAGTAGAAATTATTGGATTACAGAGGTCACTGGATGAGCCTAGAGGCTCAGTGGAGAAAACCTGGAGGGGACTGGACCATAGAGGAAAGGGGTATATTATATGGAGGGAGATGTAGACATGGAAAAAACACAGGTAGGTGTTGCTGGAGGTTCCATAGGAAGCAGAAAGAGGAGGAAAGGACTCTGTCCTTTCCCTTCCTTCCTTCCTTCCATTCCCCAATCTTCTGCCAGTGACTCACTTTGGCTGAACCTCCCAAAAATACAAAAGGAAGAGAGGAGGGCAAGGTAGGAAAAGTCTAAGATTGCAGTATAGTTCCAAAAAAGTTTTAATCAAGCCAATGGGAAGTCTTCAAACAAAATCTATTAGTTAGAGGGATCCAATATTTCACTAGAACGCCCACCATACTTGGTCACTAGTTGCTAATAGCCCAGGTGAACCATAATTTCAATGCAAACATGGTGGGTAATCCAGAGGAGCAGCAGCTAGAGCTGTCAGTCAACTACATTGCCCTTAGCAGGAGATCTGATCAGTGCATTTCAACAGTCACCACCTTTGATTTTAAAATTAAATATATATTTGAATCACTGAAACAGAACGATCAGTTGTCTCTAACTGAAAGGCTAGAGTTATATACTCTCTGGTCTCTAACTGAAAAGTTAGAGTTATATCCTCTCTGACTGTATAAATACTTGCCATTGTGCATTTTGTCAAAATGCCATGTTAGAAGAAAATACTCCATTTTCATCATACTCCATTTTCATCAATTGTCACAAAATAACTACATTTTATACCTGAGGGAAAATCAAAATATATTTGGTGTGTTCACATTGAATGGCTATCATGTTCCAAGCAATGTTCTTGGGCCCCGAGCGGGGAGGGGGTGGGTGGTGGTACACAGGGGTTATAAAAAAAAAAAAAAGGCAGAGACTCTGCCCATGTGAAACTTACATTCTAGGGAACATGGCAGGATCCAAAATAAAAAAAGATACTACATTGAAAAAACTTGATTTAGGGTGTAAGGTACCCAAAGGGAAGAGCCAGGGGAAGTCATTAGATAGAGTAGTTCAGATCCCTAAAGAGGTGACAACTGAGCTAACAGAGCTGGTACTTGACTGAAATCACTTTTGCTGTATCAGAATGTTTCATAAATTATGTTCAATGCTTTAAGTGCTTTTGGATAGTCTTGATTAGTGAAAAATAGGTATATTATATATTAATATATTAGATGTTTAAAATTCTTGTATTTTGAGATAAAATCAAATGGTTTCTTTTTATAATCTTCATGATTTTCTGTTAAATGACAAATTTAGAGAGAAACTTTTGGGTTATTTGCAAGCATTTCTCTACAAATAACACATTACAGATGTGGATGGTATTTATTCACAATAAATAGAAAGCCAAATTGAAGTTATTTTCACTACATTTTCTCTTAGCACTGGTTGCTTAAGTAAGAGAGACATGTTGATCTGCTGTATAAAGATCTTGATCAGATAAATGAAACTTACAGATCTAAGAAGAACATCTTGAGGCAAATTTGAGGAATTATCATTTATCTTCTGAAACATTACAACATCAATGTTCCTCATGTTTCCTACCTTCCATCAAGTGTTCATTATAGGGACACCTGCATGGCTCAATCAAGCATCCAAACTTAATTTCTGCTCAGATCATGATCTCACAGTTTTTGAGATGAAGTCCCGGGTTGGGCTCTACACTGACAGCGGAGAACCTACTTGGGGTTCTCCATCTCTCTCTCTGTCTCTCTCTCTCTCTCTCTCTCTCTCTCTCTCTGCTCTTCACTCTCTCTCTCTCTCTCTCTCTCTCAAAATAAATAAACCTTTTTTAAAAAAAGTGTTCCTTATGGCTGTGAATTAAATCTATGACTAAGAGAATTAAACAACTTATAATATATAGTGGTTAAGGAAATTGCAACATCCACCCTGCTCTACTTTCCACAGTAAACTTGGTTCAGATAGACAGTCAGACTCTTGAGACACAATAGGCTCCACCTAGCACCAAATTTATTTACCTTCACTAATGCATAGAGTTCATGTAATATCCTGGCATGAATCACATGAAGGTCTATGACTCTTAGGCACAAGCATTCTGAATGTGAAGCATGTGTATTAACAAGAGATGAGACTGAGCAGAGATGACCCCAGCTCAGGAAAGCCATGAGCTCTGAGCCCTTATTCAGCTTTATACCAGCTGACCATGTAGCCCCTTAGGCATATGAATACCCCTTCATTCTTCAGGGCAGCCGCATCACATCAATGTCAATTACTCACTGCTAAAGAACTAATTTTGACAGTGTTCATGCACAGACTAAGCACCTGTACATAATCCTCAACCAGATTCTATTTAATCAGTAGCATATCATCCCAACCATTCCTTGAGTTTAGTATTGCAAAGAGAAAAGACCGGGATTCAAATCCTCAGATATCCCTAAGCCTATAGGAAAAACTACAGAACCAGCTATTAACCCTTTCCTTCAGTTCTCCTCCTGATCCCCATTAAAACCTCTTTGATACATATTTTAGACATTTTCTTATTCTTAGTACAGCAACTTCTATAATATTTGTACAAAAAAAAACCCACTACAATATAGACAATCACCAAGACTCATATTCTCCAATGAGGAGTTGCAATTTTTGGCATTCTCTTTGCAAACTAAGTAAACAAGACTGCTCCATTCACACGTTTTCTGATATATATTCTTTCCCCACCCCTGCATTGTTTGCCCCTTTTCTATAAGTGTTTATAGAAGCATCCAGCTCCATAGTGTCCTCTGACATGTTTCCATGGAAATCACATCAATTGGGAATGTTAAGTCAACTCCCCAAAATATCTACCTATTCATCCTAGAGATCATCTCCTACATTGCCTTGATTTTCATTTAGCTCTATATGTGAAGCTAAAAGTCTTTGATTACACTCTGTAATTATAACAGAGATTAAAATAATGCTTAATACATCATACATCTATTAATATTATGGTGTCGATTTTCCAACTTTCCAAGCAAAAACACCTTTTTCTCAGATACCACTTATTTCCTTTAACCGAGGTGGTCATTATAGGCCACTGTTCAGTAAATTCTGGGTTCCAGCTTGTCTGAGGCATGACCATATTCTATCTACTAGAAAGCAAGATTTCACTAAGATAGGCGTCCAGGTTCCACTCTGCAGCACCATCCTTTGCCTTTCCAGATTCCAAGGGAATCAATGGCACATGGCCACCACATCACACAGATAGTCACCCTTCTGAACACCACTCTGATTCCATTAATGCTTGCTTGTATAATTTCAGTCACATTCACATCTGGCATAGTCAAAAGGCAAAGCAGACTCTGAGATACTGTGTAAGCAGCAAGATGCAACTCTTTTTATGCCCTTAAAGAGATGCCATCCTGGCTCACAACAATACTATCTATCAGCTTCTGGGCAAAATAAGAAAATGTGTCCATCTCAGTTCAAAGATAGGATTTCTGGGTGTACCTGGGGTCCAACTCTTGACTTCAATTCAGGTCATGATCTCATAGTTCTTGAGTTTGAGCCCCACCTTGGGCTCTGTACTGACAGTGTGGAGCCTGCTTGGGATTCTGTCTTCCTTTCTCTCTGCCCCTCTCCTGCCTGCTCTCTATCTCTCTCTCTCTCAAAATAAATAAAAATAAACTTAAAAAAAAGTTAAAGATAGGATTTCTCTTGAGGCTAAAAAAGAACCAATATTACAAATATAACCAAAACAAACAAAATTAAATAAAAATCACCCAAATCAAGCCTGCTATTATTTGGGATGGTCATTAGGGGGTCCCGAGTGATGTCATTTCTCTAAACAAACCAAGTAATATCCTAAAGCTTATATTCTGGCTTCAGTACAAATCTCATTCTCAAGAGAAAGCAAATCCAGAGGTTGGTTCCACATCTACCATGGTTTGGCACAACAAACATTTAAGAGAATTTTGCTCTTGCTCCAAGATGCAGTCTTGGGAAAATATGACATTTTCATTTACAGCATCATTATCCATTTGTGTGCTCCATTCCCACCTACTGCAATTCCCCTCTTGTCCATTCATTATCTGTCTCAAACCAGATAATGAACCTGAATCTCTGGATTCAGCCATACAGCTCACCCACAGGGCAGATAGCAGGATTAGCCTTGCCATAACTTCCCTTTTTGTCCATTTTTGGAAGGGAGAAGAAATCAAATTAGAAAAGTAAAGGATAAGGGAACTATACCAACAGGCAGCTGGGCAGCATTTAGAGGCAGTCCTGGTTTAGACATGAGGTGAAGCCATTAGCTTGGCCTTGTTGCTTTTGGAAAAATCACAGTCAAATTCCAAGATAATGAAATAATATCCTGGGCAGCAAAGTCTTTTGTCTCTATGGTCTTGGCCCAAGTTATTCTCAAGAATTGAACTGATTGGGCCTTGCATGTTTAGCCATGCTGTATGTGCTGTTGGAGTTCCCCAATTTTCCCTGGTTGCTTCTTCTGAAAAGATCATCATAATATCATCAGTGTGAAAAAAAAAAACATAGTTTTGATCGTTGTGCGCATATATTGGAGACTTCAGTTACCCTTGCTGGAAGATTGAACGCATACTGCATTCCTTCCATAAGAAAACAAGCTTTGCCTGGCCTCCTTCTAAAATTCATATATAAAGGTATATATAAAGGTAAGCATTAATCTGTCAAAACGCTTAATGTGTTAGACTTCCTAAACACCTTTTACTATGTCTTTAGCTTGCCAAACAGCCATGATAGCCAATATGTACTCCCCAGGAGCCACCTGCTTTATTCATAGACCAAATAGGACTACTAATATGAAAGTGGAGAGTTTATCAGTCCTGCTTCTTCCATTTAGCCTTCCCATGATGCAGTACTGTTTAATATTCACTTGTAAGTGTATATGATGGAGAAGGGGAGGGGTGAACAATGTATATGAGAACTGAATTGCCATGTCTACCCAATAGCAGTATATTCATTAAGCAGTCAAGCACATTTGCTCTCCCTGAGGTGGGTTTTCCTCCCAAGCTCACTGGAATAACTGTCAACAGCTATGAAGTGTCTGAGATTTTGCCCTACTCGCAAGCTAAAAAATTTACCCTGCTGTGGTATTATGGTAGGAGATATGAAACTTCTGGATCAAAAGACTCAATTATTCATGGAACAAGATGCATAAGATGCATGTTTGCATGGTTTCCCTGGCACTAGGTACATGCTCCACTGCAAGTATCAAAGTCGTAAGATGGAAAAAGCATCAACATGATTAATAATAGGAAAGGTACAAGTGTGGCTGAAGCCTAGTCATCAAAGGGAGAAGTAGAAAGCAGAGATTAGCAAGGTAAGCAGGAACCAGATTTTCAGGACCTATGGATCATGGTATGAAGTCCTGAATTTTATTCTTGTAGATAGGGACCCATGCTACTCTTCAAAGTAGGAAATGCCATAATGTGATTTATGCCTGAAGGAGATCATTCTGGCTGCAATTGTGGAAAAAAGATCGGAGAAGGTCAAGAGTGAAAAGTTTAGTCCAAGTGAGAGGTGAGGATGGCTTGATCAGGAGGTGATAGGAATATGGAAAGACCTAGATAGATTTAAGACCATATGGAGCTCAGGGGTGCCTGAGTGGCTCGGTTGGGTAAGTGGCCGACTTCAGCTCAGGTCATAATCCTGCTGTTCCTGAGTTTGGGCTCCACCTTGGGCTCTCTGCTTACAGCTCAGAATCTGGACTCTGCTTCAGATTCTGTGTCTTCCCCTCTCTCTGCCCCTCCCCCACTTGCTCTCTCACTTTCTCTCTCTCAAAAATAAACATTAAAAAAATTTTTTAAGAAGACCATATGAAGCTGAAACCAACAATCTTACCAATGGATTGCTGGGGAGAGAGACTCTGTGGTGGAAGGAAGGGAAGAACTGAGGCTGATTTTTTGGCTTGAAGAAAAACCAAACATACAAGAAGTAGGAAGCTAGGAAACAAGATTTGGACAACCAGAGGGGCGTTGTAAGAGCTCCTTTTGAGGGGCACCTGTGTATCTCAGTCGGTTAAGCATCTAACTTCGGCTCAGGTCATAATCTCTCAGTTTGTGGGTTCAAGCCCTGCGTGGGGCTCTGTGCTGACAGCTTGGAGCTTGGAGCCTGCTTCAGATTCTGTGTCTCCTCTCTCTCTCTCTCTGCCCCTTCCCCACTTGCACTCTGTCTCTCGCTCTCTCAAAAATAAACATTAAAAAACATAATAAAATATAAAAAGAGCTCTTTGTGAACAAAAGTGCCTTGAAATACATATAAACTTTGGAGTGTTAGTACTTTTGTGTGTAAGTAAAGTCATGGAACTAGACAATATGACCCAGTGAATGAGTATAGAGAAAAGTCCAGACCAATACTACAGATGTGGGCAAAGATTTAGCTATAAGAGTGGACCCCATGGTGTTCATCATAACAGAACAAAACAATAGCCCCAAATCAATAGGAGAGTAATGAAACAATGCTATGTCATCAATTAAAATTGTTTTCTACAATGTATTTGCTCATATGGAAGAGGTTTATGATATTAAGAGAAAGAGTTATGCAGCTACATATCTGACTTTTATTCAAGAACTCTATGTATATGTGCATAAAAATAAGGGTAAAAGAAATAAATGTACACTAAAATATACATAAAAATATCAATGTGGTCTGAGTGGCTAGATTATAGTTTTTTTTTCATTTCTGAATTTTCTACATCTTCCTCAATGAACATGTATCATTTGGATAATAGGAAAAGAGCTATGAAAAAATAAGTTGAATCCTCACAGCTCACCTTTCTAGGGACTTGTGTATAGGCATTAAGGTAACCTCAGCAAATCAGAACAGTCCAGTCTGTCTTACTTCTTAGCATTATTAGTGTAGCCAGTGGTTCTGAACCTTGGCACATATTAGAATCATCTGGGAAACTTGCATTTCTATGCCAGCTCCCCGCCTCCCAGAGATCTGACATAAGTGGTCTGGACAGTGGCCCAGCCATAACTACTTGGGGGCTCAAATGATTCTGATGGGCAGGTAGGACGGGGAACCACCAGTAAGCCCTGGCTTGGTCTCCAAAGCATGGGCTGTGAAAACTGGGAGAGGCGAGTAAGGTAGAAAAGAAGCTAGAGAAGGAAGAATTGTGAAAGAAAGATTTGGAAATGAAGCATTAAAGAGAAATTAATCAGGACACAAAATGCAAAGACGAAAAGGTTGAGAACTCCTCCCACCTCAAAATAGCTTTTATTTCACACCAGGCACTAGTTAGTTGCAAAAATCTGATCCCTGCACAGAAGTTGATAATAAGAGGCCGTTCCCAAAGCTGCTGGAGCAGGTGTTTCCTCCTGAAAGAGGGCGGGCCAGAACTGTAAATCTCATTTTGGAAGTTTCGAGCCCTGGGGATACTATTCTGTGTTGCTGCTACTCTTTCTGCCATCTGTACTGAATCTCGGCTCCGTTTCTGGGGCAGCCCTCCATCCAACTGGCAGCCCCACGGTTTGCATTCTTGCACAGTGTGTGAATGGAGGGGGAGAGCCTTTGGCAAAGCAGCCCTGGGGTCTCCTTCCCTCAAAAGATTCACCAGTGATCCCTGCCCTGCTGGCGTCCTCTTTAATTGCTCCGCTGTGGGGAGCAATTGAGATTAAATGGCTGCTTGCTGGGTGGCTGTGCGATGCTAGGCATGCATGGCCCTATTTGGAGCATTTGTTGTCTCCCAGGATTGAATGAAGCAACTGCTCTGCTGAAACTCTCGGGGTGTTCCTTGAAGCCATGTCAAAGCAGGCTCTTAATTTTGCAAAACAGCCTCCAAAGTCAAACTGGCTCTGTACTGGAGCCATTCTAGATATAGTAATGTCACGAGCAGAAGCCAGAAGGCACAGAAAGAACTGGGCAGAAGGAAATTTAGGGCTATGAGTCAAGACAATGGGTTGTCATAAAAGTGCCAGGTTGCTCTGAATAGTCAGCAAGAGAGGGAAAGACCCCCCACCAACTCACAGAGGTCCCACACTTCTATAACAAAGCTGCACAGCCTCTGGGGCAAAGATCATCCCAAGAGAGTCCTCAAGTTCTGCGTTTTGGCTGCGAAGGCCCAGACAAGGTATTGCTGACTATGACCTAGGGCAAGTTGCCTAGCTTCCTGAGGCCTCAGGTCACTAAACATGCAAGAGGGTGACAGGAAGTATAGAAAATCAAAAGGTGTGTTTATATCTGGTCCTGGGAGTATTCTCAAAGGTGAGCTTTGAGCCCTGTTCAGCCCCATTGTACGGAATGGATTGGGGACCTCATTTAGATTGAACCAATGCAAATGCCCAATCCCTTGGGAACCCCAGAATCTGACCACTTCCTATCACCTGCAGTCATACTCAGCCTCCTATGAACTCTCTGGCCTCATTTGTTACTACTTTCCCCCTTACTTTTACCTCAGCCAATCCCCCTTACACACACTCCTGCCCCAGGACCTTAGCACTCAATTCTCCAAACCAGACTCTCAATAGAGAGTAAACTAAACTTCTAGTAGAAAGATCAAGCATTTCCATTATTAAAACCTCTTCAGCCCTTACTGTAAATGAATTACAAAATGTATATATCAAGACAGGCTAACCAGAGAACTTGATGCTTGGAAGTATTAACTGTAAATTGGGAGTTTCTGTCTACTACACAGAAAGCTTTGCTTACTTGGGCCTTGGATTCTGGGCAAAATCAGTTGACAGGGCCTATTGTTTACTAAGGACCTTCATAACTTTTAATATGTAGATGACAGGGTTCTAACTTTCTTCTGCTTGTACCCAGTTCAGCCCCATGTGTTGGGCAATTAAATGGAAAAGAAAACCATCTCAAACAATCAGCTTATGGGATGTAAGGTAACTACACAAGAAACCAGAGCAAGAGTCAGATATATGCCTAGCAGGTGATGAGGAAGGGCAAAGGGGGCAGGTGTGAACTGGAGAGAGCAGGTCTCATATAAAGGAAGCAGTTGCTGCCAATTACCATTCCATGGGAATGTGAGTTTAGTGCTACCAAATATGATTTTTCAGTGCAAGCCAGATACCCAAATTTATGAGAAATTCCTGTTTTAAAATATTGACAACTAATTCAAATTGAAAACAAAAAGTGGCATGGGTCAAAGTTTGTGTTTGGGACAGATTCAGCAAACAGACTGCTGAATTGTGAGATCTGAATTGACACGGAGAAGGTTGCAGTGAATTAGGAATAAGATCAACAGAGCTCTATAAAATGCAGAATAAAGAGTGATGACCCCTGAATTTGAGGTCAGGAAAGGTATCAGAAAGGAGACAAGTCTTAAGACAGTGCCCGAAGAACAGGACTTGGAGCTGCAGACAGGTGTGTATATGCCTGCCAAACTTCAAGACAACCAGCAACCAGCAAAAGAATGGAGAGGAGATGGACAATGCAGAGCCTCGCAAACCAAAGTATAGCGAGCATGGTAGTGCAGCAGAATATTTAACCTTTTACTTCTCATGTTTTTACCTTTTAAGAGTATAGGCAGCCCTGGGCTCACTGCCTCAGGGCAGACGTCACAAGCAGCCTGTCCTGCAGACCTTGTTTCCAGAACCCCCTGGGTCTAGGGTATAATTCTCAAGAAAGGTGGGCATGAAATGAATAGCCTAGAAAGAGCTTTCCCCTGGCTGTGGAAATGAAAGCAAGCAGAGAGGCTGAGGAATCCAATGGCATAGGCAACTTGCTCCCCATTTACTAAGAAGAACCATCTGGGAAGCAGCCAAACCAAAGAAAGATAAGGGATGTGGTACAACCAGGCAGATAAGTTTATACATGGCTGCCCAGATCAATTTCCAGCTATAGTCTGGAAGTAGGAGAGAGTCCCCAGGAAAATGGGTATCCCATTTTACCACACATGAGCATCTGTCGACAAATACTTCAAAACCAGGGAGGTCCCTCCCCATACATGGGCTCCTCTGAAAAAGAGTGAAGTTAAAGTTTCTGAGGATTCAGTGAAATGGAAGCTCAAAATAAAAGTTGCTTTATTTTTCATACATCTGAGTTTGTAGACTGAGATTCAAACTGGCTCCCTTACAGAGAGGTTGACATCAAGGTGGATGGGTCAGGAGCAGTGTCTGAACTTGAGTCTAAGCTCCTCTGCCAATAGTCAGAGGCAATCCCCAAGATGGCCCCTAATGATCTTCACACCCTGATATTCACACCCTTGTGTAGTCCCCTTCCACATTGTACCAAGGTTGGTCTGTATCTAGCCAACAGTATATAGTAGAAGTAGAATGGCATGCTACTTGCAGAACTAGGTTATAAAAAGACTGAAACTTCTCTTTCACTCTTTGTGTGGTCTCTCTCTCTCTCTCTCTCTCTCTCACATCACTCTCTGGGAGAAGCAAGTTGCCATATTGTGAACAGCTTTAAGAGAAGCTCACATGGTAAAGAACTAAAGCCTCTGGACAAGACCCAGTGAGGTGCTGAGGCCAACCACTGATTATGTGAGTGAACTTGGAAGCAGAATCTCCATCCTCAATCAAGCCTTGATATGACTGCAACCTCATGGGAGACTCTGAACCAGAACCCCCTAGCTAAGCCAATCCCGAATTCCTGACCCTTAAAAACTCTGAGATAATAAATGTTTGGTGCTTTTCCCCTGTTAAGTTTGGGGGTAATCTGTTACACAGCAGTAAGTAACTAACACATTCCCACCTCAAAAGATATATTAGATGTTGAACCTAATAAATGGGAATTAGATGATTGGCCAGCAGCAAAGTGCAGAAGTGTTTTCCTTTCTCTGCTAAGATAGTGCCACCAAACTTCTGCTTGAGGAATGGATTCAGGAGAAAGAAATAGAGGAGCTTGATAGTCAGGGATGGATCATGACCTTGAGCTTATTCAAGAGAGAGGATTCAGGTAGACAGCCAGGTGTGGATGCTAAGCCCTGTTAAGCAGTAGGCACTTCCGGATGTTACAGGACAAATCTTTTACAGAAATTATATGTCAGCAGAAGGAAGTTTGCCATCACGTTTTACAGCAGTTGAGAAACTAAAGAGTTAGTTGCTAGGTGTCCTGGAAGTTTCAAGCCAAAGCCCCATAGGCTGGGCAGTATAGTTACTTGCATTGGGTGATTTAAGGTAAAGACTAATTTTCAAGAGCAGCAAATCTTTGCAAGTCACTTCTTTCCTCCCACTCATTTTTTTTACACAGAAGGGGAACATTTGCTGTTTTTTTAGTGCCTAGAGCCTTAGCATCTGCCCCCTTGTCATTTGGGAATTGAGTATTTCAGCACTTGCTGATTTTCAAAGTAGTCATTAATTACCCATGACAAGCTGGAAATGGTTATAAACTGGAACACTGAAGGGTTAACCCAGTGCTTCATGTCTGATGTGCCTGACATTTTTTTCTCCATGGTCTATGAAGCTGATTGGTGTAAATTGGATACCCCACAACCCAGGAGAGAGCCTGAGCTGGGAAGGCCTGGAATCCAGCCCTCACTTGGGAGTTTTCCCAAAGTCTTTCTTCCAGTACCATGTCTTTGCCCACAGATACCCACAGGAGGGTGCTTCCAGAACAGTGCCAGTGACTTCCCTACAAAATAGGTTATAGGAACCTCCACAGCTAAATGTTCCCACTAGAAATGTTTATAATCCTAAATGAACTCACTTCAGATCCTCTAAATTAGTACAGGGTTTTTGTCCCAAGAAGGGTCATCGTATCACCTCACACTTGTGATTCTTCCTTTTAACCTGTGACAAGGGATCCATTCACAAAGAACTGAGTTTGACCTTAAACTCTCTTATCTAGAAGCTAGAAAGCAGAGAAGAACTGAATGTGAGCTTGTAGTATCAGGGGAAGGGCAACTCATGATGAGCAGCCTCTGTCAAATGTTAAGAAAATGTTGACGTGAATGAGCAGTGGTCTTTATCACTGGGTATTTGGATGCCAAGATGGAATGATGGCTAGAGGCTAAGCATCTTTATTACCTTCTGTCTCTCTTTGCATGTAGGGCTTTTTCTTCCCAACTGTAGGAAGGGGAGATTTGGACATGCAAAGGAGGAGTGCAGAGAAAGCTGACTGCGGCAGGAACTATGGCTAGTATGGAGACAGCACTTCTCCTGGCCCCTTGGATGGATTTGAACACCTGTAGGTAGGGGCATAAGGAACAATTAGAGTAGTTCATAAGAAGCTTGAGGACACTCTGGACACAGGCAGAGGTGCTTCAGGGCCCAGCGATGGAGTTGGACACAGCTATTCAAGAAGGTCAATCTCAGCAGAGCTGAACTGGTCTCTCAAGGAAGGGGAATTCCTGAAACCATTTACATTCCTAACTCCATCTTGCTTCCCCTAGACTCCAATCTGTGATTTGTACACATTGGCCATGTCAGAATCCTGTTCCACCCAGAATTAGAATCATTGCAAAAGATTTGAGAAACATTAATATTGGTCTTGTGATTAAAGACAGACAGAAAGTTTTCATATCACAAGTGTAAGCATAGGGTCTTGAGGCTTTGGAAGTTTGAGTCTCTAGAACCGCTAGTACATTTCCTTCAGTCTCCAGTGTGGTGTCTGCAACATGTTTCTTTAAAGTTACCACAGGCATATTAAAGAGTATTGGTATTTGGTCAGCATGCAGCTTAGCCACAGTCAACAAAAGCCATGGGCCATCTCATATCCTACTTTCGGTTATAACCTATCAGGGAAGGGGGCGTTGTGTCCAGAAGTGCCTCCATGGCCAGACAACACACCTGGAAAATGCTTTCAGGAGCCTCCTCTAGCCTCCTATTCCTAGCCCTCTTGCCACTTAAAGCTGTTTATGTCTACAGGGCAGTAGACTTATTCTAAAGACAAGAATCCCAATATATAGCTTAAAATGGAACTTTTGATTCAATGAGGGAACATGGCGTATGGAGTCTCACCAAACCTAGTTAGAAACCATGTGGTAACATTAAATAGCATGTTTAGATGTGGCCAAATGGACCCCTTTCATTTTGCTCCCCACACTGATGTCTGTTATGTTTTTATAAAATGATAGCCAATTATATGGGACTCCATAGTTCTGCCAGGGTAAGCAATGCCTGTAGGCCCAGCTAAAGCACCATGGGGAAATGCCAGCAGGGATGCAGCAGGATCTATTCTGGTGCTGGTGATGGCGGCATGGCAGTAGTTTAAGTAGCTGCAAAATTTAGGGTCTGGTGCAGTGGTTGTAAACTTTATGACTTGTATGTCCTTCATGGTTATAAAGGCTCCAAATCTGGATTTTCATCTTTCCTGCAAATTACTTTCTTTTCTGCTTAAGTTGCAAGCAAAACCTGACTTTCAACAATCTTCAAGAGGTATACAAAGGAAGAAAAGTTACTTCAATAGAAAAAGGCTCAAATGTCTCCCAGAGGAGAACCATACACCTGTCTGTGCACTCTTTCCCCCTGATGGCTGCACTCCATTTCTGGTGGCTTAGGGTGCACATTTGGTGTGTTGTTCTTTCAGTTTGAGCCATGACAACTGTCTCAAGCCATGACCAGCACGGGCCTGGATCAGGTGCTCCGGCAAAGACAGAAGAGCCATGGTCCTGAGCGACTGGCTGAAAGGTGAGCCTCTACTGCTAATTAATGAAAGGTAGAGAGTGATACAAAAAAGCCATTTTTCCTCCACACAAAAAGACTTTTGCATAAAGTGTCTCAGATGGTCCCCTGCCTCAGTGCTGCTCCTTGAGGAACAGAGCTAAGACAAAGCTTGCTTGCAGGTGGTTGGCTTGTCAAGGCCTCCCAGGTATCAGCAGTGAGGAGAAAGCGAGTGTGAGATGGAGAGGAGTGAAAGCCATCACCAGATATGTCACCATCATTGAGTGGGTCACTGCTGTAGACCAATGGGGGTTAGCCTTTTGAAAAGACCAGGAAAAGTGTCTGGAATTGTCTACCTTGGGGACAAAAAGAAAAGCATTAACAATGGGCTATTGTCCACTGGGCAAGTGTTGCCACATAGGGCCCTAACCCCACACATCCAGATTGCACATGCAGCTGTGTGGGATAGTCTCTTACAACTCCCCCCGTTACTCCAGGATGCAAGAGCAGCTCCAGGGCAAGTGAGGCCCTGCCAGCAGTAGGTGCTGACACCTGGGAACTGTGCGTTCTAGCTGTAGGCCACAGGGATGTGAGGTGCAAAGCATCCCATCTCACTCCAGGGGTGCTCTCTCATGGCCTGTCATGCCTTTCAGATGGTTAGTACCATGTTGCGTGTCTGCTGAGAAAGATTGTTGCCCAAGTTTTGTCGTTCTCAGTGTTATTTCTGGAACAAGCCCACATCACTCATGGAAGCAAAACGGATTCTGCCAGGTCTTGGCCACTTTACCTTGTATACACTCTCTAGCCTATGTATCACTGCTTTGGGTTTGTTACCATCATCTGAGCACAGCGAATAGGGTCCCAAGATTTGGGTTTTGGGCTTAGGATAAGAAATCTTATTTAGGCCTCAAGCATGAGCCTTAGGCTCCAGCCCAGCTTTTTCAGACTGTATGGGGGCCTGGGGAGAATAGGTCACAGACTCAACTAATGTGCCTGCTGCTCTCCCATGACCTGTTGTTCCTTGCATGTGGAGCTTCCTTGAGGAAAGGGATTACTGAACCATGACATGACACAGGGTCTGTCACCAGTTTGAAGGCAACAGAGCACTTGCCTTTATCCATGACATTTACCTGGGCAAAGATGTGAATGATGTGTTCCATTGATAACCTGAAGCTCGTCTTTATAGGTTTCAGTTTTAGTTACCAGAACTGTTTACCTTATTATTTCCAAATAGATTGGAAAACCATTTCCTCATTGTCCTCTGGGAAATACCCTTTATCAAAATTGTCAGTGTGTGAAGCAGTAGCAAATGAAGGTTGGGGCTGGAATTCTGGCTGTGATTATGTAACAATATCTCTAAATATATTATCATTGACAAAATATCAAAGTAAATTATAAATTAAGTAAGGAGAAGAGAGCTCATTAGTTTCTTCTAAGCTTAAGTTTATATTAATTTTAGTCTTCATTCCTAATGACACTGTAACACTGACATTTGAAGTCACTAAACACTTTTTTCAGCAGAGAATTTCTCTGTAAGTCTAAAAAAAACTTTTCTCAGTTAACCAATTTTTTTCAAGTCCACTAAGTGATAGTGAGCTGTTATAAATACTTTATCTGCAAGGACAAGAATAGTGATCCTAGAAGCATTAATGGGTGTGAAGACATTAAATATGGTGGCTATCGAAGTGTAATATCTGGGGCGCCTGTGTGGCTCAGTGGTTAAGCGTCCAACTTCAGTTCAGGTCATGATCTCACAGTTCATGGGTTCAAGCCCTGCATTGGGCTCTGTGCTGACAGCTCGGAGCCTGGAGCCTGCTTCAGACTCTGTGTCTCCCTCTCTCTGTGCCCCTCCCCTGCTCACACTCTGTCTGTCTCTCAAAAATAAATAAAACATTTTTAAAAAGTGTAATGTCTATCATATACCAGTATATATGCAAAAGCTATAAGGTGGTCTCAACATAGGCTGAACTGTCATTGACAAATGGTGTTAACTCAAGGAAGCAGCAGCCTAATCCAGTACTAGAGTGAGAAACTGCCGATCATGCTTACCCTGACTTTTAGCCCAAACACTCTCTTCCCTTCTGGTTGCTCTTTCACCCGGAGAGAGCTCTTCAAGAAGCCATACTACAACACATTAAGGCACCTTGCATCTGACTTTAGCTTTGACATAAGTGTTAGCAAACCTCCATGTTCATATCTGTGCCAGGATTTGTTGGTGTTTAACATTTATAACCTTGTTTGCTCAGAGATTAAAGTTTAGAGAAAATAAGATTATCCCATACATACTTTAAAGAACACAGGCATATTCTGTATAACATCTCAAAATATGACATAAAAGAGTACTATGGGAAGCATACATAGGCCAGTGGTCATGGCAGTTGCCAAGGAAGAAACATTGAGTGTATATTGATTGATATTTTGTCACAGGCACCTGTCTCCTCTCCTTTTGGAGAATTGCTCTCCACCCACTGCCCCCCTCCCACTGCCTATACCCCCACTGCCCTTCCAGACATATAGGTCTGATCAGTCTGCTAACCATGAGCTGGGCTGATCAGTGATTTGCTTATGTCCTTGCCCCAGCTAAATTCAGGCCAATCTGAATCCCTTGTTGGAATTCTTACTGAACTGGTCGTGGAATGCTCTTTTATTCTCTCTGATCATGTAGCTATAAAAAAGTTGGTCCTAAGCTTTTCAATTTCTTCTGTATAGGGAGCCTGGTAAAACGAAATTAGCATGCAAAGAGAGGTAGGTACAAATGCTGGGAAGTACCAATGACATCCAACTCCCTCAGTCTAGTTATCCTTGAGATCAGCTCCACCTGTATCCCTTCTTAGACAATGGCTGGAACCTGTAACTGCCAAAGTCCTAATACAGAATTCTTCATAAACACAGATGCCAGTTGAATCTTGAAGGCAGGTTCAGGCCTTGGATGCATGTTAAGGAAAAGGAGGGCAGGCTAGGTAGGGGGCAATACAATGATAGGACCAAAGGAGCATATACGCCATCCAGGAATGAGACAGACAATAGATCACAAATGGCAACAGGATTGTATACTTTTGCATACTGTCATTGTTGGAATAAGTAGCTTCCAAATTGGTTCAAATTTCTAAAGTACATGTTGAAAAGTTTCCCTCCCATACTTGTTTACCACTCAGTTAGTACCCCTAGATAAAACAAATGTTATCAGTTTCTTTTATATTCATGCAGCAGTTTTTTGCATATTATATATATACATATATATAAAAACTATTTTAGAAATCTTTAGGGCCAAGACAAAGCATTTGGCCTGCATTTAGTAGGCAGTGGGGAGCCACTGTAGTATTTCTTTCTTTTAAAAAAAATTTTTTTAATGTCTTTATTTTGAGAGAGAGAGACCAAAGGCAAGCAGGGGAGGGGCAGAGAGAGAGGGAGACACAGAATCTGAAGCAGGCTCCAGGCTCTGAGCTGTCAGCACAGAGCCCAACACGAGGCTCGAACCCATGGACTGTGAGATCATGACCTGAGCCGATGTCGGACGCTCAACCGACTGAGCCACACAGGTGCCCCAGTATTTCTTTCTTGAGGTATAATTTACAAATAATAAAATGTATACTGTAGATTTTTAAAAGGCCTACACAGAGAGAGTAGTGTTTTAGGAGGATTTAGTTATCAAAAGAATTCTGAATTTCACAAGGTGGGCTTAGTAGCATATGTGATATGACAGAGAAAAATAAAATAAGATTACCAGTGGCAAAATATCAAAAGTTTTAACACAGGTATAATTGGAGTCCCAGATAGAAAGAAGACAGGGCAACAATATTTGAAGAAATAGTCGAAATTTCCAAATTTGGTGAGAAATGTGAATTTAGAAAATGAAGAATCTTAGTGAGCCTAAGCAGATTCACTACATGCAAATAAATCACACATACGCACATTATAGTTAATTGCTGAAAACTAAAGATAGAAGAAATCTTGAAAGAAGCCTGACTAAAAGAATACCTTACATACAAGGGAACAAAATTAGGAACTATGGTTGTTTTCTCATCAAAATCAATGAAGGCAAAAAGTGTAATGACATCTTTAAAAGTATTAAAAGAACCTTGTACTTGTTAGAATGGCTATTATCAAAAATACAAGAAATCACAAATGTTGGTGAAGATATGAAGGAAAGGGAACCCTTGTGCACTGTTAGTGAGAATGTAAATTGGTGCAACCATTATGGAAAATAGTATGGAGTTTTCTCAAAGAATTAAAAATAAAACTACTATATGATCTAGCAATGGCACTTCTAGGTATTTATCCAAAGAATATGAAAGCACTAATTCCAAAATACATGTACTTCATGTTTGTTGTAGCATTATTTACAATAGCCACAATATGGAAACGATCTAAATGTCTATCAGTACATGAATGGATAAAGAAAATGTGTACATATATATATACATACATATATATTTCCACACTGTAGAATATTATTCAGCTATTGAAAAAATGAAATCTTGCAACGTGTGAACCTTGAGGGAATTATGCTAAGTGAAATAAGTCAGGAAAAGACAAGTACCATATAATCTCACTATATGTGGAATCTAAAAACAAAAACCAAGCTCACAGATAAAGAGAACACATTGATGGTTATCAGAGGCTGGGGGTGAAGAGGGTAAAATGGGTGAAGGAGGTCAAAAGGTACAAACTTCCACTCATGAAATAACAGCATGGTGACTTTGGTTAATACTGTATTACGATGATGCCTGAGTGGCTCAGTCAGTTGAGCATCCGAGTCTTGATTTTAGGGCAGGTCATGATCTCACGGTTCATGGGATTGAGCCTGTGCTGCAGCAGCAGAGCCTGAAATTCTTTCTCCTTCTCTCTCTGCCCCTCCCCCACTTGTGCTCACTCGCTTGCTCTCTCTCTCTCCCCTCTCTCTCTCTCAAAATAAATAAACATTAAAAAATAATGTATTACATATCTAAAAGTTGTTAAGAGAATAAATCTTAAAAGTTATCATCACAAGAAAAACATTAAAATGTCCTAAGTTAACTAGACTTATTGTAGTGATTATTTTGCAATATACACAAAAGTCAAATCACCATTATACTCCTAAAACTCATATAATGTCAATTATACCTCAATTCAAAATTAAAATTAAATAAAAGTGCTGAAAGAAAATTGTCAACCCAGAATTCTACACCTAGCCAAAATATCCTTCAAGAATAAAAGACAAAATAAAGATCGTTTCAGATAAACCGTACCTAAGAAAATTCATCACCAGCAGACCTGTCCCACAAAAAAACTTAAAGGATGCTCTATACACTAAAGAAATATAACAGATGAAAACCTGGATCTTCAATAAGGATTGAAGAACACCAGAAATAGAAAATATATAAGCAAATATAAAATGGCATGTTTTTCCTAATTTTTGAAAAATATGTATATGGCAATATGTATAAAACAATAACTATTACACTAAATCGTGGGGTTTATCATATATGTGGATGTAATATATATATACATGTATATTATATTATATGACTTAAATTATATATATGTATTATATGACTTAAATGACTGTAAGGTATTGTTTAGGTGAGATGTTATGATATTAATTCAACAAAATAGACTGTGAAAAGTTAAGGATATATATTATAATCCCTAGAGCACACTAAAATAGAATTCAGCAGATCAAAATGGAATTCTAAAAAAAATTAGCACAAAATAAGATAGGAATGAAAGAACAGAGGAACAAAACACAATTAAGACAAATAGAACACAAATAGCAAAATGGCAAACCTAAATCTAACCATAATTACACTAAATGTAAGTGGACTAAACAGTCAAAATAAAAGGTAGAGATTGTGAATCTGTTTGAGAAAAAAAGACATACCTAACATGCTATCTATAAGAGATTTTTTTAAGTTATCATTTAAATTCAGTTAGTTAACATACAGTGTAATATTATTTTCAGGTGAACAATATAGAGATTCAATACTTGCATACATCGCCCAGTACTCATCACAAGGGCATCCTTAACCCCCATCACCCATCTCCCTTCTGGTAACTGTTAGTTCATTATAATTAAAAGTATGTTTCTTGGTTTGCTTCTCTCGCTCACACTCTCTCTCCCTCTCCCCTTTGCATATTTGTTTTGTTTCTTAAATTCCAGATATGAGTAAAATCATATGGCATTCATTGTTCTCTGACTGATTTATTTTGCTTAGCATAATACTCTCTAGCTCTATCTATGTTGCTGCAAATGGCAGGATTTCATTCTTGTTAATGACTGAGCGATATTCCATTTTATATTTATATTCATCTTCTTTACCCATTCATCAATCAGTGGACACTTGGGCTCTTTCCATACTTTGGCTATTATAGATAATGCTGCTAGAAACATCAGGGTGCATGTATCCCTTTGAATTAGTATTTTTGTGTACAAGAGATATTTTAAATACAAAGATATAGACAAGTTAAAGTAAACCTATAGAAGAGAATATATCATGCCAAAAGGAAGCATAAGAAAATTAAATTGGCCACATTGAGATTGTATATGGTACTCTTTAAGACAAAGAATTGCAATCAATAAAGAGATATTTCAAATTATAAAACGATAAATTTTTCAAGAAGACAAAACAATCAAATTTTAAATATAGGTCAGCTAACAGAACTTGCAAGTACATAATGTAAAAATGGATAGAACTAAAGAAGAGAAAAACAAATCCACAATTATAGTTGTAGATTTAACATTCCTCTCTCAATTACAGATAAAAAATCTAGACAAAAAAATAAAACTCACTAAGGACAGAGATTTGAAAAATACTGTTGACCACCTTGACTTAAGTGACATCTGTAGAACACTTACCAATAACTGCAGAATATATATACTACAATCAAGTTAGGTCATGTGCTGAACCTCAAATTGAGTGTCAATAAATTCAAAAGATAATTCAGACAACATATGTTCTCTGTCCACAATGGATTTAGAAATCAAAAACAGTAAGTTATCTAGGAAAAAATATAAACTACAAATATTTGAAAATTAAACATACTTCTAACAAGTCAAAAAAGAAATCAGATATAATCAAATTATAAAATATTTTGAACTGATTAATAATTAAAATAAAGCAGGGGTGCTTGGGTGGCTCAGTCACTTGAGCATAAAACTCTTGATTTTGGCTCAGGTTTGTGAGTTTGAGCCCCACATTGGTCTCAGTGTACTGACAGTGCAGAGCCTACTTGGGATTCTCTCTTTCTCATAACCCCCACCCCACTCATGCTCTCTTGCTTAAAATAAATAAAAAAATTTTTTTAAGTTTTTAAAAAAATAATAATTAAAATAAAGCATGTTAAAAATGTGTGGGATGCCACTAAAACATGCTTAGAGCCTCAGAGGAAAGTCATATCTATAAATTTTTATTTTAGAAGGAAGAAAGTTCTTAAATCAATAATCTAAGGTTCCATGTTAAATAGCTATAAAAAAGAGCAAAGTAAACCCAAAGCAAGCACAATATAAAAAAGAGAATTGATGAAATAGAGAAAATTAGAAGACAATGAAAGAAACAAGTAGAGAAAATACAAAAATGGAGCACATTAAGAAGATGAGAGATTGGTTCTAAGATTAAGAAAATTGATAAGCCTCTAGCTATGCTAATCAAGAAAATTAAAAGAACACAAATTACCATTATCAGGAATGAAAAGACTTTAAAAGATAAGCAAACATTATGAACAATTTTATGACATTAAATAATTTAGACAAAATGAACAAATTTCATGAAAAGTACTAACTTATTAAAGCTGAAACAAGGGGAAATAACTAATCTGAATACCTATATCTATTAAAGATATTGACTATTACCAAAGTCCTTCTCATAAACAAAACTCTAGGCCCAGATGGTTTCATTAGCACATTCTATCAATCATTTAAGAAGAAAACACCAGTCTTACACAAACTCTTCCAGAAAAAGGAGTAGGAAACACTTCCCAATTTATTTTATGAAACCCGCATTTTCTTAATACCAACACCAAACAAAGGCAATACAAGAATACTGTTGACCAATATCTCTCATGTAATTCTATGTAAGAGTGCTTAGCAAAAATATTAATAAATCAGTGCATTGTGAACAAAAGAGTTTTATCCACAGAATGCAAAATTGGTTTAAGGTTTGAAAACCAATCAGTAAAATTCCCCATACTAACATAATAAAAGAGGAGGGGGGAATCACATGATTTTAAGATATGCAGAAGAAGCATTTAACAAAATTCCACATGAATTCAGAATAAAAACCATTTAATATACTAGAGAAAAGGAAATTTGCTCAATCTGATAAAAGGCATCAACACAAGACCTACAGTTAACATCATACCAAATGATGAAACGCTGAATGCTTTCCTCCCGCAGTCAGTGACAAAGCAAGGGTACCCAGGCCCACCATGTCTATTCAACATTGTACTAGGAATTGTCGCCACTGCAACAAGGTAAGAAAAAGGAAAGCCGTAAAGATCAGAGGAAGAAGCCTGGGTGGCTCAGTTGGTTGTGTCCAACTTCAGCTCAGATCGTGATCTCATGGTTCATGGGTTTGAGTCCCACATTTGGGCTCTGTGCTGACAGCTCAGAGCCTGGAGCCTGCTTCAGATTCTGTGTCACCCTCTCTCTCTGCTTGTGCTTTCTCTCTCTCTTTCTCTGTCAAAAATAAATAAACTTAAAAGATCAGAGGAAGAAATAAAACTTTCTCTAGTCACAGATGACATGATTGTTTATGTAGAAAGTTTTAAAGAATCTATATATCAATTACTAGAACTAACCAATGTATAAGGTCACAAGATACAAGGTCAACATTGGGGAAAAGTTAATTTTATGTCTGTATATCAGTTTAAAAACTGCAATTTAAAAAGCAATTCCTTCTGCAATAGCTTTCCAGCCTTCCTGGCATTGAGTATGACCTGTCACCAAATTCTAGTCAATGGAACATGACTGAGGTGTTTTATACCACTATAGACATGGTCCAGAAAATCCTCCCAGGTGCAATCTTCAGTCCTCTCTCCCCTTTCTTATCATTGTCAGAAACTTTGGCAGGCTTGGAAACCTTGGTTTGAAGATGACAGAGCTATAAGATGAGTGTCTGGGTTCCTGAAGCCTTGCTTTAGAAAAGAGATGCCTGCTATCAGGAATAAGTGCTTTGACATTTCTCATAACAAATTTATTACATTTGATCCATTTTCTGATATTACTTTAACTGATATAGTGACCATCACTAGAGTATCAGATAAGAAACGTGTGGTGGAAGAGTATTCTAGAACACCATGCTGCAGTTAAATGCCATGAAAAGATATACCTAGTTGTGCATACATCCAGATGGCCAACAGACACATGAAAAGGTGTTCAACATCACTAATCACCAGGAAAATGTAAAAAATGCAAATCAAAACTACAATGAGATATCATCTCACACCTGTCATAGTGATGAAAGTAAAAAACACAAGAAATAGCCAGTGTTGGTGAAGATATGGAGAAAAAGCACTGTTGATGGGAACACAAATTGGTGCAGCCCCTGTGGAAAAGAATATGGAGTTTCCCCAAAAAGTTAAAAATAGAACTACCCCACAATCCAGTAATTGCACTATTGGGTATTTACCCTCCAAAGTTACCAAAAAAAATACTAATTCAAAGGGATGTATGCACTCCTATGTTTATAGCAGCATTATCTACAATAGGCAACATATGGAAGCAGCCCAAGTGTCCACCAATAGATGAATGGATAAAAAAGATGTGATTATATAAATATACATATAGACAGAAATAGATATAGATATTCCTCAACCATCAAAAAGAATGAAGTCTTGCCATTTGCAACAATATGGATGGAGCTAGAGAGGATAATGCTAAGTGAAATGAATCAGTCAGAGAAAGACAAATACCATATGATTTCACTCATATGTGGAATTTAAGAAACAAAACAAAACAAGCAAAGGGAAAGAGAGAGAGGCAAACCAAGAAACATACTCTTAATTATAGAGAACAAAATGATGGTTACCAGGGAGGAGGTGAGTAAGGGGATTGGTAAAATAAGTGATGGGGATTAAGGAGTGTGTACTTGTCATGATGAACACTGGGTGGTGTACAGAAGTGTTGAATCGCTATACTGTACATCTCAAACTAATATAACATTGTGTTTTAACTATACTGGAATTAAAATTTTTAAAGAACTAGAAGAAAAATTTGAGCAAAAAAAAGAAAGGAATTGTATAGACAGAAAGACTGAGATCCATGTGGAACCACTTATATAAATTGGAATACTTTCCATTGTATATTGAAGGAATCATACATATATAAGGACATATTATTGAGTGCATTAGAAAGGCTGGAGTGAAACATGAGTGGATTTTAGGGACAAGGAGAAAAAAACAGACTGTAAAATGATACTCAACTCAGCAGCGGCAAGGAGACAATACAAAGAGACACCAGGACTCACAGGAGTCTCTGTGAGATCAGCACACAAAGACAATATTAAGGATGGTTTGGAAGGAAGTCCAGTGGTACAGTTTGCTTTGCAGAAATAACAAATAAATGTATATTTCAGTCTGATATATTTAAAAAATCAGTTTGATATTTATGGTCACATTTGCAAGACAGAATGGTATAGATTTTCCGGTAGATGCAAAAATATTGTAAGTCATAATAGTGCTTGTCTATGTGTTTCTAAGGAAAGGTAGTTGGAAACAGTAATCTGATAACCCAGGGGCAATTCATGGCAGCCTAAAAATGGGAATGTTAGAATTGAGATGGTCATTTAACCAAAAATTCTGCAATGGATATGTAAAGGAACCGCAAAGACCCCTGAACAATACATCACACACAATAATTCATACTTGGCCTAGTGCTCTTCTAGAAAAAAACAGCTCAAGACTGTTTCATCAGGCACTTACGAGAAGGAAGAAGATCCAACCACTTAATAATCCTATTGTTTTAAATTCCTATGTAAAGGAGAAGAGGCATAGTTCCAGTTTGGCTGTTTAGTACGTGAATTATATATGATTTTAGATAGGGCTCTTTAGACTAGAGACTCATCTTAGTGTCTAACTGCTGAAAAGGGTGCAATAAAAATATATTTAAGGCCCTGTGGAATTAGCAATGGCCATTAAAGCTGTACTACTTAAAGAAAAATTCATAACTGAAAGAGATTGCATTGATCTCACTGTAGTATTCACATATAACTTGGGAAGAGCCAAATTCTAGTGATACAAAATACATTTTGATTATTTGCCTACATTTGGGGAAGTTTTTGAAAGCTACTGGTAACAGCAGGGGATACCAAAGTAGGATTTTATTTAAGAGGACAAAGTATATGGTAGAGGAAAAGATAAAGAGCCAAAATGTTCTTGTCTCATTACTGATTTCAGCAATAAAATAAATGTTTCAACACAGGCTTTTGGCCTCCACTCCACTGTGGTTCTCAAAACTTGAATGCATTAGAATCTGTGCATGTAAGAACTTTGTAAAGATGTCAGATAAAATGCCTTTCCTTCGCTGTAAAACGGTTATGACTTGCTGAGGACACAGTCATCACACTGGTTGCAAATGTTTTGCATTTGGAAACCCAGAATTATATTAAAGGACAGATGCAAGCAGAATGCATTATTTGACAGGTGCATTATGTAGCCAAAATGTGAAACATTCACTTTGAATTGTGTTGGAGGAAGGTGGGGTGGGGAGGGGGTAGGCAGGAGGTAAAGAGAGATTCCCAGCTCACTCCTAGAACTCTTCTTTTAGGCTATTTGGCAAATCTTTATTTGCCAGAGCAAAACTTAAAATGTATCCCTTGGCGGTTAGTATCCTGGTAGGAAATAGCCTTTGGCACACCACCATCTAGTGGCATCCAAGAAGAACTTGAAAAGCTCTTTTTGTTTTTTTCTTTAAATTCATTGGAGCAGAGGAAGTGGAGCTTATGCAGCCTGAGAATCTTACATTTGATTCGGGGTGATTCACTGAGCCCCAAAGCTTATTCCCATGAACCCCTAGATCGACAATGCCTCACTGAGAAACTGCAGGGCCATCAGAATGATGGGGAAGGGGACTTTCCCTCCAGGCGCTCTTTAAGCTCCTTACTTCCAGTGCTGTGGGGAAGATTTCTTGGTAAATACAGGGCCTGCTTTATGTGGTAAATGGTCTTGCCATTCATGAATGGTAAAAGGCCATTTACCACACAAAGCAGGCCCTGAAAAAGCTAACAAAAACCCTTTAAGGCTGCAGTAGTACTTTAGGTTTGTTCTCAAGCTTTACTCTCTCCTTTCTCCAAACCAGAAATAGGGTCTTGGGGACCACTCTAATGTAGCAGGACAGCTATAAGCAGAGGATGAAAGGTCTGTAAAATAAACTGACATTAAGATCCCAGACATCTGTCAGGTAATTTAGGATTTTAAACAATAAATAGCACAGGTGTCCAGGATTGCCAGCAGTCCTGGATACTCCAATCTTCATGAAAGCCACACCTTCTATGAAAGAAGTGCCCAAGCATGGATGACCTAAGCTGTTGCTCACTGAAAACCACAGGATTTCCCCAGCCCTATCACAAATCACTCCTGGACCATGGCAGCTGTTTGTTGAATCACAGTGGACCTTCTGAAATCCAAAAGTTGTACATGGTTCATTGTGATTTGGGGATGGCACTTAATGTAGTTTTATGTAGTTGAATAATTTTAGAGACATTATCTGGTCTAGATGAGGGAATGTGCATGATCAAACATTCTGTCCTTGCCAGGTCAGATAGATCACAAACCCAAGTGGACTGCAGGATAAAGCAGGAAGAAGAAAGTTGGTATTGGTGATCTTTTGATCTCCCCACCACCTCCCAAGAGAAGCTAGCATTCCACTTTCTAATTTTGGTCTCAATTTTCCTAAATTGTATGCAAGCTAAGTAATGCCTCTGTGGACAGGCATGACATACGAAGCCTGGCCATCTTTCTGATCAGCCATGGTCCCCATCTTTCCCTTTGTCTCCCAAACATTGGAGCCATCCTTCATATCTTCCATTTTCTTTTATCCTTTCTTATACTTTTCTGTTCCTTTCATCTGATCTTTATCTGAGCAATTCATTCTTCAGCTATATCTACTATTATATATCCTATATATGTGCTCTTTATATGTACTTTTCTCATATTTCTACTTGGTTCTTTGATTTCTACCTCTTGCTTCATGCTGCTAACACTGTTCCTTATATCAAGTTCATTGATCATCCCTATTTTAGGTCCTTGACCTATCTGTTCCAAAGTTTGGTTTCAGACGGTTTGTGTTTGTTCAGTTTGTGCTCTTTTATTTTAGTCTATTTATAGAGATTGCAGGATATTTCCTTGGATATATCTGCCACCCTACCTGGTAATAGGTCATGAGGAAGGCTAAGAGCCAGGTTCTCTTCTGTTTCAGTTCTGGGGAGCCTGAAGGATAAGCAGGAGAAGAACCCCAGGTACCACAAAGCCACGTTTGAAATCTTTACCAAGCAATTCTCACCTTCCCACCTTTAAACTTCCCACTTTAGACACCTTTAAACACACACACACACACACACACACACACACATCTTATAAAAATGCTGTTCCCAGAAGGATGCAATGAAAAGAATGTGACTCTGGAGGATTTAAACCTCCATGGACTTTAATTGAAAGACACTTCAGAGAGGATTGTAAGGATTAAAGAAAATGTGTCTAGCCTAACACAATCCTGGCAGAGTAGGTACTAATAAAGAGTTCCCTTCCACAAACTACCTCATAATCTTCCTGCTCTTTACATTCAGAATGGCTTAGGAATCAATCCAATAGTAAAAGAAAGAGTGGGGACTCTGTTGTTAACAGTTCTATATTACAGAAAATTAGATACATCTCACACATATTGTCATCATTTTCATAGATGCATAATTCATAAGTTTACAATTAAAAAGTGATGCAGGTAGATTGACACTCTCTCTGGAGGTGCGACTCAAAGCTCTAGCTTTAAGTATGCCAACTGGCTCTCAGGGGCCAAGGCCAAAACTGTGGTCAAATGCGTTCTGCCAAAAGCAAAGATAATTTAATCTAGGGTAGACCAACTGGGCTCCTCCACTAACATAACCTTTGGGACTATGAAGTAGTCTTTTAGGGTTTTTGGAACCTGTGCCAGGTGGAGACAAGAGAGATAGATGAAGCCAACAGATGGAGAGCGGCCAGACAGAAACGACTACCTCTGAAAGATGAAAGACTATGTGGAGAAACAAACCAGCCAGTTGGGCCCCTACCAGCTATATCTGTAAAGGAACCATCTGATCGTTAAAGCGTATAAGAGTACACACACTCAAAATTGGAAATAAAATCTAAAGAGGACTGCTCCCACAATCCAGGCTGGCGAACTTTTGAAGGAAGGTGTGAAGGAGGTAAGCTGAACAGTTCTGTGAACTCACCCCAGCTATCTGCCATAGGAAAGTGGATGAGATAGGATGGGCAATGTAATCAGTATCAGGCCAGACCCCCAACACCAATACTCAATGGCACTCTACCATAACTACTAATGGAAAAATCTAACATCTGGGTTTTAATTGTAAAGTCTGTAAGGAAAGCCTTGCCATTTTATGAAAGAATAAGAGTAGTAGGGTAGATTACACTATAACTAAGCCCTCTTTAGCTCAATTTCTCAGTGTCTTAAGCACTTGGCACCTTAGGGATATTTTAGTTTCCTTTCAATCAAGATCATGCATGATCTACATATTTGCTGTAGAACTCATCTCAAATGAGGGTCCTCTCTCAAGCATACCTGGGTTTTTCTGAAGATGTTCAAATGCCCAAAGAACATGCATTTAATTTTTTTAAATTTTTTAACATTTATTTATTTTTGAGAGACAGAGAGAGACAGATCACAAGCAGGGGAGGGGCAGCAAGAGAGGGACACACAGAATCAGAAGCAGGCTCCAGGCTCTGAGCTGTCAGCACAGAGCCTGATGTGAGGCTCGAACCCACGGACTGTGATATCATGAACTGAGCCGAAGTCGGACGCTCAACCGACTGAGCCATCCAGACATCCCTAGATGTGGCTATAAGGCAGGTCTTAGACTAGACACAGTGCCATTTTGGTTTGGGTGATTTGGCAGGCTGACCTGGTAACCCAGATTGGGTGGCCAAGGACAGAGGTGTTCCAGGCCAATAAAGGGAACTTAAGGGAAAGGCTAACAAACAAGAGCATGTGCCCAAGAAAGTACTATTAACTCAATGTGAGTAAAGTTTTTTGAGTAATGCTCATATTTGGCAGGATTCGATCCTGACTTGTCCCCAGATGCATTACAGCCATGAAACAAAGGCAAGACCCATCACCTGAACTGAGTTGAAAACAGAAACCTAGGAGTTTACTATCAAATAAAATAGCATCCACCTGGCCTTTTCAAGGCCATGCTCAAACTTAAAATGATTGGGTGGTGTTGCTATGGCAATTCAGTTGTTATCATTGCAGTCTGGCCTCTCCTTTGGGTAGAGCAACAAGGTCCCTGTGAGCCTCACATGGTCCTGCACTTTGCTCCTTTTTTACTGATCATTACAAATTAATTTCGGACTTTGTTTCTAACCAAAGCCACAAGGTCCCATGAAATATGCTAACAGCACAACCTCCTTTCAAGGACCATTGTCCTAGGCAGGCTGCATGGCTTAAATAACTCCAGTCCCTACACCCTTCTAGGAATGAACCTAAGTTAGATATGGGATTTCTCTATAGTTAGACCTTAAAAACAAAGCTAAAATTCAACGTCTTAGTAATCTTAGAAAAGCCATAAAGCCAGAATAAAAAAGAATATCTTGGAACCAAAAGTTACTCCACTGAGGCAATTGCAAATTACTAGTCCCTCGGTGGGGCTCCTCAGACACCTCACAAAAATAACAGTTGACATAGGACCCTGCTATTACCCCTCACAACTGCATAGAAAACTGTGGCTCTTTAGAGTAAAGTTTGGATGGATGAGGTGGTGGCTGGAGGCTATGTTCTCTAGAAGAGCAGATTAAATTCACAGAGTAGTTATTCTCTGTGAAGATAGACACATAGCTGACTTTGGCTCTCCTCCACTCATGGGCACTCAGCTTTTTCTACAAACTCCTTTATTCAATCTGGGCTTACCTTCTAGGGATCATAAAGCTTTCATCCCAGTGACCCAAGCAGTAGGTTTCAAAAAGAACTCTAGGCCCAGACTGGATTCCCCCACCACCCATGAAGACAGAGGCTGTTGGGCCAGAGAGCTTTTATAGCTTGTGCTTGGATTTCCTACTCAGAGAAACCTGAGAGGGAGAAAGGCCCACAATTCCACTGAGTTGTCTCACATAAAGGAGGACTCATTTGACCAACTCTTTCTAACCAGCAATCAATGCCTCTTCTACACAATATGCTAGGTGGGTTCCTGAGAAAACTTGGAGTGGCTCTATTTTTGAGGGAAGTCCAAAGTCATTCTGCAGAGTCTAATGTGCCATTGGGAGAAACTACTGCTCACACAGCACTTGGAAGCATGAGTTAAGTAGTAGGTGGTTCTCAGACCTCATTGCACATGGGTCATACTTGAGGAACTTACTAAGGTGCAAGTTCCTGAGTTCCACCCCAAGAGATTCTTAGTCAGTGGTCTGCGACTCTTCATTTGTATCAAACACCCAGATCATAACAATGTAATTCCATGGTCTACACTCCTGAAGGAACAAACCTTCGGTCAGGGCCAAGGTTCTACACAGCCCAGCTGGAACTTACACTTGCAAGAGCACTTCCTATGACTCTATAATACAGGTGGTCTACTCCAAGATTTGTCTGGGATACCGACATATACTCAAACTGACTCCACAGCTGTATCAGTGCTATCAATTAGAAGTGGCTCCAGAACTTCTCCACAGGTCAAGGATGAAGGGTGCTGGACAGAGGAACTGGGAACTAATGTTTGGACTTAGATAATGAGCTTACTTGGGGCAGCTTGGAAAGCAGCCAACACTGATTGTTGGGCAAGGGACCCTCACTTTATTGTTGGAATGGCAGTAGGCCACAAGGATGGCTGATTCATACAGGTGTTGAATTGTCCATCTTACACTGGATTCTAAGCTCCCTGAAGACGAGGACTGTATGTTATTCATTTTAGTGCCACAAAAGAGCATTCCATGTGATAGGTGCTCAATAACTAGTTGTTGAAATTTGTTTAAGTTTATGTATTTATTTTGAGAGAGAGAGAGAGGGCACATGAGCAGGGGAGGAGCAGAGAAAGAGAGAGAGAATCCCAAGCAGACTCCGCACTGCCAGCACAGAGCCTGACATGGGACTCAAACCCACGAACCATGAGATCATGACCTGAGCCAAAGTCAAAAGCCAGACTCTTAACCAACTGAACCACCCAGCTGCCCCACTAGTTGTTGAAATTAACTGCCACAGATGCACATCCCCTAAATGTTGCCCTAATGCCTATAGACAAGTGATGGTGACTTGCACATTAAAAGGCACACCACAGGGTGCCTGGGTGGCTCAGTCAGTTAAGTGGCTGACCTCACCTCAGGTCATGATCTCGCAGTCTGTGGGTTGGAGCCCTGCTCTGAGGTGGGCTCTGTGCTGTCACCTCAAAGCCTGGAGTCTGCTTCTAATTCTGTGTCTCCCTCTCTCTCTCTGCCCCTCCCCAGTTTGTTCTCTCTGTCTCTTTCTCTCTCTCTCAAAAATAATAACATTAAAAAATGTTTTTAAATAAAAAATAAAAAAAATAAAAGGCGCACCACAAGTATTTATAGACCTGATTTAATACTAGATTTTCCTAAGTCAGAGCTGCCACACAGGAATACACAAGATGTGCACTGCAAAAATCTATCAAATGGAAGAAGCTGTCATTTACACTGCAGCCATCAAAGACCTAAGTGTAAGAGCCACAGTGACAAAACTCAGAAAAAAACACAAGTGTAAATCTTCATGACCTAGGACTAGATATGCCATGAAAAGCACAAGAAACAAAAGAAAAAATAGAATTATTAGAATTCATAATAATTAAAACCTTTGGCTTCAATGGACACCATCAGAAAGTAAAAAAAAACAATCCACAGAATGGGAAAAAATTTGGGCAAATCGCATATATGAGAGACTTGTATCTAGAATGTGTAAAGATCTCCCACACCTTAATTTTTTAAATTAGCAAAGAATCTATATAGACATTTCTCCAAAGAAGATATGCAAATGGTCAATATGCACATGAAAAGATGTTCAACATATGTAGTCATTAGGGAAATGAACTAAAACTCACAGTGAGATATCACTTCATACACCTACTAGTATGGCCAGAATAAAAAGACAGATACATGTTGGTGATGAGGTGGAAAAACTGGAACCTTCATAAGCTCCTAATGGAAATGCAAAATAGCAGTCTAGCAGCTCCTCAAATGGTTTAATATAAAGCCATCACATGTCCCATCAATCCCAATCCTATATCCAAGAGCAATGAAAATATATATCCACACAAAAACCTGTACACAAATGTTCAGAGCAGTGCTGTTTATAATAGCCAAAAAGTGGTCACAACCCAAGTGTCCATCAGCTAATGAACAGGTGAATAAGATGTGGTATATCCATGCAGTGGAATATTATTTGGCAATAAAAAGGAATAAAGTATTAATGCACACAACAACATAGCTGAATCTTGAAAACATGCAAAGTGAAAGAAGTCAGATACAAAAGGGCACATATTGTATGGTTCATTAATATGAAATTTCCAAAATAGGCAGCTCCAGACAGATAAAAAGTGTACTTGTGGTCACCAAGGGCAGGGATGGTTGGAGGGCGATGGGGAGTGACTGCTACTGAGGATAGGGTTTCTTTTGGGCGTGATGAAATGTTCTAAAATTGATTGTGGGGTTTGGGCGCCTGGGTGACTCAGTCAGTTGAGCATCTGACTTCAGCTCAGGTCATGATCTCATGGTTCGTGAGTTCGAGCCCTGCATCAGGTTCTGTGTTGAGTCAGGCTCTGTGCTGACAGCCTGGAGCCTGGAGCCTGCTTTGGATTCTGTGTCTCCCTCTTTTTCTGCCCCTCCCCCACTCATGCTCTGTCTCTCTCTCTTTCTCTCTCTCTCAAAAATAAATAAACATTAAAAAATAAAATAAAATTGATTGTGGGGATAGTTGCACAACCCTGCATATATTAAAAACCATTGAATTCTATACTTTAAATGTATTAAATGTATGGTATATGAATTATATTTTAATAAGGTTGTTATTTTATTTTTTTAAATAAAAAACCCATTGCAATAAAACTGACAAGAAAAGGTCTAGAGGAACAAAGGTGTTCTATATTTTGAAAATCTTTTTTGGTGAATTTGTTTAACATTAGATCTATATAATAAGAAATTCTTCCAAGTACATTTCATACCAGCTGGGCCACCGTTGTGTGTTTGGGCAAATTGTACACTCAGCAATGGACAGCAGTATGTAAGAAACTTGCCCAGGGGAAACTTCATCTCCGACTGTGTGCTTTCTGGCCTGGGAGGGTAGAGCTGACCTGTGCCCTGATCCTTCCTTACGTCAACAATCAAATAGTGGTTATTCTTCATTTCCACTCATTCCTCCCCATTCCAAATTGCCCAATTCACCTAAATTCCCTAAACAATTCCCTTGAAATGCATAAGAAGGCCAGAGTTGAGCAGAATGGATGTGAAACCCCAGCCTTCCTCCTTGTTGGGTTTCAAGCATTTCTATTTACTTCCTGAGTCTGCACTGACCATCTGGGGACTCCATCTGTCTCCTTCCAGGCCCTGAAACCCTGGATTGTGATTCTTGCTAACAATTTATTGCCATGATTTCATTTCAACAAAATGATCCTGAGTTTTACCTAGAGTGCTGAAGAACTCTCAATTATTTCCTAATGACCTAAAATGGAAAACACATTTTAACTGCCAAAAGGAAATTGAACACTGACTAAAAGTTTGGTACACTCATATTTTGAGACTAAAATGAGATGATACATATGAAAATAACTTGAATGCTTATGGAGAACAAATAGTTTGTAGCTAGAAATAGACACTAGTAAAGGACTTCAAGCCATGTATCCTTAGGTTAATTATTATGCACCTCGTGGCCTCAGTTTATCCATTAGTAAAGTGGGCATAATAGCAGTACCCTTTTCACAAGGTTATTGTGAAGATTAAATGAATTAATATATATCAAGAACTTTTGAGAAAGATTCATGTCACACTTTGTTATTATTATAGTGTTTGCTAGTATACTTCAAAGCACATTCCAGATTTTACTTTGAATGAATTTTAGAGGGATCTGCTCCAATATATTGTCCACCAGATTATGAGATTCCTCTTATCCCAACTCCAATTTTTCTAAATAAATAATAATTGACTAGCATGATTTAGTGGTTAAGAACCTGGTTCTGGAGCTGGTCATCTGGATATTAAACCTGGTTCTGCTATTTCCCTATCATTTCTTAGAGCCTCCGTTTCACCATCTGTTAAATACAGGGTTGTTGTGTAATAAATGAGTTATTTCATATAGACTTAGAACATAGTGAGTACTGCATAAGCATTTGCTATTATTAAGTTAGATTCAAATATGAAAATCTTATTGCTCATTTTATGATCAGAATTACTCATGCCAAGGTAGACCTCACTAGGGCAACCATTCTGAGTGCGAAGCCCAGAATTTATATCAGGTTAAACATTTAAACAAGTACAAAGGAGCCATTCAAGGTTGTTACGTCTTCATGCAAATTCAGATTTCAGGAGAGAGAAATCTTGAAAGCAAGATTATTTTTTAAAAAATCTTCGTGGTATTATGCTGACAGGTCCTGAGAATAGTTTCTGACTATAAAAAATGAATGACAGGGTCTCCTGGGTGGCTCAGTCAGTTAGGCTTCCAACTTCGGCTTAGGTCATGATCTCGCGGTTAGTGGGTTCGAGCCCCGTGTCAGACTCTGTGCTGACAGCTCAGAGGCTGGAGCCTGCTTTTGATTCTGTGTCTCCCTCTCTGCCCCTCCCTCCCGAATGCACAGTCTCTGTCTCTAAAAAATGAATAACATTAAAAAAAATTTTTTTAATGAATGACAACAGTAGTATTAAAACTTAAACCACTGTAGGATCCCAATCTTACCTGAGATGGTTGTAAATCTTGGACTTCAGTTCTTAAAAATAGACAATATTCTCTTGTAAATATCTAGTTTGGCTAGATTAAAAGTTGAAGGATCAGAGGGACTTTGACAGAATATGCACACTAAAAGGGTTACCTCTGAAGAGGTTCTTAGTGATCCACATAGAAACGAATTAACCATCTAAAAAATTCAGTGAATCACAAAAACAAGTGATGAATACTAATGTCAGCCAATAATGAAGAAAATGTACATAAATATAAGAATTAATCTTGATATGCTATTATGTATCTAAAGCATATATATGAGAATTTGGACACCCAAATTAAAATGCATGGGAAAATTCATCACAATTTTACTTAAGGATTTCTCATTAGACGTAAAATAGCTATCTCTCAGAAAGAAGTCCTCCTTCCTCAAGAGCTCTCTTCTCAAAGAACAGGGATTTTTATTAAAACCAAGTGTGGAGAGAAAATCACTGACAGATTGAACACATGCAAATTCAAATCTTTTATTTAACAAAAGATACCATGAGCAGAATTAAAAGACAAGCTACCAATGGGAGAAAATACCAGTAATATACATAATCAGGAAGGTAGTAATATCTGTAATATAGGCAGAATGTATGCAAATCCACAGAAAAAAATAACTCCAAAACTGGCAAAGGATGTGAATACAAATTCACAGAAGAAACAATAACTAAAATATGAAAATATGTTGAACCTCAGTAATATTCAATGAAGTACAAGATAGAAATAGAATATGCCACTTTTGTCACTCACAAGGTAAAAAATTAAAATATTAACAATATATCTAAGAATATATCTTATATTGTAATTTCCATCTTAATTAAAGAAAATTTGAAAATCTCTTCATGACTAACTTCATTTTTTCAACCAGTATTTATTAAGTGCTACTAAAGCCAATCACAGTACTAGACTATGTAGTCATTACCAACATGAATAAAAAGATACCTGCGAGTGAACTATAGTTTAGGGAGAAAGAGACAATATCCAAACAACCAACTGTATACAAGACAGACTGAAGTAGGTACATGACAGATCTGGAAGGTCAGATGATTCCCAGGGCGGGGGAGGGGCGACATCCTCAAGAATGGCTGTCGTTTGAGCAGACCCAGTAATATTAAGCTGAAATAATACAGGCATAACAAAAAGGAAAAGCATCCAACTACAGTTTTTTAAAAAAAGGCAAAATCACAGAATTAAGAAATGTCATGAAGAATTCGAACATTGAAACTAGTGTGAACATGGTAGCCAGGCTGCTAGTGGTGAGACTGGCAAACAAAAGATACCTTGGTGGTTTCCAGCCTAGAATCTATAAGCTCCCAACCAATAACCTTCATGTCTGTGCAGGTGTTTGCTTCCAAAACCATGATATAAGTGAGCTATATCCTCAGGGTGAGAATGAATCAGTCATCACATGAGTACATAACCCAGGTTCATATCATTTGGATTAAATAGATAAATTGCAAGAAAAAAAACTAACTACCTACCTAAGAATAAATAGAAAACCTGAATAGTTCTGTGACCACAAAAGAAATTGATTCAGTGGTAATCAATCAATCAATCAATCAATCTGCCTCTTCCCCCACAAAAAACTCCAGGCTGAGATAATTTCCCCGGCAAGACATTTATAGAGCATATAATTATAATCTAGCCCTAACTATTCCAGAGTATAGAGAAAAGAAGAAAGTTCCCAAATCATTTTATGAAGCAAGCATAACCATGACACCAAAACTCGGCAAGAACTATGTAAGAAAGGAAAAGTATGAGGCAACCTCATTCATGAGCATAAATCCAAAAATCTCAAAAAAAAAAAATACAGGTAACAAAAATTAACAAGTATATGAGAAAGATACTATACCATGACCAAGTTGAGTTTATCCCAGGAATGCAAGTATGTTTTAATATTTGAAAATTAATTAACTTATCACATTAATAAAGTAAAGGAGAAAATGATGTGATTGTTTTAATATAGAGAAAGCATTTGATAAGTGATCTTATAAAATATGTTAAAATATAAAAGCCAAGAAGATTCAAAACAGGCTTGATGTAGAAGCATTAGGTCAGAGGACTTGCTCCACCAGATACCAATTCTTTTTATGAAACTATAGTAATGAAGAAACTGACATACATAGAGAACTAGACAAATGAGCCAACAGAAAAACATAGAGAGCCTAGACAGAGTCTCAAATATGAGGACACTATTTATAATGAAGGTGCATTGCATAATACTGAGGAACGAATGATATTTGCAATCAATGATGCTAAAACAACTGAATATTTATGTGGGAAAAATGACGTTGAACCCTGTATCTCGTGAACCTAAATGTGAAAGGCAAACCTAAGCTTTCAGAAGATAATATACAATATTGTCCAGACCTGTGGGTGAGAATGTATTTTTTAAATAAAGGACGGTGACATTTAAGGAAAAGTTTAATAAATTCACTACATTAAATTTGACAACTTCTGTTTATCAAAAGATACCATAAAGAAAGTGAAAAGGCAAGCCAGCCATAAAACTCAAATTCCGAACACGTAAAGAACTTGGGGTGCCTGGGTGGCTCAGTTGGTCGAATGTGTGACTCTTGATTTCGGCTCAAGTCATGATCTCAGGGTCCGTGAGTTCAAGCCGCGCATCAGGTTCTGCGCTGAGTGTGGAGTCTGCTTCGGATTCTCTCTCTCCTTTTCTCTCTGCCTCTCTCTCTTTCTCTCTCTCTCTCTCTCTCCCTCACTCACTAAGTAAATAAATATTTTTAAAAAAGAACTCCTATAAATAATTGAAATTAAAATGGCTGTATGTCATTGTAAATTTGTCCAAACCCATAGAATGTACAAAAGTAAACCCTAATGCAAACTACAAATTTGATGTCAATGTAGGTTCATCAATTATAACAAACGTACCACTCTAGAGAGAGTGCTGACAATGGAGGAGGCCTTGTCTGTGGGGGATGGGGAGGGGGGCATGGGAAATAGCTGTACCTTCTGCTCAATTTTGCTATGAACCTAAAACTGCTCTAAAAATTCATTTTTAAAAAATGGTTATGAGCCAAGAAACTTTTTTTAAAAACCAAGAAATTTGAACAAGCATAACACAAAAGAGGATATCCAAATAGCCAATAATTAGGAGTGCCTAAACGTATTAGTAATCAGGGAGACTAAAATCTCATTAAGATATCATTGTAGACCCCCTAGATTGGCAAAAAGTAGAAAGTCTTAAAAAATAAAAGTAACATAATATCTTAAAATGTGGAATGTCTTACCATTCTAAACATTGTTGAACATGTGTTATGATGGAAATTCACATAATTCTCCAAGTGTAAGTGAAAACTGGAAAAACCACTTTGTATGTTCATAGCTATTGGAATCCAGCTTTATCTAATAACATGGAAGAGAGAAATACCCTATGAGCCAGCAATTTCACTCTTAGATCCTAAAGAAACATGTTGACATATGCATCAGGATACACATAAAGGAATATTCATGGCAACGTGAATTTGACTATTTATGGTATCAAAACCTGGGTGCAAACCAAATGCACATCAACAATAAAAATGGGTAAGTTGAGATACATTAATACAGCGAAATATTATGCAACAATGAGCATGACCAAACTGGAGCAATGGATGAATATTGACAACATAAAATGGGGGGAAGAGAGGAAGACAAAAAATTCATACACTATGACCCATTTAAATAAAGTTTAAAAAGAGCCAGAACTCTACTAGGTCATTTAAGAATAGGTGCGTGGGGGTAAAACTATAATGGAAACAACAAACGATTGTCACAAGAAGCAAGAAAGGATAGAAGTGGGAAAAGAATCTCATCATCAGGCAATGTTCTCTTTAGTGGCCCGTGGTGGTAGTCACAGAGGTGTCTGCACCTGCACATTATACAGGACTGAATCCAGTTAAGGCCTCTTTATAAACATTTACGATTTGGTGGACAGGCACAAGTATCCATTTGTCTTGCTGCCCCTCAAAACAAGCCTGGTACGTAAGCTTCCCTTTGCCTATTGAAAATTGCTGCCTACCAACCTGGGGTGGCCTGCCTCTTTCTTTGGACTCCACCTGCCCCCTGAGTACAAGGTCCAACTTCAGATTACACGAGAAAAGCTCCAGGGAGGGTTATGAACCAGCAGCATTGCTTGGGGAGACTGCTGCTTTGCCTTCTATGCGTAGAGTTTACATTTGATGACCACACTGTACAGCTTATGTGAGTTGTGTCCTGTCAGTTTCCACTTATGGGATGTACGACTATATTTATCAAGACATCTGAGTTGCATTTTCATGATTCCAAGTATAGCTTGTTTGTTTCTTTTCCTTTTCAGAAGTGACTTTGGTAATGTTGGAAGCTTGGGTGACAGTTTTGATACGTAACATACCCAGAACAGAAGCTTTAACTGAACGTGTGGAACTCCAACTTCAGGACTCCCTCCGGCTGATGTGAGTGTGCATTATTTTTTCAAAAATATATTTCTATGTGGATGGAATGTTTAACAAATGGCATGTATTTTTTTTCCAGAAAAGACCCAGATAAAACTTTGAAAACAAAGTTTTGAAAATAAAACTTTGTGTACTTCCTCTAAGAATTGTCTTTCCTTTTGTAACCCTCCAAACTCTAGAATTTTTCAATATATCTGTTATTTCTATGCTTAAGAACCTGGAAACAGTCATAACTGCTACCTTACTTTCTCATTACTTATGTTAACAGATCATCTAGGGAGATTGTTAGAATTAGTTGCTTAACCCAAAATGTCAGTTATAGGGTGTCAGAGGGAGGTGAGACTGTATATATTCACAAAGGTGAAAATACATGTGTATAACATGTGACCTTAGAAGAGTACATTTCTCTTTAATTTGAAATATGTTCTTTTAAATATGTAAAAATGCACAAAGATGTACAGCCTTTTTGTACACAGGAGGTTCCAAAGTCTAAGAATCCCTGGAAAAGCTTCTGCTTTTGGGGAATCAGGATTATAAGGGAGAGAATATAAGATGTAATACCTATTCAATCTGATAATATAGTTTCAACAAACTATGAAAGGCTGAGAGATCAGGAGAGCACATGGAAAAGTTAGCTGTCTTCAGTAATCATTTTGGTAGTGATGGGAGCATTGGTTTTGTAGCTCTATGAGTACAGTATGTGATGAAGGAAAGCAAATGTGTAATTATGGGATATTCCAATCTATCATCTCCTGTATCCTTGAGAACCAATATTCTCTATATGGAAGAAAGGAGATAACAGATAAATTAATTAAAAACCCTGCAGTCATGACTTTGAAATAGAAGTATTAGTGTGGGTATTTTCTTTTAGCCTCCTAACTCTGTCCGCTGAAGAGGCCTAGAAAAATGACCGACCTGTTAGCCATGTGCACTGCTGGCACCCAGACTGTGGTCTTGATACACTATTTCCTGTTAAAAGAAATCAGGGCTTCTTGGAGAAATGAATGATTCCAGGGGTAGGATAGGAAATGTGCCAGATGAGCCTGAGATATCTTGTCATGTCAGAAAGCACGAAAGCTCTCAACCTACCAAAAACTAAGATCATGTTTCTAAGCACTTGATGAAACTCCCATAGATCAGAGATGAGAGAATTTACACAATCATAAAAAAATAACACTAATAGAAATACACAAATATGTAAGTGATCAGTAAACCCAAGAAAAATGTCACCTCTGAGAAGACAAACTCTTTTTAAAAGGCAGTAAACTGAACCAAACAATTTGCCTGCTTTTTCTATATAGGCAGAACCACTAGGTAACCACTAGCAAATGAGGGGAAGTTTCTCTGTAGAGAAGTAGCTACCCAGCTAATATATGACAGAATAATAAATTTAGAATGTCATCATTTTGTACTCCCTAATGAATTAATGCACGCAGGCTAATGCATCAGGGGCTAATAATATCACAGAAAGAGAGGTGACCAAACTTCATGAGCCTCCTAATGCAAAAACACATTGCCACCTATGAAATTATCATAGGGGAAGAAAGGAACCTGGATAGGATCAAGTCTCAGAAAATTCAGAGAACAGAAGAAAATGAAAAATTACATTTTGGGAATGCAATCATCAACATCTAGCCTATGGGAAACTTTAACAAATGACTCAATTTCTTCAAGCTGCAAAAGGTAAAAGGAAAAGGGGAAAACCTAACAATTAAAAGGTGTCAAAGACATTTATTTTTAAGAGGCAAAGCTAAGCAATTGCATACAAAGATGAACACTCAGGGGTTAAACTTATTAAGAAAAGCAAAGGAGTGGTGACTATTAAAGTCTGGATGGTCGTTACTTTTAGGGCACAGAGCCCCTACCAAAGTGATTGGCCAAGGTCTAGTTTTTGATCTGGGTAACGATTGCAAGGACATTTATTTTTACCATAATTTATTAAGCTATATTTTTGAGATTTTGTTTCTGTTTTACAACAAAAAAGTAATGGAAAAAAGAGATATATGTAAACAACAAAGGGTTGGTATCCTTTGTCAGAGGAAAGATCTAGAAAACACTTTTTTAAAAAAACTGTCAACAACGAAAACAAAAAATACAGTCAACATAGTAAACAAGTGAGCAGAAGACTTGAAGAAACACTTCACACAGAGAGAAAATCCACTGCAGGACAAGTGCTGAAGGGAAATACAAATTAAAACCTCAATTAGATACTGCTACATGCCCACGTATATAATTTAAGTGTTGGCAAGGATGTGCAAGAACTTTGAAGTTGCTGGTGGGAATGTAAATTGGTACAGCTACTTTGGAAAAGAGTTTGGAATTATCAGAGAAACTTAAAGACTCACATCCAATGAGGGCTGCTAAATGTTTAACAACTAACTCTCTTGGAAGAAAGTCTTGATTTGCAGTATTTGCTGATTACCCTGGTGAAAAAACTACCAAATAATGATTCTTTTTAAAAAATATTATTAATTGCAAATGTATATAATTTCATTTTTAATAAGGGCTGTGTTAATTTACTTATAAAATTCTTGAAATTTTGTTTGTTTTTTAATTTTTCTCTTAAGGCTTATTTATTTTTGAGAGAGAACAGAGCACAAGCTGGGCAGGGGCAGAGAGAGAGGAAGACACAGAATCTGAAGCAGGCTCCAGGCTCTGAACTATCAGCACAGAGCCCAATGCGAGACTTGAACCCATGATAGCAAGATCATGACGTGAGCTGAAGTCAGATGCCCAACCGACTGAGCAACCCAAGTGCCCCTAAAATTCCTGATGTTTTAATGTTTGGTTCTGAGGGGCCAGCATGAGCCGGCTCTAGCATATATAATTCTATGACCACATCCTATGACCCAGAAATTCCATGACACCTTAGAGAAATGTGTTCATTGCACATACAGAAATATCCACAGTCTTGTCTGTAATCATTCAAAACTGGAAATAACCTACTATCCAGTAATAAATAGATTAAATAACTTTGATATGTTCATACAATGAAATTTATTATACAGCAATGAAAACACACTGGAGATGCATGCAATATGGATGAACCTTTGAAACAATGTTGAGTGAAAACTAGACAAAAGAACACATCATTACAACTCAATTAATATAAAGTTGAAAAACAATCAGTGCTATAGGGTTTAGAGACTTACACTATGGGTAGGTATATATGAAACTTTAAGGCAAGCCAAGAAAATGCCATAAAATGCAGGATGGTGGCTACTTTTGTGCAGTTTTGTTCAGAGCACATGGGTTTTCCAGAGTGCTGAAATGTTGCTTTGTAAAGTGGTGGTGGTTACCTAAACTTTCACTTCAGCTAAATCTATGTTCTAAATACTTTTCTGCATGTGTGTTGCATTAAACAATTTTTTAAGAGTGAGAGTTAATAGACAATTGTCTCTAAGCATAACTTATTTTTTTCTTCCAAGATTAAATTCAACTTAGTTAACATATATTGTAGTATTGGTTTCAGGAGTGGAATTTAGTGGGGCACGTGGGTAGCTCAGTAGGTTGTGTCAGACATTTGGTTTTGTATCAGGTCATGATCTCATGGCTCCGTGGAATCAAGCCCCACATCAGGCTCCGTGTTGACAGGGTGGAGCCTGCTTGGGATTCTATTCTCTCTCTCCCTCTTTCTCTGCCCCTTCCCTGCTCATTCTCTCTCTCTCTCTCTCTCTCTCTCTCTCTCTCTCTCTCTCAAAATAAATAAAATAAACTTTAAAAAAGGAGTAGAATTTAGTGACTCATCACTTACATATAACACCCAGTGCTCATTACAAGTGCCAACCTGAATGCCCATCACCCATCTAACCCATCCCCCACCAATCCTCCCTCCAGCAACCCTCAGTTTGTTCTCTATAGTTAAGACCCTCTTTTAGTATGCCTCCCTCTCTGTTTTTTATCTTATTTTATTTTTCCTTCCCTTCCCCTATGTTCTTCTGTTTTTTTCCTTTTTTAAAAATTTTAAATGTTTATTTATTTACTTTTTTAGTGAGACAGAGAGACAGAGTGTGAGTGGGGGGAGGGCAGAGAGACAGAGAGAGAGAGAGAGAGAGAGAGAGAACCCAAAGCAGGCTCCAAGCTCTGAGTTGTCAGCACAGAGCCTGACATGGGGCTCAAACCCATGAACCGTGAGATTGTGTCCTGACCCAAAATTGGATGCTTAACTGACTGAGCAACCCAGGTACCCTATCTGTTTTGTTTCTTAAATTCCACATAAGAGTGAAGTCATACAGTGTCTTTCTCTTTGTGACTTATCTTGCTTAGCATAATACCCTCTAGTTCCATCCACGTTGTTGCAAACCAAGATTCTATTCTTTTGATGGGTGAATAATATTACATTTTATATATATATATATATATATATATATATATATATATATATATACACACCACATCTTCTCCATCCATTCATTGGTCAATGAACATTTGGGCTCTTTCCATAATTTGGCTCTTGTTGATAGTGTTGCTATAAACATTGGGTGTATGTGCCCCTTCAGGTCTGTATTTTTGTATCACTTAGGTAAATACCTAGTAGTGTCATTGTTGGGTCATAAGGGTTCTATTTTTAACTTTTTGAGGAACCTCCATACTGTTCTCCAGAGTGGCTGTACCAGTTTTCATTTGCACCAATAGTGTAACAGGGTTCCCCTTTCTCCACATCCTTGCAAACATCTGTTGTTTCCTGAGTTGTTGCTTTTAGCCATTCTGATAGGTGTAAGGTGTATCTCATTGTAGTTTTCATTTGTATTTCCCTGATAATGAGTGATGTTGAGCATCTTTTCATGTGTCTGTTAGCCATTTGCATGTCTTCTTTGGAGAAATGTCTGGTCATGTCTTCTGCCCATTTCTTAACTGGATTATTTTTTGGGTGTGAGTTTGTTAAGTTCTTTATAGATTTTGGATACTAGCCCTTTATCAGATATGCCATTTGCAAATATTTTCTCCTGTTGTGTAAGTTGCCTTTTAGATTTGTTGGTTGTTTCCTTTGCTGTGCATAACTTTTTATCTTGATGAAGTCCCAATAGTTCATTTTTGCTTTTGTTTTCCTTGCCTCCAGCAACATGTGTATAAGAAGACGCTATGACCAAGGTTAAAGAGATTGCTGCCTGTGTTCCTCTCTAGGATTTTAATGGTTTCCTGTCTCACATTTAAGTCTTTTATCCATTTTGAATGTATTTTTGTCTATGGTGTAAAAAAGTGGTCCAGTTTCACTCATCTGCTTGTCACCGTCCAGTTTTCCCAGCATCATTTGTTGAAGAGATGGTCTTTTTCCTTCCTGCTTTGTCAAAGATAAGTTGGCCATACATTTGTGGGTCCATTTCTGAGTTTTCTATTCTGTTTCATTGATCTATGTATCCATTTTTGTGCCAGCACCAAACTGTCTTGATGATTACAGCTTTGTAATACAGCTTGAAGTCCAGAATTGTGATGCATCCAGATTTGGTTTTCTTTTTCAACATTACTTTGGCTATTTGGGGTCTTTTTTTGGTTCCATACAAATTTTAGAATCATTTGTTCTATCTCTTTGAAAAGTCCTGATGTTATTTTGTTAGGGATTGCATTGGATGTGTAGATTGCTTTGAGTAGTATAGACATTTTAACAATATTTGTTCTTCCAATCCATGAATATTGATGTTTCTCCACTTCTTTGTGTCCTCCTCAATTTTTTTCAAACGTTTTCTATAGTTTTCAGCACACAGATCTTTTACCTCTTTGGTTAGGTTTTTTTTCCTAGGTATCTTATGATTTTTGGTGCAATTGTAAATGGGATTGATTCTTTGATTGCTCTTTCTGCTGCTTCTTTATTGGTGCATAGAAATGTAACTGATTTCTGTACCTTGATTTTATATCCTGCAACTTTCTGAATTCACATGTCAGTTCTTGCAGTTTTTTGGTGGAGTCTCTTGGGTTTTCACATAGAGTATCATGTCGTCTGCAAAGAGTGAAAGTTTGACTTCTTCGTTGCTGATTTGGTTGTCTTTTATTTCTTTTTGTTGTCTGATTACTGAAACTAGGACTTCCAGTACTATATTGAACAAAGTAGTGAGAGTGGAAATCCCTGTCATGTTCCTGACCTTAGGCGGAAAGCTCTCAGTTTTATGTGAGGATTGTGTAAACTGTGAGTCTTTATATATAGCCTTTATGATGTTGAGGTATGTTCCTTCTATCCCTACTTTCTTGAGGATTTTTATCAAGAAACGATGTTGTATCTTGTCAAATGTTTTTTCTGCATCTATTGAAAGGATCATATGGTTATTATCCTTTCTTTATTAATGTGGTATATCATGTTGATTGATTTGTGAATATTGAACCAGCCCTGCAGCCCAGAAATAAATCCCATGTGATCATGGTGAATAATTATTTTAATATACTGTTGAGTTCTGTTTACTGTTGAGTTCTATTTACAAGTATCTTGTTGAGAATTTTTGCATCCATGTTCATCAGGGATATTGGCCTGTAATTCTCCTTTTTAGTGGGTTCTCTGTCTGGTTTGGGAATCAAGGTAATGCTGGCTTCATAGAATCAATTAGGAAGCTTTTCTTCCATTTCTATTTTTTGAAACAGTTTGAGAAGAATAAGTATTAACTCTTCTTTAAATGTCCGGTAGAATTCTCCTGGGAAGTCATCAGGCCCAGGACTCTTGTTTGTTGGGAGATTTTTGATAACTGATTCAATTTCTTTGCTGGTTATGGGTCTGTTCAAATTTTCTATCCTCCTGTTTCAGTTTTGGTAGTTTGTATATTTCTAAGAATTTGTTCATTTCTTCCATATTGCTCAGTTTTTTGGTGTATATTTTTTTCCAATAATTTTTTATGTTGGTTGTGATCTTTCCTCTTTCATTCATGATTTTATTTATTCGGGTCCTCTCTCTTTTCGGTAAGTCTGGGTAGGGATTTACCAATTTTGTTAATTCTTTCAAAGAACCAGCTTCTAGTTTCATTGATCTATGCTACTGGTTTTTTTATTACAATATCATTGATTTCTGTTCCAATCTTTACTATTTCCCTTCTTCTGATGCTTTTGGGCATTATTTTCTGTTCTTTTCTTAGCTCCTTTGGGTGTAAGGTTAGGTGCTAAGCATAACTTTCAGATACAGCAAAGTTTGTATCTGAAAGGTACCCTAGAGAAATGGAGAAGTCCCACCTGGAAGCAAAAATTCAAAATCTGGTCATAGGGCCAGGAGCCATGAACAAGAGAGATTCTCTACAAATCATTTCTCTTTGTGAAAATGGGACCATCACTGGCCTACTTCATGGTATGACTGTAAAGATAAACTGTGCTGACACCTTAAGCCCCAGGAAGTACTAGAGAAATATGTCTATGGGAGGCCCTGTGGTGCGGTGATGAACTTCATGGACTAAGAAGCTGGGTGAATGTGGATATGAATCTCCACCTTGCTCAAACTCATTGAAGGAGGACACAGTCTCTGAGCCTCCATCTCCTGATCTAAGTGTCCTGCAATAGCAACAAGCTCTTTCTTTGTAGAGCTAATAGAAGGGTATTAAACATCATGTCCCTCATAGATCACACTCAAACTTTGGTTATTTTTTGTCACAGTTTTCATAAAGGTCTATTTTATTATTGGTGCATAACACATTTAACAGTTAAGTACAGTAAAACCTTAGTTTGCAAACATAATTCATTCCAGAAAGATGCTTGTAATCCAAAGCACTTGTATATCAAAGCAAATTTCCCCATAAGAAATAAGGGAGGACAGAAGCATTTCCAGGGGCCTACAGAGACAGTTTGAGACAGAGGTGTGTGCTTGCGATTTGGGAGAGATAAAACAGGTGGTGTAGTCACAGAGGGGGAACCCCTTTGGTGGAGAAACAAAAGGAAGAGAAAGAGGCTATAGAAGTGTGGGATTGTATTTGTACAAGAGAAAAATCTCTCCAGAGCATGGACCAGGGAACAGAAAAAAATGAGAGAGAGTCAATCTATAACTTGCAAACAGTGTTAGGAGTGACAATCCAGGGTTGCATGACTTTCTCCAGATGGGAGCTGTCTGCCAGTGCAGTGTACACCTGGCCTTAGTGGGGAGGGGGAGCCCTGGGCTCAGAGGAGCTTTGGGAGAGCATTCCCCTTCCTCAAATGCTGTGGGAATAAGATATAATGCCATCCCAAGGACAAAAGACCCTGCAGGCACCAGCCAGAGGCCCTTTGTTGTTTGGGCAGAGTGGTGCTAACCCAGACCGGGGCATGCGGAGAGAGATCCCTTAAGATATCAGGGTTTGAACCCCAGACAAGTGCCTGGGAGGCACAGGACACTGTGGAGTGGGATGAACTGGCCCACTGGCATCCATGTGCTTTGTGAGGACTGCCTGAACAGTGTGGTTTGGGGCACCCAGTTGGAGGAGGAGAGACTGGGATGTCACCATTTCTCTCCCCATCACCAACATAGTGGGGCTTCAGGGAACAAGAGGTGTGACCACTTATACCAAACCCCGCCCCTCCATGCCTGGCAACTGCCTATCTACCAGAGTGAGACTGACATTGACGGAACCAGAGGGCCCCTCCTCCAGACCAGCACAGCCACCAGTTCCAAGGCACCATCATACAATGGCATTTTTAGTCTATTCTTTTTACATCTCTTCTGTGTGTCCTTTTCTCTCTCTCTCTCTCTCTCTCTCTCTCTCTCTCTCTCTCTCTCTGTATTAAGCCGTATAGTTTCTCTGAAATTCTGCCTGGTCATTTTTCTCCCACCCCTTTGTATGGGATAAGGCTTCTTCCACCACCTTTTCTTGATTTTTTCCAGGGCTCTTTCAATCAAACAATCAAAGCACACCTGCTGGAAGGTCTAAACCACCACTACAAGTAGGGAGAGAAAGCAACCAGAGTCACAACAGAGACCATGCAACTCACTCCAAAAACACCCTTAAAGGGCCAGGCTATGGACAGTGTATGACCTCTTTTTAATATAGTAGTACTTGAGGTGCCAGACACATAACAAGCTATTAAAGCATGTAAAAGACAGAAAACTAGCCAAAATGACAAAACAGAAGAATTCTCCTCAAAAGAAATTCCAAGAAGAAACGACAGCCAGAGAATTGCTCAAAACAGATATAAACAATATATCTGAACAAGAATTTAGGATAACATCATAAGACTAATATCTGCACTTGAAAAAAACATAGAAGACAGCACAGAATCTATTGCTGCAGAGATCAAGGACCTAAGAAGTAGTCATGATGCATTAGGAAACGCTGTAAATGAGATGCAAAATAAACTAGATGCAATGACAGCAAGGATGGAGGAAGCAGAGGGGAGAATAGTGAAATAAAAGATAGAATTATGGAAAATAATGAAGCTGAAAAAAAGAGAGAGAGGAAAATACTAGACCACTAGGGGAGAATTAGAGAACTAAGTGATTCAATTAAGCATAATAATATCTGTATCACAGGAGTTCCAGAAGAAGAAGAGAGAGAAAAAGGCAGAAGGTTTATTTGAACAAATTAAAGCTGAGAACATCCCTAATCTGGGGAAGGAAGCAGACATCCAAGTCCAGGAGGCACAGAGAAGTCCCTTCAGAATCAACAAGAACAGGTCTTCACAATGGGGTATCATAGTGAAACTGGCAAAATACGAAGATAAAGAGAGAATTCAGAAAGTACCTAGGGACAAACGGGTCTTAACCTACAAAGGTAGACACATGAGGGTAGTAGCAGACCTGTACGCTGAAACTTGGCAGGCCAGAAAGGAGTGGCAGGAAATACTCAATGTGTTGAATAGGAAAAATATGCAGCTGAGAATCCTTTATCCAGTAAGGCTGTCATTCAGAATAGAAGGAGAGATAAAAGCTTTCCCAGACAAACAAAAACTGAAGGAGTTCATGACCTTTAAATCAGCCCTGAAGGAGTTCCTAAGGGGGACTCTGTGAGTGGAATGCTGCAAAGACTACAAAGGACCAGAGACATCACCACAAGTACAAAACCTACAGATAACACAGTAACACTAAATCCATATCTTTCAATTACTCTGAATGTAAATTGACTAAATGCTCCAATCAAAAGACACAAGGTATCAAAATAGATAAAAAACCAAGATCCATCTATATGCTGTCTACAAGAGACTCATTTTAGACCTAAGGACACCTTCAGATTGAAAGTGAGGGAATGGAGAACCATCTACCATGCTACTGAAAGTCAAAAGAAAGGTGGAGTAGCCATACTTATATCAAACAAACTAGATTTTAAACTAAAGACTGTAACAAGAGATGAAGAAAGGCATTATATCATAATTATGGGGTCCATCCATCAAGAAGAGCTAACAATTGTAAATGTTTATGCCCCCAACTTAAAAACACCTAAACACGTAAGTCAATTAATCACAAACATAAGCAATCTTATTGATAATAATACAATAATTGTAGGTGACTTTAATACTCCACTTACAGCAATGGACAGATCATCTATATATGATGGCATTGAATGATACACTGGACCAGACGGACTTGACAGATAATTCAGAACTTTTCATCCAAAAGCAGCAGAATACACATTCTTCTCAAGTGCACATGGAACATTCTGCAAAATAGATCACTTACCGGGTCACAAACCAGCCCTCAGTAAATATAAAAGAATTGAGATCATACCATGCATATTTTCAGATCACAATGCTATGAAACTTGAAATCAACCACAAAAAAGGTTTGGAAAACCTCCAAATGCATGGAGGTTATGGAACATCCTACTAAAGAATGAATGGGTCAACCAGGCAATTAAAGAAGAAATTTTAAAATATATGGAAGCAAATGAAAATGAAAATACAACAGTCCAAAGCCTGCAACAAGGCAGTCTTAAGAGGAAAAATACATTGCAATCCAGGCCTCTCTCAAGAAACAAGAAAAATCCCAAATCCAAAACCTAATCCCACACCTAAAGGAACTAGAAGCAGAACAGCAAAGAAATTCTAAAGCTACCAGAAGAAAAGAAATAATAAATATTAAAGCAGAAATAAACAATATAGAATAAAAAAACAGTAGAACAAATCAATGAATATAAGTGCCGGTTTTTTGAAAGAATAAAATAAATTTGATAAACCCCTATCTAGACTTCTCAAAAAAAGAGAGACAGAGAGAGAGAGAGAGACCCCAAATAGATAAAATCTCAAATGAATGAAGAGAGATCACAACGAACACTACAGAAATACAAACAATTATTAGAGAATACTATGAAAAATTATATGCCAACAAATAGGACAACCTGGAAGAAATGGACAAATTCCTAGACACCCACACACTACCAAAACTCAAACAGGAAGAAATAGAAAATTTGAACAAGCCCATAACCAGCAATGAAATTGAATCAGTTATCAAAAATCTCCCAACAGAGGCCGCCTGTGGCGGTGCAGGCGTGAGTATTCGTGGGGTTCAGTCTATGGAGTCCGTTGTTACCAGTGGCATCGTGGAGGCAGAATGTGGTGTCTGAATAGGGGCCTTTGCCCTGCCAGGATGTTATCCAGTTTGGCTGCCGCCACTGCGGCCCACAGGTGTAACTGGTCCTACTTGTGCCAGCTCCATCTGCACTGCAGGACAGCGGCCCACGGCTCCAGCAAGCGCCAGGAATGCCAGAATTTAGTGGCATTGGGAAGTTTTTCAAACATGGTTCCCTGTCGACACCCATACATTTGTACACTCAATCAAGTGAAGTCATACTCTACAGATGTTCAGAAAGAAGGACAGGGATCACAAAGTCTCAGACTGGAAAAAGTACCATCATTTGATGAAACAGCAGAAATTATAGGCGCAGAACTCAAAGCTCCACTTATTAAGTAAGAACCTCTCCAAAAAGAGTCAAAGCAGTGCTTAAGAAGAGGGAATACAAACCAAAGTACACACAGAATAATTACATCACTGGAGTCAGAGCAATAAATAAGTTCTGTCTGAAATCCAGTGATCTAGAACAACTTCAAAAAATCAGATGATGAAGTCCTCGTGAAGATACCGAGTTCTTGACTGTATATCTGAGATCAGATGTGGAGGCAAAATCTTTGGAAGTTTGGGGAAGCCCTGAAGCTCTTGCCAGAGAGAAAAAGACTACGTAAGGTAGCAGAAATAGAATATAGAGAAAGGCTATTTAGAAACCAAAAAAATATTAAGAGAATTTAGAGACTTCCTGGGAAACACCAAGCCACGGTCCAGAACGACATCAGTTTTTTTTAAAGGGCCAGGAAAGGTGGTGATGGTTGTTGCCATTTGCATCAATGGGTTAAACTGCTTCTTTAAATTTCTTGCCTGGATTTATACGGGTTCAGCAAGTATGTTCTCCAAAACTATACATTCTTTGTCTGATACTTGTAATCAGGGTTTACTAGCACTGGGCATCAGTAAGTCTGTTCAAACACCAGATCCTACTCATCCGTATGGATTTTCAAATATGCACTATATTGCTTCACTAACTAGTGGTGTTGGTATGTTCATGATGGGTGCAGGATTATCTTGGTACCATGGAATCATGAAATTGCTTAATCGACAGCCAATCGAATCCCTCCTATGGGCATATTGTATTTTATCAGGATCATTAGTATCTTAAGGAGCAACACTTCTCGTTGCTGTAAATGAACTTCGTAGGGGTGCTCGAGCCAAAGGAATGTCATTTTTTAAATATATAATGCAAAGTCGCGATTCTAGTACAAACGTTATATTACTGGAGGATACTGCAGCAGTTTTGGAAGTAATAATAGCAGCCACGTGTATGGACCTTACTTCTATAACAAGTAATCCACTGTATGACAGCCTAGGTTCTTTGGGTGTGGGCAGGTTACTAGGCATGGTCTCTGCGTTCCTCATCTACACTAACACAGAAGCACTCTTAGCGCGATCCAGCCAGCCAGGGCAAGTACAGTGGCTGACTGAACTCCTGGAGAACGACCCATCCGTAAGGGCAATTCATGATGTTAAAGCCACAGATCTGGGATTAGGGAAAGTAAGATTTAGGGCAGAAGTAGATTTTGATAGACAAGTTGTTACGAGATCATATTTAGGAAAACAAGATTTTGACCAAATGCTGCAGGAAATTCAAAAAGTGAAAACTCCTGAAGAACTGGAAACTTTTATGCTTAAACATGGAAAAAATATTATTGATACTGAAAATATTATTGAAGTAGACAGACTTGGGAAGGAACTGAAAAAACGAAATCCTGAAGTTCGACATGTAGATTGGAGATATTATAGATTTGATGGAATGAATTACTTTGGAGGAAAGCCTTCGAAACAAGTTCATCAAGCCTGCTCTCCCATACCCAAGGAGTCAGTGCCATTCAGAAGCTGGTTTTTTTTTTTTTAAGATGGGGAAAATATTTAATGTGAAGGACAATTCAGCAATCTACAGAATGAATACTACTTCATACTTCTAAGGGACCTATTACAAGTTGAATCATTTTGGAAATCATGTTTTTATCTTTCAATAGAGAACATTTTAGCTAAGTTGTTCATAATTTTTCATTTGACGCTGTCAGAGTGTATTGTATCTTGCGATCATGTTTCCTTTCGTCACATTGGTAAAAATAAGCATCATCTATAGGATTACGATTTTTAATTTTGTTATCTTTGAAGATGTCACTCCATCAGAACCTGCCAATCTTGAACATTCTGGCTGAATTTAGTTTTTAAATAGTCACTGTTTTTTCCTTAGAGAATGTGGAAATTATTTCTACATAATTCTGCCCTGAGCATTAAAAGGAATACTCTCCTATCCCAGTTATCCATAAATATTCATTCCAGAAATGGCTTAGTTATTGAATTGAAGGTAGACATTTCAGTCCAGGCTTTTAGGTTGTAGTAGTTGCCATTTTGTACCATTTCTTATCTCTCTTTTGCTTTTTTTCTTTATTTAGTTTAATTTTTCCAATGTAGGAGACACAGAATAACCCTGGATGTTTCCATAAGCCAGTTTGAGGGCTGGTTTTGTTTTTGTTTTTGTTTTTTAACTGGCTTCAGTGCCATAATATGTATTTACTAGGAGGTAAATTTATAAGCATTTTAACATTCTGTAAAATGGACTAGAGATATTTATAATTTTACAGACAGGACAGAATTTTATTTTTAATTTATTTTAAAAAGCACTACTCATGTAAATCTGAACTGTGAGATATTTCTTGCTTTAAGAGAAAGAGAAGTAAATCTCTTATGCAGAAACTTGTGGCCATGATTTTGTATAATGTCACAATCAATAGTGTGCCTGTAACATGAGTTTCATACAGTTATTAATGGTCATTTATCATAATATATGGTTAAAACATTATGTAAGCAAGTAGCTTTCTAGTGATCATAAGATACCAAGGTGAAAAAACATACAATTCAGTAATGGAAAATTTAGTGCAAAACTGCGGCTGTGTCTCCATTCATCAAAATAACTCAGATGCACTTTAATTTGTTAAGGATGGTAGTGAGCATTGTCCATGCAAGAGGTGTAGCTAGGTGATTCTTTGTTGGATAAGTGAATGGTTGACCTAAGGACCTAACTACTTATATGATGTCAGTGGCTAAAAACTTACTTAGATTGAAGTTTATGAATCATAGCAGATTGTAATGCTGGAAACAAAAAATAAACATTTGATTAAAGGATAAAAAAAAAATCTCCAACAAACAAGAGTCCTGGCCTGATGGCTTCCCACGGGAAATTCTACCAGGCATTTAAAGCACAGTTAATACCTATCATTCTCAAGCTGTTCCAAGAAGTAGAAATGGAAAGAAAGCTTCCAGCCTCATTCTATGACTTTCTGATAAATTGATCTTCCAAATTCTGTCTTATCATTGACATTAGTGTGTAGATGGAAATCCGAAGTCCTGCAGCACACTGCAAAGTTAATTTTTGTCAACTTTGATTTGGCATTGTCAAAGGTCACCTGGGTAGCAAGCCAGCTCTCATAACCAAAGACAGCTGAACCGTAGATTGCATGTCCAGCAAAATCAAAGTCAACATCACAACCAAGGTTTACACACTCCCTCTTATAAGAAGACTTGATTTTACCACTATTCTTACCTGTTTGGTGAAAATGTAATATCAAATGTTAGTTTCAAACCTTGACAAATCCAGTCTTCAATTGTGATTTCTATTCCCACGCTGTTGCCAGTGTTCCATGTTTCTGTGAAAGTTAGACCATATTCGCACCATTTATATTTGGTCTCCACGGTTTCTAGTAACTTTCCTGGTGTCTGTATTAGATGTTGAGAATTCCACACCACTGCATGACTTTGTTTTCACATCCAGTTTCACCAACCCAAAACCAAATCCTTTGTTGAAAATATCTCTGACAACCTATGATGGAGGAATACACATTGGCCGCATCTCTAGGTCATCATGGCAAGGCCATAGATCTGGTGTCTCCTAAGGGGACTGCTGCTGTTCCACTTGCAGCTAAGGTCACTGGGATCACTCAGAGTCAGGCTGCAGCTATTGCAGCTGGAGGGAGATATGAAAGAGTCAAATTGTGGTTATTTTATAACAAATGCATAATTTATACATTGAGCAAGCATTACAGAGGTAAAGAACCAAAATGAAACTTCACATTTGTCTTCCTCTGATCCTCTAAACTTTCTGCAGTGAGGAATAATAGTCTCCAGAGCCTGGATGAAGATTTGGGCAGAAAGAAATTTCTGGTTACTCTCAGATGGTCCTCTGTTGCTTTTAGCCATGGATTGTCTCAAATATAGAAATTAAAATGTCTAGTCCCATGTGATGGTCAAACTCTGACTTTGATTGCCACTTGGAATGACATTGGGTTATTTCCCCTCTAAGCTCATTCCTGCTTCCAGATGGAAGTCTCCAGTAGGAAAAGGGGATCATCCTTTTCCTTGCCCCTCTTTGCCAGCTCAATGGTTTTCCTGGTCTCCTTTGTTTCCCCCTTACTAGTAGTTTCAGGGAGAAGCTAGGCTTGAGATGGGCCAGGTTGTGGTCACAACCATCTCTCATGAGTTCCTCAGAGACTCCTCCTATCCCTCAACTTGAGCAGGTGCATCTATATTCCAGGTGGTCCTTGAAATTCTTTCTTTAGCCCCTGGTCACCTAGCATTCTCCTCTTAAGGTCACCTCATACTACCAGCTGGTCCCACTGGATGGACCAAGACAACCTTGTGTCAGCTCTTCCCTGCACGGGCCACATCTGGTGTATGGTGGATGCTGTCAGGTCTCTTGCCTTGACTAGTTCTAGGAGTGAAGATTCTCTCAACCTGGCCAGCCTGCTGGCTTCACTACCAAGATAGAAAGTCAGCTCTTTCCCACACTGGATTTCCTTTGGTAGAAGGGAGTCAGGCACCATGATTCATTTTAGCTTTGTGAAGAATGGGTGTAGCCATGCACTGAAGAAAAAGTTCTCAGACACTAAGACTGAGAGGATGTGCAGGGCTGCCTCTGCCAGGGAAATAGCAGCCACAGAAAACTGCACACAGTCTTTATTTCATGTTCACCAGTTATAAACATCAAAGAATGTTAAAGCATGGGAGGAAAACACAAAGAGCCTCCAGACATAGACCAAAGACACATCTGGTGTTTATGTGACAGCAGGCAGTTTCAAGGACGGCTAGGCAATTACAGTGGGTCATTTCCTAACTGGCTCCTGGGAGATCATGTGGCTCTGGATCTCATCGTGCTATCCGTTTGACAGCCTTGAGATCAGAACATCGCTGATGTTTCAGCAATTACCCCATTCACTTTCCCAAGGCTTATAATACATCCTCTAGAAATAACTCCACATCTCCCCCCTTTTGTTTTTTATTATCAGGACCAGGAGTTGTCACAGAGGTGGTGAGCATCTGGGTATTGGTGAAGAACATATTGGGTGACTTGTTAGAGGAGCAAGGAGACATCATTTTGACAACTGCAACAAAAAAACAGGATTATTGGCAATATTATAAAAGTGTTCAACCAGAGTGTATATTGAAACTGGAGAACCTGTTTTTCAGTTTGATCTAGTTAGAAATATCATTGAGAGTGTTAATTGTGGCCTGTTGGCCTTCTTGTTGAAAATCTTGTAATTGTTTTTGCAATCTGATTTTTAAGTTGTCAATGGAGACATAAACTTTTTTGAACAAATAGCAAGCCAGTACTCCAGAAGGAAGTTTTAATAGAGGAATAGGCATTAGTGGAGTATTTGAGTCTAAGTATCAGACCCGCAAATCCAGGATTCCACATAGGGTTAGAAGTATCGTAATGGAAAGGAAGTGACAATTCCATATACATCCTTCCCAGGCTCTATTACTTTCTATCACCATAAGTCTTTGGGGTCCCTGATTTAAGGATTGTATTGTTAAATAGGGATATTTGGGTAAAAATACAAGAATGGTGGAGGTTCCATGAGAAGCCACCATAGGACCCCATCTCCAGCCAGGGTCTGGTACGTACTGGCATTGGAGGTTTGGGTATTCGTTTTTTCTCAGTTAGGTTTCCATTTTTGTTGTGAGAACAAAATGTTGATATTTGATAATACCTGAGATCCATCTTTTGGTGCTTTGAATATGTTATTTATATCCCATTGTTTGTGAAGAGGGACACAGAGGCTTTGGTTAGTATTGTGAGTATTAGGTTTATAATAGAAACATAGAGGGATGCCTAAGTGAGAAAAAGTCCAATTTATTGAGAGTCTATGTGATGGATAGATAGACAAATCATCAGCGCTAATGGGAACCCAGTGTCCTTGGTTATAGGGGAGTCATGGGGAGATGAGATAGGAATTTCAGAACGTTCCTAGGAGACTAGATCAAACATAGGAGGACTAAGAAGATGAGCCTTGTAGGTAAAAGTAGAGTGTGGGTGAGTAGAAGAAACAGGTAAATAAAGCAGACTCATTTGCAGGAGTATTACCTTAAATGAGTTATCAGTAAGGCAAGAGAGGACAGAAAGATACATATTTTTAGGGGTCACAGGCATGCCTTTGTTAATTAAAACCTCTTTAGCCTATGAGGTTAATTTTTTAACATCACCCCAGGAGATGTCTTGGTTGGCTGAGTGATCAATCTTCCTCTTCTTTAGATTCGACATCCCGCTGAGAGGGGCCACTGCCATCAGTTTGAAGTTTGGTGTTAGATTCTTGAGTCCCACATGCCAGCTCATGATGTGGTTTTATTAACCAAGCATGTATCCACACAGGACCTTGAGGAAAAAGCATAGCAGCAAAATCTCTCCACCCCACCCCCCATTAACAATTCTATTGGACTCTTTCAGGTTGGCCCCTCATTGGGCAATCTATACCGTACCTTGGGTTTTTAGGAGTTCCTGTTCTATTTGAAAATGTTTGAGCACTGGAGAATAAAAATTTCTGTCTGATGGTAAATGATTTAATGTCAGTAGGACTCTCATTAATCTTGCCCTAGGGGAGACATTTCCCTTCTTTTGTTTTAATGAGAGTTGCTTTAAATGTGTTTAATGATGGCTTGAAGTTGTAGCAGTGAAGGAGTCTTGGCATTAGGTGGAAACACATAGGGGAAAATAGCAAAACATGATTTGAAAAACAAAAAGAAAAAAAAAAGCCCAAATAAGAGTTCTTTGATAGTTGATAAAAATTTTTCTCTGTTTACTTAGTTTTATGTTATTAATTTGTGTTTAGTTTGAAAGTATTTTTTAATTTTGGAAATTTTTACCCATTGTTTTATATCTTAAAGATGTTAAATACCTGTATTTGTTCTAAAAGTTTTTTTTATAAATCTCTTTGAATATAAAACATATTTTGCAAGAGCATTAGAACAATAGTTACAAATAACAAAAGATTTTTAAATGGACATGGTTAATAATTTGATATGAGAGTTCAGTATGATGCAGTTTATAAGGAAATTTGGTTATTTTTGTGACATACAACATTTTGATAAATAGAATATCAAGTGATGACCTTATACCAAAACATTAAAATTTTAGGAACTTTATATATATATTTGAGTAGTTATAGTATTCAGCTAAATAATACAACCTAAAGTTTAGTATTTGTTTGATACAGCTCTTTAAGTAACATATTTAATAAAAAGTCCCAGTTGGTTAAAAAGATTTTATTTACAATTTAAGTCTTGAGAAGTTTGTTAAAACCTTAGAAAGTTATAAAGCATACCCTAAATAGGATTACAGATCATTATAAATGTTAATTTTTAAGGCAAATATGTAGGTTTATGTAGTTGTTGACAAAACCTAGCTCCTTTAACATTGAGAAGTTTTGACTAAGTAATTAGAGGCCTAATAAAGACAAAAAATAAAGCTTTGGCTTTTTTGGCAGATAAAAAAGAAAAGACCTATGTTTACTTTTTTTTTCCAAGAGCAGATCCGCAATCCAAGAAAACTGTCTTTTGAACACAAAGAAAAGTAGAATTTTAATCTTGTATTAGTGTATTTTTAAAATCCATTTATTTTAAGCTTAGTCTATCCTAACCATACATAAAATTTTCTTCCAAAGGTTTCCCTTCATGAACCTTCTACAACTTTCCTTTACATTTAGATTTTGTCCCAAGCCATTTTTTCCCAAACAACCAGTTTTATTTTGAACAGAATTACTTTCTTTTACCTTTAACAAAAATGTATTCCCATTCTTTATATCTTTTTTATATGTCTCCTTTTCTACAGAGTCACTTTCCTTATTTTCATCAGTCTTAATTATATTTAACAGAATTTTAAGTCTTAGAAGCCTTAGTCTCTAGTGAAAACTAAGTCATAACCAACTGCGAACTGTTACATTAAAATTCTTTTTTAGAATCAATTAAGTATAAAGCAGCTTTTCCAATAGACCCAAATATTTTTAGTTTCTCTGCAATAAGTCAAAAACATAAACCTATGTTTAATAATTAATGCTTCAGCATTCTATCTGATTTGGGAAAGGCCTAAATGTCCAATGAATTTAATTTTAATTTATTACCCAGACAAAACTTTAAAGTTTTAGGTTACCAAAGACCTTGAAAGCTATCTTAACAACTACCTATGGAAACTTTTGAGATAGAATTAGCCATTATTTTAAGTCATCTTTTTGTTAACAAATCATAATAGAGATGTTTATGCATTTATTTAATCTTTAGTAAACCTAGGTAGAAAAAATTTTATATTTAATGTTGATAATTTTACAGACAGGTCTCTTTTAATTAAATCAATAAATTTAAATTATGTTAAATACCAAATATGTTCCATTTGGGCCCACTTAAAAGGTTAAGCAATTTGTTTACTATTGTCAATTTTTATTTGGGGCATTCGTGAGGAAATATGAAGTGGGCCATCTAAGTCTAAGGGTGTGCTTTTTTTTTTTAATGTTTATTCATTTTTGAGAGAGAGACAGAGCATGAGTGGAAGAGGGGCAGAGAGAGAGGGAGACACAGAATCCAAAGCAGGCTCCAGGCTCTGAGTTGTCAGCACAGAGCCTGATGTGGGGCTCGAACCCATGAGCAGTGAGATCATGACCTGAGCCTAAATTGGTCGCTCAACCAACTGAGCCGCCCAGGCGCCCCTAAGGGTGTGCTCTTTACTCGTTGACAAGAGAGGGTTAGAGGAGAAGCCCGTGGTACGGGGTGGGGGGGCACCCAGAAGGTATACAAGTCAGTCATGTAGGTTGTACCCCGAGGTGGTGTAGAAGTAGGAGGAGAGGAAGAAAGGCAGAAGAGGTGAGGTGCTGCCAAGAAAGCTGGAGATGGAAAGAAGCCCAGAGGACAGAGAAAGAGGCCTCCCGATCTTAAAGCCTGTTAGCTCAGATAGATGAGCAGAGGCAGATTTTTTTTTGTCTTTTTCTTTTTTTTTCTTTTGTTTTCTTTTCTTTTCTTTCTTTCTTTCTTTCTTTCTTTCTTTCTTTCTTTCTTTCAAGTCTTGACAACTATTTTAATCAGGTGTCTCTTGTAAAGCACGAATAGCAATGTGACCTAAGTTCCATGTGTATAAATGAGAGACCTTTAGTGGGCCAAGGGTGTTTTTTAAGCAGCGCCCTATGCACTCCCAATCAGCCATTTCAAGGGACTCCTCAGCGGGGTACCGTGGGCATTGCTGATAAATTATAGAAAGCAGTTTGGTTAAATCTTTGTCTGGGGCTTTACAACCTGATGAGTGCAAAAGCATATTGCTCCGTATGTATATTCTGCTGTTTAGATAGTGAAACTCTCATGACAGGCGGAGATGAAAACAAAAGTAGAAGAAATCAGAAGATGTACGCCTGATTGGAACAGAGAAGATGAGGGATATTTTTCTCATCTAGTCGTGGGCATCAAGTGCTGGTAGTTCCGACCTGAATGAGCAGATATCCTTTTTCCTTTTTTGCGCCTGAGAGACAATCCAGTTGATTCTGCTGGCCCCTGTTCTGGTGCCCCTTGTAGCCACGCACTGAAGAAAACGTTCTCAGACACTTAGACTGAGCAGACGTGCAGGGCTGCCTCTGTGAGCCAAACAGCCACCGCAGAAAACTGCACACAGTCTTTATTTCATGTTCTCCAGGTATAAACATCAAAGAATGTTAAAGCATGGGAGGAAAACACAGTCTCCAGACATAGACCAAACATACATCTGGTGTTTATGTGAAAGCACGTAGGGAAGATGGGCAGTTTCAAGGACTGCTAGGCAATTACAATGGGTCTGTTTCCTAATTGCTCCTAGGAGATCATGGGACTCTGTTCTCATAAGCGCTATCAGTTTGACAGCCTTGAGATGAGAACATCGCTGATGTTTCAGCAAATACCCCATTTACTTTCTCAGGGCTTACAATACATTCTCTAGAAATAAATCCACAAATGAGTCAAGTTCAGTTCTGGGTGTCCCAGCTAGATGGAATCCTGATCATATTTCCAATCACTTTCATGGACGTCACCTTTGCTGGGCTTATGTCAAAAAATATCTCCTTCTAATGGAGGGAAAGGGACAGGATTCAGCAAAGCACCAGCTCTCACGAAAGGCATCCTTTCACCAAGATCCACACTAATGTAATCACAAGGGTCCCTAAATGTGGTAGATAGAGTGTCAAAATGATTGATGTGAAAAGACTTGACTAGGCATTTCTGACATTGAAGGTGGGAGAGGCCACAAGCAAGGAATGCAGGCAGCCTCTAGAAAAGGCAATAAAATGGATTCTTTCCCAGAGCCTTCAGATAGGAACACAGTCCTGCCAATACCCTGATTTTAACCCAGTAAGACCCATTACAGAATTTTGACCTCCAGAACTGCAGGACAAATTTGTGTTGTTCTAAGCCACTAAGTTTGTGGTAATTTGTAACAGCAACAATAGAAAACTAGTACAAAGAAAGAATGGAGACAAAATCAGGAGATTCCAACAGAACATCAGTGCCACAGGCAAATAAACATGTAGACTTTGGAGGTATGTTGCTTACTTACTGCCTATGGAACTTGAGAATATTACTTAAGTGCTATGTGATTGAGTTTCCTCATCTATAAAATAGGCTAATAACAATGTTATCTAGAAGAGTGCCTTGTAGATTGATCTGTTAACATTATTAGTACAGGACGATATGGAAGCAACTAGAATGATCCCTTACCTGGACTATCCTGATATGAAAATCACCAAAGAAAGATAAAGACTTCCTAGTTATCCCTCAGACTCTGCATGTCCCAACTCTGACCCCATTCTCAATCCTCTATGCCCTCTAAAATAAATGGTCCATCAGGAAGATCATCCATATCATTCTGAACATGCCCATCACTTTCCTGTTCTAACAGAAATCTGGCCCCCCCCCCATAGGACATTTTTCCTATAGCCTCCTTAATTATGGCTACAGAGAATTTGAGTTGGGGATATACTTAGTTTGGGATTTGTGGGATATAATGATGATGATTCCTGTACTTCAATGTATAGTTAAGTTACTGCTTACTCTGCTGAACTAGGAATTATTTCTTCTGCTGTACACTGTACCCAGTGTGGGAGTCTATGGGCCAGAGTTTATATCATGATATGAAAGTGGTCTGCAACTCCCACCACAGAAGTAAATGGGCAGTGGAAGAAAAACAAGATTTAGAATAAACAGGACCCAAAGTTTATTACAGACAGAGAATTGGGTTCTCATCAATGCTGAGTTAAATGGAAGGTCTTTCTTGTTTAATATACTAGGTAATGCAGCATATGCAATTTTAAATTCATTAGACATTTTTTTTGATGTACAGAAATAAATTAAGACCAACCAGATGAGAATAAGCAAAGTATATTTATCCAGAGCTTCAATGAAGTCAGCCACCATCACTCTGACTTTTGCGGAGGCTCAAAGGCAAGCAGAGGAGTGGAAAAGTTTCCTGGAGGAAAAAAGGAAGGCTTCAAGTGTGCCCTGATTGGAGGCTGTTGGCATAAAATAGCTGGAGGTGGGCTAACTAGGAGTGCTGTGTCCTATGTGATTGGTTACAGGCCATATTTGGCTTTCTCTGATTGATCCTATTTTGGAATCAAAAATTAAGGTAGCTGTCGGGTTTTACTCAAAATCTGGTCATTTGGGACCAATTGGTACAGGGGTTGTTGTTTGGCTTCCTAGACCAGTTGTTAGAGATAATGTCTGACTTTCTGAGTTACAGATAATAGACTAGCTTGCTGGGCTACTTACTGTAGATAATGTTTGGTTTCCTGGTCTGGTTGCTGTAGATTGTGGGTCAGAGTTCTATTTTTATATATCATCTTGTCATTGTCTATATGTATATTCACCCTCTCAATGCAAATCACATGAAGTAAAATTTATCAGGATTCCTGTGTGTTCTGGACACAAGCCTGTAGCAAAGTGCTACTTTGTAATAGAAAGTATGGCGGTATAAAGACACATGTTTATATTTCCAAACTACCACTTATGAACAAATTTCTGTTGACTATCCTGGAAGAAAGACCAGATTGTTTATTCTCTCTACAGAAAAATATTACAAAACTATTGTCAGGTGAAGAGGTAATCAAAAATATGTAGCCAAAACAGTTAAGACAAAAGTTACAATAATATAGACATATATAATATATAACAATATAGAAATTATACACATAATAATGAATTTATGCTACTTTTATGGGTTTTGGGATGATTGTGTCGTCAGTTTTTTTAAACCTATAATCTCATTTGAAATTGAAATTCCATTTGAATATCTGAGAAGGAAACCAATTTCCAAAGAACTAAGAAGAAAGGGTGTGAATAATTGGACCCAGACGCATCTAGGGTAAAAAGAAGAAAGATATGGGAGAGCTTGGTTAATACAGCCATATAATGTTGAGATCATCAGTGAAAGGGTTAGCCTTGACAAATAGAGGAAGGCTCTTTCTGTGCAGCAGTAGAAAAAAAAACATGAGAGACTAAATATACAATGTGACAATGGCAAGATGATCTATAGAAATAGAACTCAGACTCCCCAATCTACAGCAACCTGCCCAAGAAATGAATCGCCTTATGTACAATAAAAGGCCCTGGAAGCCAGTCTGCTATAAATTAGACTTATAAGAAGTCAGATTGCTATCCATAGTAACAATCCAGGAAGTTAATTACTTCTGTAACAATCAGCCCAAAGTGGCTAAGACTTGATTAATAACTGATGGCTTCCCTAATTTTTGTCCCTGGGTCCAGCTTAGGACAAATCAGAGAAAGCCAAATATGCATCCCTAATCAATCACATTGATAGCCCACTTATAATTTCCCCAGGCCAATAGCCTCCAACCAGGGCATGCCTGAAGCCTTTCACTTTTCTTAACTAACAAGCTTTCCCACTGCTCTGCCTGCCTTTGAGTGTCTGTGATGATAGCTGACACCCAAGTAGACTTTGCTTTCCCCATTAGGTTTTGTCTTTGTTTATTTCCTTCAGGAGAGGGAAAGGATAAAGACAGAGACTTAGTGATACAGAGAAAACTTGGGAATCTCAGAATGACTAAGAACACCCAAGAAAAGAAGACAGTTTCACCCGTGGAGCCAACAGTGTGGAACTGAAGGCGTGAGAAGATGGAGAAGGTTTGGAGGGGGCAATGTGGAGAACAGAGTAGGGAATTAATAATATGAAAGGGATATGGTGCTATGATTTTTGAGCAGCCAGATGATGGGGTTGCAAATATCCTGTAAACTGAAAGGTATAACTTTAGAGTAAAACTTCAACGTTGACAGGGCCAGACAGGAAGCATAAACAAGCAAAATTGGCTGAGGACCATAGGGAATAGTGGAGACCGTGGCCAACTGCAGAGCACTGCCCTACCTGAAGGGGGAGCAGCTATTCAACTCTCCTTATGAAGTCCAGATTTGTTTTTTATCTGACAGTGGTCAGTGAAGGTCTCTCTTTATAGCAACATTTGAGCGGAAGCCTAAAGGAAGTTAGGAAATGGAGCGTCTGGATTCTGGTGGGAAGAAACATTCCAAGCAGGGGGACAGCAAATGCAAAAAACACAAGGAGAGATCATACTTAGCATGTTCAAGTGGCAAGTGAGAAGGCCTTTGGGCTGGGGCACCATAAGGAAGAAAGTGATAGAATATTAGGACAAAAGGATACTGGGGACATGATTGATTATACTTGGCCAGGACTTGGATTTTATTTTAGATGAAATGGGTAGCCTTTGGAGGGTTTCTGGGCAGAGGCAACTGGATTTTAATGAAGCAACTTGACTATTATGTGCATAAAGTTAGAAATAGGGAAATCAGTCACAAGGTTTTTACAATAGTCCAGGCAAGAAAGGATGGTGGCAGCCTGACTAAGGGACAGAAGTAGTGGACATGATAAGAAATGGAGAGATTTTGGATTTAATTTTCAGGTAGAGCAGTTTGCTGATGGATTTGATGGGGGTGGAAGGGCAGGCCAGTGAGAGAGAGGATTCTACAATGAGTCTAAGGTTTTTGGCCTGGAATTATGGAGTTACTGCTAACTGAGCTGAGTAAACTATGGGAGAAGAAACTACGGAATGATCAAGAGTTATTTTGGAGGCCTGTAAATTTAAAATGTCAACTAGATATGGTCTTAGCTTGAACAGAGCCCACGGCCTATGTGTAAGTAGTTTATTTAGGAGGTACAGGCACCAGCAATAAGAAAAGGGAGAGTGTGACCAGGAAGGAAGAAAGGCCAATAAAAAGCTGTGTTAGCAAGGTTGCTACCATGTACAATGAAAACTCAAATCTTCAAAAGTACCAAAGAAAATATACAAAATGCCTCCAGGATTGTTTGTCTGAAGAGTAAGGGGCAGGAACACTTACATCACTGCACCTTCTAGTTGCCCATGCCCTCAAAAAAGCCAGTGTCTGTCCTGGGGCAGTGAGGGAAATCCCTGGGGCAGAAATGGAAAATTCTTGCTGAGTGCTCTCTGCTAAGTGAATCAAAGCCTGAAAGGAACTGTTTACCTCAGCCACTTGAATCAGAGGCATGGGCAAGGGACTACAAAGCCAGACATGGTGCTGGAGATATAAATTTGGAAGTCATCAGTGTATACATAAACATACATAATGTCCTCTTGAGCTGGAAAGTGACTAAATGGAAGGAAATTTTTCCTGTCACCCTTCAAATCAAACCATTTAAGCAGCCATCCATTCTCCCCATTGGTAAGCTTGACTTTGACATAGTAACCACTGGCATAGCCCCCTTCTATCTGAGGCTATCCCATATTATAATGAAATGGGGATTCCCTCCTCCACAAACAAGATAATAGACTGCAATGACAGCCCTAATTCAAACGGAAATTTTTACAGATATAAATACAGGATCCTTTACAGAGATGCTAGCGTGTGGACACCTGCACCATAGTCATTCCTGCAACTGGTGTGCAGCCATATACATAGAATGAATTTGTGCTTGCTTCAGTCTCTCACTCAGACCAGAAGTGGTTGTCTCCTGAAGAATCCTTACTTGGAAGTGCAGGCAACAAAACAGCAATCAGAAGAAACACTTAGGAAATGATTGATTCACAGCACTTTTAAATTACTTAAAGCACTGGTAAAATGAAGAGCTTAGACTAGACAGTTTCTAAGGTCCTGTTCCCCTCCCAGATCTCCACTGTGTTTCATTTTGGGCTTGTTACATTGAGTAATTGAGTTATTCTGCTTCAATGACACAATCGAAGGCTTTTATGATCAAAGACCATGGAGTTCCATGAGCCAGAGGAAAGAGTGGTGGCTCATCATTGGCTGATCTGGATCTGAAGCCCTCTAGTGGGTAGAGTTAATTGAGATTCCCAAATCTGGAGTTTAATATCTGAAGTAAAATATCTGGCCTTTGATTTTTTTTTTCTACAGGTAAAATAGGATCATAAAAAAAAAACCCACACACATTTAAAGTTTCCAATATGTTGTTATTTGCTGAACAACAGATTGTATAATTTTCCTGGACAGAAGATTTACAATCTAAATTGAATAAGAAGCTAACCCTGGAGAAAGTATTGGTAATACTCAGGAGAAAGAAAGGTGATCATATCTTGGGAAAGTACCATATTTATTCTTGTGTTATTCATTTTAAGATGGTGAAAGAATGTCTCCCGACACTGTGTCAGAACAGAAGTCTTTCCTTTCATCCTCTTTGCTGCTTCCATCCTTATGCTTAGTTACTGGAGAGTGTGGGTGAGAGGGTTTCTCTTACCAGAAAAAAAAAAGAAATCAAGTATTTGAAAGAGGGGAATGTAATGCAGGAGATAGGCTAAATGAACAGAGAAACCAAACAGAGTTTCCTGGTTCCCAGAGATTCATAACTGAAAGCTACTGCCACCCCTTGAAGCAAAGGGACCTCAAGGTACCTGGTGGAAGCTCCACCACATTAAGGCTGACCAGCAAGAGATGGAGTCTCAAAGAAGATGCAGCTGATGTCTGATAGGCAGCCTAAGCTAAAGAAAATATCCCTTCTCTGTTCTCCTTCCAGTGTCCTCCATTGGCCAAATCTCACCCAAAGCCAACTGACCCAGGAGTGTGGAAAACACCCCTGTGATTCATAACAAGGCAGAGGAAGGGTGTTGAATTGCTCTGAGTACAAACTGGCCAGTGACAGGTATGACACAGAGTAAAAGTAATACTGTCAAAGCTGGTAAATATTAGCAATAGAGAGGTTTGGTAATCTTCTGGATGTTTGTAGAAGTAGACCATGGATCTGCAGGGCTGGCTTCATGGGCACATGGGCTGTGTAGTTCTATAGGGCCCACAAATTATGTAGCCAGTTCTGTGCATTAATAATCTACAGCTGTAGTTGTGGAATGTAGAGAATATGGCTCTGCTGTCATCCTTCCAGGATAGAGCTAGGACCAACACACACAAAGGACACTGGAGAAGCAGTGACCCTGAGGTTGACTTTAAGGGCTGAACAGTAGTGTCAGTCAGGATCCAGAGGCAAGGAGAAGGGGTTAATAGAAAAAGGGAGGGGACTAGAAGAGAAAGGACCCCCTGACTCTCACTGAGGGCTGATTCTGTGTGGACTGAGATACAAGCTAATAGGTATGGGTAAATAAATATTCTCCTCTATCTTCTGAACTCCTAAGTGTGTGAAATCTGCCACTAGGAAGATTGAATCCTCTTTTGGTAAACAAGTGTGTCTGCCCTTTCCAGAAATTACCAAGCACTATGAAAGGACTATGATAATCATTTCATAGAAGAGAACAGAAGATCCATGAAAAGTTGTAAAACCACACCTAATCTTAAGTTTTCTGTGAAAGCAGTTTGGTATGGGGAATTTGAAATCTGGAATAAAGATTAGAAATTTCTTATTCAGAACACTCAGTTGCTTGACTTTGCAATTTCCTATGCTACTAAGCTCTTCCCATTCCTTTTTTATGTATTGCTCAACAATTATGGGTCATATAAGTTTTCAGATTCTTGGTTCTATAGCTGTATTTAAGATCATCTGTTTTTATTCAGACCAAAGAAGCTGGACTCTTGAATTTTTATCTTTTATTTTATTAAGATCTTGGTAGCAAAAAAATATTTTGTAGGCAATATATGTCAGAATTATATAGGGTCTATCTTTTGATATACTGAGGTTTTTGTTTAACAAATCAATCTAATGTTTACAATCTGCTAGGCATTGTTCTAAGTGCTTTACAAATATTTGCATATAAAACTCTACCCATCTTTAGTCCTCCACTGGGACCCCTTAACAAAAAGAGTATTAAGAGAAAAATGGTTTAATGCATACAATGCACATTATGCAGGAGAAACTTCAACAAAGATTAACTCAAAGTGATGGCTTAGAACTCTGGCCTATAAGATGCTATCATCTTCAACAAAGAACAATAACTTTATTTAGAAGTGGCAGGACAAAGGAAAATGGTTTTAGGCTTCCTAGGGTGGCAAAATGCAGAGAGATCAATATATGGGAAGAAACTAATGGAGTAAGGTTTATTTGCAGATTCCTCTAGTACCATCTCTATGGTGGTAAAAGTCTAGAGTCATCTCCAGTAAAGCAGAATTTACATTCTGCCTTTAGGCAGAAGGTCAGGGGGGAGGGAGTTAGAAAGAGCTTTTCCTGTATTTGCTGCTTCCTAATTGTCTTCAACTCCAAATAATTTTTATGTCAAAGAGTCATATTTTGTGGTAACATATTTGGTTTCCTTCAGGAGACACTATTATTTCATTCTACAGGTGGGAAAACTGAGACACAATGTGAATGAGCATGTAGCCTGAATTCCCTAAAATACCTTTTTCTATTCTATTATTCTTAAACTGGTTTCCCTTTTACTGGGGGTTTTTCACAAGCAGAAAGAAACAAGGGAAGTTTCTAGATCCTTTACACCTCCCTTACCTAAGTTCTATTTTATAGAAGCTCCTAAGGATACTCCTCTTAAACTGCTCATCCAAACTGCCATAGTATTCTGTGCATCATACCTACCATCCTTTAACGTTCACACACATTGTGTTAAAAATCACCAAGTTTATCTTAAAACATACAAAATACAAAGATTAACAGAAGGTATCTGCCCTGAAAGAGCTAGAAAGAGCCGAAAGCAATGTGTTAGCAGGCAGGCAGGTATACCTGATGCTCCTTGCCCCCACCACACACACACACACACACACACACACACACACAAACGCACACACACACCTATAAGGAGAAGAGTAGCAGGGAAGCTTCCTTGAGGGGTGATCCTCATGCTAAATCTTGAAGGGGAATATGTAGTTCACCAGGCAGAAAAGCAAAAAAAGAATTTCCAGGACTAGCATGTAAAGACTCATAGGCATGACATAGTATATGAAGAACAGAAAATGTGTGGTGTTAAAAGAGTTTTCCCCAAAAAAAGATAAAGTCATGACTCTCATAGAGATGTAAAAATGAGCTTGTGCTAACAACTTTCTCTCATTAGGCAAATTTTATAAATACCAGTTCAAAGGATAGGTCCAAAAAACAGACACACAGATCAGGAATATTGAAATGAATGTGCCAACTGAGGCCTGAGGCAAAACGGTCTTCTTCCACAGTGAGTGGGAAGTCAGTTGAACTTCTATAAGACAGGATTTGCATGTCCATAGACCATTATTTTGTATTGCTCCCATTTATTTTAAAATTAGAGTTGTAAGATAGCTCCCATAGAATCAGAATCAGATAATGCAGAAGGGTGACTCCTACACATAGTTTTCCACTGAAGCACATCTTTTACCCTATAGGGACAACAATAGACAAAATTTGTTAAATAGTCAGTGGTCACATGAAAGAGAACCATAAAAGGTTCGGACTTCTTTCTGCTAGTTTTAGTCTCTAAGTAAAGGAGGTTCACGAAGGGCCAATCTGGAAAATGCCAGGATCTCTGACATGAGAGGGACAGTGCAAGGCCTGGCAGCAGGTGGAAGCTTAATACTACAAGTGTCACCAGCTAGACACCAAGACCTGACTTCTACTGCACACCTGCTTGTATTCACTGACCTTTGTTCCACATTTTTCCTTAAGCTCTTTTTTCCAGCTCATCTCTTAACTTGGGCAAATAGGAAGTAAAACCTCTCTTAAGCCATAGCAACTGTCCTGATAAGACCTCCAGCCAGCCCAGGCCACCCAGACCAGTTTGAACTTAACCCCTGACTCATGCTTGTGCGGATGGACCGTGGAGTAACCTCTAGAATGACTGATGATTACCTTAACCCATCATAACACTAAAATCTCCACCCAAGAGGGGCACTTGGTTGGCTCAGTTGGTTAAACATCCGACTTCAGCCGTGATCTTGTGGTTCATGAGTTCAAGCCCTGTGTATGGCTCTGTGCTTACAGTTCAGAGCCTGGAGCCTGCTTCAGATTCTGTGTGTGTCTCTCTCTGCCCCTCCCTGGTTGCATTCTGTCTCTCTCTCTCTCTCTCTCTCTTTCTAAAATAAAAAACAAACAGTTAATAAATAAATACGTAAATAAATAAAATCTCCACCCAAGAAGGATCCTCAGCCTCATTTACATAACAAACAAGGTATGTGTAGGCATGTTTCCTTAAAGCACAGGGACAACTTATACCTACCCTACATATGATGACAAGGCTTCCCTGTCTAAATATGCATCTTAACCTTAAATGAAAGGAACCCATTCACCCCTGTTCTTGGAGTCATGGCTTTGGAAACCACTCCCCATTATCTCCTTATTGGCTGCAAATGAACTTTTCTTTGTGCCACAACTCAACCTGGTGCAGTTTCTGGCTCACCAAGGAGCAAACTCAAGGTTGGTTTAGTTACACAAGGGCAGAGGCATGAATACAATTTAGGAGGCTGATGCAGTGGGTCAGTCAAATTCTGAGAGCCAGGGCCAAAGTAATGAAAAGAGGAGATTGGCTGACAAACACAGAAAGTAGAATCAAGCAGATGTAATGAATGTGGCCGTGGCAGATGAAATGGAAAGAAGAGGTCTCTGTTTCTAGATTCCTGGCTTACATAAACGGGTGGATAGTGGCACATCCACCTACACGGGAGGAACAAGCTTGTCATGGAAAGATTAAGCTCAGTTTTGCTCATCTGGAGTTTGAGGTGTCTATACGGTATGTTGGTCAATATATTGAGGCGGCTAAGGGAAAGGGACCCCAGAATTGGGACGGTTAGAAGCCACTGGCTGACGGTCCGTTTTTGCCAGCGGCTAGGCAGGAGGGGCAGCAGGTGACGGAAAGGGCCTCCGATGGTGGCTGGAGGTTTCGGCCTAGAAAGGCGACACGTGCCGCAGACCCCAGCAGTGTGGCCTGCACGCGCAGCCTGCACAGGCTCGGGGCACTTCCGCCCGTTAGGCTCCGCCCGGCCCGCCCAGAGGGCAGCACGAGCCCCACTTCCGCTTCCGCCCTCGCGCGCCCCCGGAGCCAGACTGGAGGCTGCACGGAGCTGGGCTGACGGCTGTGGGAGCTCGGCGGCGGGAGCGGCCGTCGCGCGGCTGGTGGGCTCCTGTGAGTGGGTGCGGCAGGCCTCGGCGGGCCTTGGCCGGGGACAGGGCTGGCCGCCCAGGGCGGATGCGGCGGCCGCCGCCCTCGGGCCCCGCGGCGGCCCCCGGGCGTGAGGACGAGGCGCGAGGCCCAAGGAAGCGAGGCCAGCAGCCAGGGCCAGGCGAAGCGGGAAGCTGTGGCCCTGAGGCCAGGGGACGCGAGGAGAGCAGACAGACGAGGAGAATGGTGGCCCGAGCGCCTGGGCGAGAGGAGATGGAAAGTGACAAGTCGGGTGAGGCGTCTGGGACTGGGAAGGCCGCGGTGAGGCGGCGAGAGAAGGGCTCGGGGTGGGGGGTCGGGGTCGGGGGTGCCCTTCGGACGGGTTAGACCCTCAGGGCTTAGAAGCCGCGAAAGAGGCGGAGCTCCCCTTGCAGTCGGGAAGACGCAGCGAGAGAGCCCTCCTAGGTCACTCCCGTTCCAGCGTTTGCATCTCGGCCTTGCCCGTCGTTGTTTCACTCTAGCGTTTAACTTGAATTTGCGTTGAGCCTTACCGAGGCACGTGACTGACCCAGGGCCCTTGGTCAGAATTACTTTAAGAACAATTCCTACTAGCGGTCCATTTTGGCTAGTGTGAAGTGATGTTGATGCTAGCGGTTATGCGGTTGCCTTGGAGTTTATACAGGTTTGTGTGGCGTTCCTTGGCAGAAATTAGGCTTTTCATTTGAAAACAAGTATATTCCCATACAGCTATTCAGGGAGTATTATTATTCAGGGAAATAAGTGTGGATGGCTTCACAATTTTTTATTTCAAGTGGTATTGTTTTTTCCTCCTCAATATAAAAATCTTTTCCGGTATGTTTTGTTGTTTTGATCAGCCAAGGAAAAAAGAAAAGTTACTGACGCCTCAAGTGATGATCCACAGCCAGGGATTGACCTGGTAAGAAAGGCATCGTTAACCAGTTCGGAATCTTTCCAAACAGTGGAGTGCAGTGAATTTCAAAGTATGGCTTTCTTGCAGTCTTTGGGTAAGGAGAGTTTGGTAGAAGGTATTAAAAGAAGAATTCAAATTAAAAAACTTAAAAGCGTAGAGAGTCCACCTCTCAAAATAACTGAAAATAAGGCTACACAAAATATTAAGGTTGAATTCCAAGATGAACTGTACAAGAATAGTCCAAAATATTCTTGTAACAGCTTGTCGCCTGGAGTAGAAAATAATTCCATTTTAAAATTACATGATTGCAATTGTTTCCCCCATTCCAAGGGTTGTAATGATGAAAATAACCTTGCATATAAACCTGATGGTGGATGTATGCATGTTCCAGAAAATTCCTCAAAGTTAAAGATAGAAAACCTTAGGAGCCTTGCAGATAAGAGTGACACAAATAATATTCCCCAGCTCTTACAAACTGAAGAAAATTTAATGGGAGTAAATAAGTTATTACTTGAAGAAGCTGATTTACACCAAAGTAAAATTAATGGCTTTCTTTCCTGCCTTCAAAGTGAAAAAAATAAATACTCAGTAGAGGAGAGCAATATTGGAAGAAAACCCAGGAAAAGGATGAAAGTGTCTGAAAAAGGAGATGAAACAGTTACTGAGATGAACTGTAATGTGTATAACAAATCTGAATTGGTGTTACAAGAAAACCAAACAGGTGCTGAGGGTAAAGGAGCAGAGACTTTAGAGGCTAAAAAAAGTCCTTTAAAAGTTTTGAGAAAAGTAAACCATAATACACTCTCCCCAGTGGATTATTTATTAAGTCTTCCAGAAATAGGAAAAAAACCAAGTCCGGAACATCATGTAAATGCTATGTTTCAGAAAACCCTTGAGCCACTTTTGGAAGAAGAAACAAAGAACATTTCAGAGCCCTTAGGATTTAAAGGCATGGAGCCAGAAGAGTATTCTAAGTCGATAGAAAGCTCAGTAGTGGAATTATCTAGTGATTGCCATCTTACTGAAAAGAGATCTTCACGGGAAGACTTGAGAAATGAAGCTGAAGAATCGAAGTTAGGCTGTCACAGAACAATACCGATGACTGGCAAAAGAACTTGGCCTTGTTATTCATGTGCTAGAATATCTGCCCAGTGTTGGAAAAAGTCTTCCTTGCCAGATTCAAGTAACTTTCTTCCTGGGTCTCGGCAGGGTTTTAGGCAAGATGATTTTCTTAAACACCAAACAAATCAAACTCACTTAATTGATTCTAAATTATCATTACAGAGTACCGTAACAGAAACAAACGGTGAATCTTCAAGCAAAGAAAAGTTGAATTCTAATTTAAATTGTTTGTCTTCAGTCTCTGCAGTAGAACCTACTTTAACGATTATAAAGGAACCTATAATCAGTGATGATAAAAAGATGAAGTCAAAGGAACAGAGCAGAGGTGGGCCAGAGGTAGTTTCTAATACTGCTGAAGATACTCAGCTAACTAATGTGACTCAAAACTTAACAGGAAGTAAAAAAAAAGATAGAGGGAATTTAACAAAACTTAATTTGACAGTGACTTCCCAGGATGGCCAGGAAGCAAATAACTCTACAGGCAAAATGATTAATCGAAAAGCATGCATTGAGAAGCAAACACTTCTGGTTCCAGACTTGGTTAAAATATTGAACACAGGACGGCTGACTAATTTTAAAATTCCATTACTTAAGAATAAAACAGAAAAAAGAAAAGAAATAAATGCCAGATCATCAGAAAGAGATGCATATAGTCCCCTAGAACTTCTTGATAATTTATCTGCAGCAGAGGTAAGACAAAATAAGAGTAAAGAAAATGTCTCCACAGTAACATCAGGACCTCAATCTTTGAGTATACAAAATAGTGTAACTCCAGTGCAAGCTAATTCTGACTCCTGCATCTGCAAGAATTCCTGTAGTATTTCTACAAGCTTTCTAAAGCAAGGTAATAATAATAAACCATCTAACTACATCTCTGAACCAGACAATATTATTTCTAACAAGGAAGCTGTTTCTCTCACAGTTGAAAGAAATCCTTTTTCTTGTGATCTTGGGTGTATAGAGAAAAGTTGTGCCTTCTCTAATAAACAGGAAACATTCAAACCAGTTTTCTCTGAAGTTAGTGATAGAGAAATGACTAAGAACTTTTCAGAAATTAAAATGGGGTTTCCAGATATTCTTAAAGCATATGAAGATGATGTCCTCTTAATTGATGTCATTCAAGATGACCCAGATCTCTTTGGGGTCTCCAATGAAGGGGAGCTCTCATTTACTTCAGAGGTCCCTATGATAAGCCAGGAGCCCAAGGTTGCTGAAGAACACCAATCAGCTGACTCTAAGCACATGGAACTTCCAGAAAAAAAAGAACCAACCGATGACTTGAGGTATGCATGTTCAAGTATGCCTTTTGGTGCAGATTATTGTTGGGGGTTTCAAAAGTACTTTCTGCTCTTAGGTATCACTGATTTATTCAGTGATCATTGAAGCGCCATTATTTTTTGAACCTAGTTATTTACTAAATGTAGTGTAACATTACTACTGAGACCTGAAAATGTCATTATGCTAAAATTTAGAGTCAGAGCATTCTATCTTGGATATTATGGGCACATTAGCAGTTCAGAATTTAAAATGATGGTTTGTAAAGTGGCTTTTAAAATTACTGACATTGATTTCTTTCAAAAGTCAATTAAATTTATTTTCCTATGTTCTTTAATTATTACAGATATGCAGATATACTTTTATTTCAGCCAACTTTTTAAGAACAGTACTATATATTTTAACCCATTTTCTGTGTCTTCCTTGTTAGATAAAAAATTTACTTTTTAAGGAACATAGAAGCCTTGTAAAAGTTTATTTGACATACTTAGGACTTGAGAGTAGAATCAAAAGTTAAACCAGTTTTCAGAAGAAAATGGCCTAACATTTTTCTCATGGTTCTTTTAAGATGATGGTTTTAAATGATGATTTAGCCCCCAAAAAGGGCAAGTTTGCCTAAGGCAACTTTAAATGGAACCAAGTAGTAACCTTCATGCTCAGGAATTTGATCTATTCTGGTTGATCCAAATTTTATTTCATATTATGTCATATTTTACTAAACTTTTTTGATTCTTCAAGCTCAAATTTATATGTTACAGCACTTGAGTAATGGAATGTTTTGTAAACAGACTCAAAAGGAAACATGAAAACCCTTTACACTAAGATTCAGTGCTATATAACTTAAATCTCTTTGGTATTTATACATTTTATTTAGTTACTTTTGTGATATATTCTTGATGTCCTTAGTGTTTCAAGAATTTTTAACTTATCAAATAGAGTACTTTTTGTTTGTCAAATGGAGGACTAAGAGCTTAATTATGTATTGTTAGCAGTGTAATGAGATAGGATGATGATTTGTCCATTTTGAAGATGGAAAAAAGAAAGATGACACGTTGTCTCTTGTCTATGGTCACACTGCTAATAACATAATCTGGATTTGAACTGAGGCCTGTCTTACTTTAGAATTAGTGCTAAAAAAAATTTAATGGTTAAGAACTTGACCTTTCTGGTCTTTATAGTTTTTTAATCTTATTGCCACCTATCAGCTATGAGATCTTTTAGGCAAATTATTTTACCTTATCTTAAAAAGGGAAGATACTTGCCTCTGTTTTGTGTGGGTTAAATCAAAGTATGGATTTTGGTTTTAGCATGACGCTGAGTGAGGAATAAGGTGGTTTTATTGAAGGTGATTTTAACTCTAGTTATATCACACTTCCTTTGAGGAATACAAAGGGAAATTAGAGGAAATCCCGTATTTAAATAGAGCAGACATCTCTGTTAGCTAATAAGATGTTGACAATGAGCTACCTCCAAAGGTAGAAAGAGAAATGTGAATTGTTAGGAAGTTTGTTTTCTATTCTTTTTTTTTTTAGGCTAATGGATGATTTTGAAAAAAGAGATACATGTTCATTAACATTAAAATGATTTTAATTTTATACATTAAATTTAATACATTAAAAGTATAAAAGGGGGTTAATCCTACCACCCAAAATAGCAAATCAATTGCTAACAATTTGTATTCATCATTCCAGACATCTCTTTAGGCGTATACATAGATATATTTTAGATAAATTATAGTTATTTTTTAGTAAAAATATTTAATTTTATTTATTCTTTATTGAGGGGAGGGGGTACTAAAGTGAAACTAAAGGGATTGCCGAAACAATATACTTCTCTATTACAAGAAAGATTAGTTTCTAAAAGTTTCTCTCTGAAGTTAATAAGAAAGGTTATTTAAAAGCTTTAATTTTATCATGACTTTAAAAAATTATGTTCTAACTTCAGGCAGCAGCATTTGGTTTCCAAACATGAAAGATGAGCATGAATGTACACTTTGGTTTTTCTACCAGTATTGCCCCCAACTTGTTTGTTTAAAAAAGGGTTTTATATTGTTAAGCTTTGTGCCATTTACATTCTCTTCAATAATCTGAATTCCCAAAGACTCTCTTAGTTATATATTTAAGTTGATTCAGTCCCTACCATCATTCTTTGTACTTTCCTGTACTTTGGCTATTTTGATTCATTTCTTAGTTGGATAGATTTCAGAGCAATTTTTTTTCAAGAAGAGTTCATGATTGCTGTGTTCTTTAAGATCTTGGGTGCATAAGAACAACTGTTGTCTAAGCAAATTGGGTATAAAATTTTCAGTTTTTGTTTTTCTTCTTTACATCTGTATAGTCATTCCAACCTGCTTTATGGCTTTGACTGTTGTGGAAAAGTCTGAAGCCAAACTAATTCTCCATCATTCGTCTCTAAACTGCCACTGCTGCCTTTTCCTCCCCCTCCCCCTTCCCCCTCCCCACTTCCCCCTCCCCCTTTCCCCTCCCCCTTTCCCCTCCCATCCCTCTCCCTCCTGCCCCTCTTCCTCCTCCTCCTGTTAGCAGCTATCAGTTGTTTTCCTACTTTCTGTCTTGGGATTGATAATTATGTGTCAGTTTTTCCTGGACAAGGTGAACCATTTTGGTTTGCAGTATCAAATTTACTTCAGATAATTTTTCTGATTGTCATTGAATTTCATTTCCCTTTATTTCAAAAGTGCCAATTATACTTTTATTGGCTTTTTTTCTTATCTGCTTCTGAAATTTTGGATTTCAAGTAAACTTGAAAATTTCCTCAGTTGTTATTTATTGTATTGTATTTTTTAATTTTATTTTATTTTTTTAGAGAAAGCATGAGCTGGGGAGAGGAGCAGAGGGAGATAGAGAATCTTAAGCAGGCTCCACACTCAGTGCGGACTTGAACATGTGGCTCAATCCCATGACCCTAGGATCACGATTTGAGCTGATATCAAGAGTGAGACACTCAACTGACTGAGTCACCTAGGTGTCCCCTAAGTAGTTACTTTAATTTTTTTTTCTGTATTAGAAATACCAATTTTAACCATCCACAGTGCTAGGATAAACCTTAACAGAGAAAAATGGAGGTATGATAAACAGAGGGTCTGCTAATAGTTGTACACAAAGTCTTTAATGGTTCTAGAACTAAATGAAACTTAAAATATAATATCAAATTTCAAATCTATCCTTTTTATCAACCAGTTGCTAGTTCATATACTACTTTTTCCTCTAAGACACTAAGGGGTTGAAGCCTGTTAGACTGTGTTTGTATTTTACAGGAACAGAACTTAAGGATGTGAGGATTAGGGGGCGCCTGGGTGGCTCAGTCGGTTAAGTGTCCAACCTTGGCTCAGGTAGTGATCTCGTGGTTCATGGGTTCGTGTGTCGGGCACTGCTGTGTTGACAGCTCAGAGCCTGGAGCCTGCCTCAGATTCTGTGTCTCCCTCTCTCTCTCTCTGCCCCCCTCCCACTCTCACTCTGTCTCTCTCAAAAAATAAACATTAAAAAAAGGTTTTCTCTTAAATAATTTAAAAAAAGGGTGGGAGGGTTAGGGCAGATACTGTCAGAAGCTCTGGACTGCCTCTTACTGTTAAAACATGTAGTCAAACCTGAATTGATTCAGTTGTTAGAGGAAGTGATCTCAGACTTGGTTAGGGGGTACTTGTAAGATGTTTAAGTTATGTTAGAATGCCTACTCATTTTTTATTTCCTCAATGGATAGAGTTCATATTAAAACCTGGGGTGCCTGGGTGGCTCAGTCGGTTGAGCGTCCGACTTCGGCTCAGGTCATGATCTCACAATTTGTGAGTTCGAGACCCACGTCGGGCTCTGTGCTGGAGCCTTCTTTGGATTCCGTGTCTCCCCCTTTCTCTGCCCCACCCATGCTCATGCTCTGTCTCTCTCTGTCTCTCAATAATAAATAAAAACATTAAAAAATATTTTTAAAAAAACACCCAAATTATCAGAAGCATATTGAAACTAATCCACTAACACCTGAACTGATGAGCTTGGCAATGCATAATTTGTGACAATGATAAAACTTTTGAATTAGCCTGTAAATACATTTGGAGATCTGCGATTGTCTATAATAGTGCTGGACCTAGAACATAGGATTATCTTCAATCACAATTTTATTATATCCTAAAATTTAAGTTGAGTGATATTATACAGTGGATCATTGAGATTTTAAGAATCTGTCAAGTATTCAAGAGAATTGCTGGGTAGGTATGGAGGAAAAATCAATGTGCCTGAAACAAAAATATATAAACTGAAGTACTAAGAATACTATAGTTTAGAAAAGAGGGATGAAAAGGCATCTTGGAAAAGTCAGTATTTGTACTGGTCCTTGAAGTTTGGATTGATTTAGATTTCACAAAGGGGAAGAAGGGAAAAAGTTCGGTGGGGGAAGAAAAATAATGAAAAAAAAAGTAGGCATAAGGTAAAGGTAAATATGAATATGGTTGTATAGAGCAGGTCATGAAACATTTCCCAACTCAGGCAGAGTCGGGAGCCCTTTCTGTTCCCATAATACCTTTTCCTACCTCAATTATGGCACTGATGTTATGATAGTATAATTTACACCTCTCTCGCCTATTAAACTGTTGGACTTCTTGAGGGTAGGAAATTTCCATGTCTCATTTACCTTTGCAAGCCCAGTCCCTCATACTTTGAGGGAAGGGAGAGAATTAAACTTTTAATTTCTATTATAGTAGGCTATGCCTCAAGCATCTAGATTAGAATATATGTAAATGAAGATAGCGAATCCTTCCTTTTTAAAGCAAATAGATATTGATGAGTACTGGGAAATAAAACTGGATAAATAGGGTGATGCCAGATTCAGATGGTTGGAAAGTCGGGCATCAGAACTTGAACTCCCCAGTACAGAAATGATGCTGGTGATCAGTGAGGACCAGTTATACCACCTATGCAAATTGGATTTAAGTCCCTAAAGAGCATTGTACATTCTGGAGCTGGTAATAATAAACACAAACTTCTAGAGGGAAAAATGCCTGACGCCACTAGAGGGAAAAATGCCTGACACCAGGTTGTTCAGGTGATTCAGAAGTCATTTTTTTCTGTCCCTGTATATTTAGACTCTGTAGCCTGTCTTTTAGGAAGCTTACCTTGCTCCCTTCTGTCTTTCCACTGAATATCTGACACACTATAGTGCAAACTTGTACACTCAATTGTCAGGACTGATATTTAGTGTCTACCCTGTGGTAGATACATCATTTATATTATTTCATTTAGTAGACTAATTCTGAGGTCGAAACTGGCCCTTTTTATTTTAATTTTGAGTATAGTTGACATATAGTGATGTATCAGTTTCAGGTATAGAGCATAGCGATTTGATATCTCTACACCTTGTGCTGTGCTCACCACAAGGTTAACTACCGTCTGTCGCCTTACTACAGTATTACAGTATCATTGACTATATTTCTTATGCTGTGCCTTTTCTTCCCATGACTTGTTCACTGCATAACTGGATTCCTGTATCCTATTCTCCTTAACCCACTTTTCCCATTCCCATACCCCTTCCCTCTAGCAATCATCAGTTTATTCTTTATATTTATAGGTTTGATTCTGCCTTTTGTTTATTCATTTGTTTTTTAGATTCCACATTAGTGAAATCATATAGTATTTGTCTTTCTCAGTCTGACTGATTTCATTTAGCATAATACCCTGTAGGTCCATCTGTGTTGTTGTAAATAGCGTGATCTCTTCCTTTTTTAGTGCTGTATAATATTCCTGCATGTGTATACCACATCTTTATCCATTCATCTATCAATGGACACTTAAGGTGCTTCCTTATCTTGGCTAATGTAACTAATGCTGCAGTAAACACAGAGCTACATATATTAGTTTCATTTTCTTTCGGTAGTAGAATTCTTGAGTCATAATGTACTTCTATTTTTAATTTTTTGGAGAACCTGCATACTATTTTCCACAGTGGTTGCATCAATTTACTTTCCCACCAGCTGTATACAAGGGTTCTTTTATTTCCACATCCTCACCAACACTTGTTATTTCTTGTGTTTTTTGTTTTAGCCATTCTGACAGATATAAAGTGATTTTGATTTGCATTTTTCTGATGGTTAGTGATATTCAGCATCTTTTCATGTGTTCATTGGCCATCTCTGTGTCTTCTTGGGGAAAATGTTCACTTCTTCTAAAACTAGCCCTCTTTAAAATTGAATCAAAGTGTTTAACTTTCTAAAGGACACACAGCCAGTAAGTTAGTAAGGGCTGAGATCTGAACCCAGGGTGGCTTTCTCTGAAGTCTGCTCCCCAGCCCAAAACAGAAGCTAGAAGAGTGGCATTTTGGTTATTTGTATGGCTTTAATTTGACCTGCCAGATTGCCGCAGAACGTTAACTTACTTTTGATCTCTCTTCTGTCATCTCTTTCTCTTTAAAGGGACAGGTGCTTTTGGCCACTGCTATCCATAGAATAATTGCCCCAGTAAATTTGTAGCAGCCTTATTTAGAAACAGTGTATGTGAATGTGTAAGTAAGTGAACACTGGCTACAAGTCAGCTAGTTAACATCTCAGAAGAAAGCAGTAACATTCTGAATTTTTCTTGGGCAAAGTTTTCAGACGTGTTCTGGTGGTAGTAATTCTAGAGCAGCCCTATTCAACTTTTTGTCAGTTACCCATAGCAAAGGTACGTTTTGCATTACAATCCAGTACATACTTATGAGTATGTGAAACCGTAGATTTAGAAATACAATATTTTTCCTACTATAAGAGATGTAGTATCATACTTTGTATTATATTTTGTTTGATTAAAAAAAGTCCTGTGTGGAACCCATTAAACTTCATCACTTCCTTATAAGATGCTCTGGTTAGAAGATAAACTTGATGTAATCCATGTAGTCCTTCAGAAGCCGCTTTTACTCCCCTCTCCTTTTTGCTCAAATCTCTTTTGCTTCTCTGTACTCCCATAGCTTCACTCAAGTCTGTTTGTTTCTCTCCTTTCCTCATTCTGCCCTTCATTTTTGAACCCTCCCACTCCCATCAAGGGAGAGCTGTACATTTTCACTCCACCAGTGAAAAACCGTAAAACATTTATGTGCATTACAATGTTGCTTTATTATTTTTTTAATTTAGGTGAATTTAACTTCTTTGTGTCTCTCGAATTCAAAACAAAATTAAATTCTAACAAGAGTGGCATGTACAGTTTTATCTTCCTCATGAGCTAGTTATTCATAGTAAAAAAGTTTCTCATGCTTATAAACTATACCAGCAATATTAAAAATACTATATTTTAATATAGTACTTTGAAATAGAAATTAAAGCAATACACTTTCTATACACCTGTTTATCGTTTTTGGTTTGTTTGCAGGAATAACCTCCTATGTGTATGAAGCTATACCTATGTGAGAATGTAACTTTCAGGATAATTAGAAACTGCAAAAACATCCTTCAGTTCTTCTGTATTTATTGAGTCACTTAATCGTATTCATGCTGTTACTTTAATCTCTCACGGTTTTTCTTATCTCTCATTTCTCACTGCTACTATCGTATTCATCTTTCTCCTAGATTATTGTAATGAGCTCCTGGTTAATCTCCCTGAACTCTGTTTATCCTCCTCCAATAGTTGATGGTCTGAAATAAAAATTGATCTGCCAGTGACTACTTACATTGCTTCAGTGGCTTTCGGCCACCTGAGGATAGAGTCTAAATTGCTTGGTATGTCTTTTTTAAGGCTCTTTAGTGGATTGCATCCATTCTCTCTTTGACAGCTATGGTTGTGGCGGGGCAAAGGGGATCAAAAGGATAATAAAAGATAAGCACAGCAAGCAGCTCATGGTTTCCACAGTGTGTCATGTACTGGAGGTCTTTTGCGTATTTACATTATCTGGAAGTCCCTTTCTTTTTATTCAGCTGTCCTTCAAATCTCATCTGAGATGGTATTCTTGGAATTTGTTCTAGCAGTTCTCTTGGCACTTACCTCCGTATGTTATGTCTGCTTGTGAGCCTCCCATATACTGGGAGTTCCTAGACAGAAAAGAGTTGTCTCCATTTGGGTCGCACTGTAGTGTCTGGCCATGAAGATGTTTGGTGCTGAGTATATATGGAGAGTAACAAGACACACCTGGGCCTTGTCCTCACTAAGCTTTTGATCCACCAAGAGAGGCAGATATTTAAGCAAGTACAGTAAACTATAAGAGAAGTGTGAGATGTTAAGGGTTTCCTGGTCAAAATGACATTTAAGATGAACACTAGAGGAATTACTAAGAATCAGCCAGTTGGTGAAGAAAAGTTAAAAGAATTTTGTTATAGAAGTAATAGCCTATATAAAGACCCACAGGGAAAGGCATGTCACAACTGAGAAACAGAAATAACATCCCATGGCTTAGGGTTCATATGGCAAGAAGTAAAGCTACAAAATGTGCAGAAAGCTCAGACATTACATTACATCCTTTCTTTACAAATAGGATGACCATAGAATTTGTCTTCTGAACTGTAAACTTTCAAGAGTGAAATGAGGAGCTTTTAATAATTTATGCCAGAACAACTGGAATAAACAGACCAGCCTAGATAAACTGGAAGTCATGGTGAGGTTGAACTTTATCCTAACAGCATATAGGAATTCAGCAAAGCACTGTTAAATAGACCTGATTTACATTTTAATAAATCATCATAGCTCTTGTGTGGAGAATAAATTGGCAGAGAGCTATTGTAATAATGAGGCCAAAAGGACATGATGACTTGAATCAGAAGTTGGAGTGGTTTTGAGAGAGATTTAGGAAGTAAAGATTGATTAATCAGAGGTGGGAGTTAAGAATGATACCTGATTTCTTTGTTATTTCAGAGAAGGGCATTACAGTTCTCAGATATGAATGGGCAGGACTGGGGATGAGTTCTGCTCATGATGTCAAATTGTAGGGGTCTTCTGTTTGTATTATTATTTTTCCATTCTTTAAGCTATGTATTTCCGATTGTTTTTAGGTCTTATGTCAGGGAGCAAATATTTCATGTTTTCCAAAGACTTTAAAGAATGATGTGTATAGGGGCAGCTGGGTGGCTCAGCCGATTAAGCATCTGACTCTTGGTTTCAGCTCAGGTCATGATCTCACGGTTCATGAGTTCAAGCCCTGCATCCAGCTCTGGGCTGACAGTGCCGAGGCTGCTTGGGATTCTTTATCTCCTCTGTCTCTCAGCCCCTCCCCCACTTGCTTGCTGTCTGTCTGTCTCTCTCTCTCTTTCTCAAAATAAATAAACTTAAGAAAAGAATGATGTGTATAAAATGTTTTAGTTTTTCTCTTTCTTGGGTAGGAAGTAATCTTGAACCAGTGATCAGTTGTAGAGCTGTAGGCTAGGTTTAATCAAACTAATTTATTAAATGAAAGAAAAATAGTGGGATTATGGGTGTTTATTATATTTTATTCTCTTATATATTTCTAAATTTTTAAAAATGGAGAAATGTTTGGCCATTTGTAGTGACAAATGTAAATATGGTTTTCATTTGAGCCTATGCTCAGCAAATGTAGTATAGTGACAAATGTAAATATAGTTTTCATTTGTTGAGCCTATGCTATTGGTTTTAAAAACACTTTATTTCATTTAATCCTCACAATAACCTTGTGGATAGGTGATATTCCCATTTTACAGTTATGGTTAGACTCAAAATAAATTAAATAATGTTGCCATAGTTGACACAGTTAAGTGGCAGAACAATATTTGAACCAGGTTGATATAACTCTGATCTCTAGACCCTTCACCTTTAGACGATATGTTGTCTTTAGAGACTACAAAAAAAGATTCAAACTGCTCTCAAACTATCTTCTTTTACATTGGTAGTAAGATATGCATACATAAATTTCAGAGTAGAAGTTAAACATCTGCTTGTAATGGGTGTAATACTTTAGAACTATTTTGAATGCTTGGCGTATGTCATCAGGTTCTCCCTGAGTAGCAGTTTGAATGGCAGCACTCCCTAACAATTGTGGCTTAGATGTGTGATTAAAAGAACCAAATGAGGAATTTACTTGGGTGTGCTGGGTTCAGAGCTCCAGCGTAGTACTCTGTCCTTGGAGAATTTAGCTGATACTCACCAGCTACTAAAGCTGGCAGTATATAATGTTTAGACAAATGGATAGATCTGCGTAGAATCCGTTATAATGTTCAAGCTCTGTTTGCTTTAAAATAGAGAACTTCCTGTACTGGATCCTGGATTGATGAAGTCAGAGGTCTGTGCTTCCTTGTCAGCAGGTAAAATTTGACATTTTCAAAATACGTATATTGAAGTATCATTTTGTATCTGTATCCAGGCCTAGCCAAAATGAATTCATTAAAATAGGAAGCTTTTCATTTTAGAGTTTGTTAAAACATGTTTTACAGTTTGTTAGTTTTCCTCAGTTTTAATTGCTTGGTTGGCAGATGAGATTTTGAGAGATCTTCCATTTGATTATTTGGTAAAAAACTTTGTTTAGCTTTATCTACAAAAGAGAAGATCATTGACCTTAGAAATTTTGTGGCCTTATTTTGAAATGAAAATCTATATTTAAGCTTTATCACATTTTAAATCTGAATCCTTTTTATAATTTTTTGTAATTAACAGTTAATCATAAGTTTGAATACCTGATTCTTCACAGGAAATATTTTGAAAGTTAATTGTATTTTAACTTTAAAGTTTTATAAATATATTTAAAATAGCTGTATGTAATCAAGAAACTTTCTTAAATTTACCTGGATATATCTCAGTTTGTCTTAGTGCCATTCTTTTTATACCATATAATGGAGTTACTTTGAAAGAGGGGGGAATAATTGTATAGGTTGCTGAAAACTACTTCATGTTTGTCACATTGGACCTTACAAGGGTCTCTGAATTCTAACTTATTTTTAGAACAATCTTTGAACAACTTAGTTATTTCACTGTTTAAAGTTTCTACAAGTTGAATATTATTTCTTTTCAGCAAATGAGATAAAACATGATTCCAAAGGTGAAAACATTTCCTTAGGGGAAATTACTAATGAGACCTCTGAAAGTGAAAATCTGGGAGACTTCAGTGAACACATAAAAAGTTCAGACTTGGATGAAAAGGTACTAGGGAATCTTGCATTTTCTTATTTCCTGGTCTAAACAGTGGTAATGCAGAAATTCATCTTAGCAGTGCTGTCAGTAGTTCAGACTTGGATGAAAATGTACTGTGGGGAATCTCTGCATTTTCGTATTTCTTGGTCTAAATAGTTGTAATACAGAAATTCATCATAACAGTGTGGTCAGGTGACAAGTGTAATTCCTTTTTATTTAGTAAAAGAATTGCATCATTCTGCTCGTAGGATATATTGTTTGATGCTTTGCATAAGCACATTATTAACAGGTTTCATTGATCTGGGAAAATGGGGTGTTTAATTATGTATTTAGCTTTTTTTTTATCCTGAAGTTGGTCTCAAACCTACATAAGTCTCTCTAAATTATTACATATTTTCCTGCTTCATTAAACACAAAGTTCTGAATATCATCTGGTCTTTAAAATTTAAGAATATCCTAGTACTCAAGGGCTATGAATGCACATGGCAGTTATTTAGCCACAGATACACAAGGCATATTGGAGCTAAACCTGACTTGATGGTGGAACTTAACTACTGATGTAACTGTTACAAGGAGAAGTTTGGATATAAAGTTTGTTTTTGTTTTCTGCCAGAAAATGTGTATGATTGTCTTAAGCTTTTGCATAATTCAATCGACTGCTAGGCAACTATTTCATATTTTCTTTTTTCTCATTATTATTCTTCATTCATCCTCATAGCTAACAACATAGTTTCCTACTTAACCAAGAATATTGAAGTAGCTAGAAAAGAACATCCTAACTCCCTACAAATACATTAGCCACTTAACCTGCTTCTGCTCCCAAAACGCCAGCTTCTCTTCAATTACAATAGATGATCTAGCCACCTAGATCACCTGCCACCTGGCTATTCTTTCCACCTGTGTGCTAAAGTCCATCACATCTCTCTAATACTACTGCAGTAATTCTTCTTTTATTATTGGATTATTTTTATCAGTATAAAAACATGCTGTTCTCCCATTTTCAAACAGAACAAAAAAACCTTTACATAGTCCCATTTTTCTTTTCAGCTGTCATCCTATTTCTCAAAAGGCTTATCTGTAACCACTGTCTCTAGTTTCTGTCTTCCAGTTCTCTTGAACCCATTCCAAAGATATTTGCCTTTACTGCAACCAGAATTATCCTTGAACTCTCCAGTTGACCTCCTTGTTGCCGAATCCAGTGGACATTTTCTCAGTCTTAAATCTTACTTAACCTATTATCATTATTTGTCACAGTTGATCACACTTTCCCAGAAACCCTGACTTTCAGGGTAAACATACTTGCCTGGTTTACTTTCTGCCTTTCTATCTGCAACTTCCCAGTTGATTTTGCTGGTCTCTCCTAATCTCCCTGACCTATACATACTAGAGTAACCTAGAGCCGAGACCATGATGTGTTCTTCTTTCCTATGTAGATTTGCTCCTTAAATGGTCTCATGCAACCTCATTGCATTAAATGCCATCTGCGTTGCTAAGACTCTCAAATTTATAACTGCAGCCTGAACCTTCTGAACTGCAGACCTCTATGTCTAGTTGTCTACTGGATTTTTCCACTTGGATGTTCAATTAGACATCTCAAACTTAATCTGTTCAAATTGAATTCCTGAAACATCTATATACAGCCTACCAGAGACTCATTTCAGCTGTAAGAACACATGCAGGCTGAAAGTAAAGGGAAGGAAAAAGATGTCTAGTGCAGATGGAAACAAAAAGCTGGTGCAGCTATACTTGTATCAAACAAAATAGACTTTAAAAAAGAGTGTAATTAAAGACAAAGAGATGCAGTACATAATGATAAAGTAGTCAATCTAACAAGAAAATATAACATTTATAAATATGTATGCACCCAACGTTAGAACATCAAAATATATAAAGCAGATATTAACAGACTTAAGAGGGAAAACAGCAGTACAATAATGGTAGAGGACTTTAACATCCTACTTACATCAGTCATAAAAACTGAAAATCAATAAGGAAACATAAGCCTTAAATAACATTTTAGACCAGATGGACTTAATAGATACATATGGAATGTTCCATCCAAAAGCAGCAGAATATAAATTCCTCTCCAGTTCACACAGAACACTGTCTAGAATAGATAATGTGTTAGGCCACAAAGCAAGTCTCAATAAATGCAAGAAAGTTTCAAGCATATCAAGTATATCAAGCATACCACTATTGTATAAAACTAGAAATAAATTACAAGAAGAAAATTAGAAAAATCACAAATATGTGGAGAATAAACAACATGCTACTAAACAATCGATGGGTCATAGAAGAAATCTAAAGGTAAATAAAAAAATACCTAGACACAGTGAAAACAGAAATATGGCATACAAAAATCTATGGGATGAAGTAAAAGCAGTTCTAAGAGGGAGGTTGATAGCATACAAGCCTACCTCCAGAAACAAGAGAAATCTCAATTTAACGGTACATCAGAAGGAACTAGAAAAAGAATAAAGCCAAAGTTAGTAGGAGGAAGGAAATAATAAAGATCAGAATGGAAATAAATGAAATAGAGAATAAAAAGAATAAAAAAGATCAGTGGAACCTAAGAGCTGGTTCTTTGAAAAGATAAAATTGACAAACTTTTGGCCAGACTTACAAAAACAGCGAAAAACAAAACAACGACAACAAAAATGGACTCAAAATCATAAAGAGAAGTTATAACTGATACCACAGAAATACTATGAGCAATTAATTATAGACCAAAATCTTGGAAACCTAGAAGAAATACATAAATTCCTAGAAACTTACAATCTTCCAAGAGTGAATTAGGAAGAAATTGAAAATCTGATTACAATTACTAGTAAGGAGATTGAATGAGCAATCAAAAACCTCCCAAAAATTAAAGTCCAGGACCACTGTACTTCACTGGTGAATTCTATCAAACCTTCAAAGAAGATTTAACACCTACCTTCCTTTGCAAAATTTTTCCAAAAATTGAGAAGGAAACAGTTCCAAATTCACTTTACAAGGCCTGATACAAAAACCAGACACAGACACCACAAAAAACGAAAATTACAGGCCAGTATCCCTAATGAACACAGATGCAGAAACCTTCAACAAAATCAAATTCAACCTTAGCAAATCGAATTTAGCAATACATGAAAAGGATAATACACCATGATCAAGTGGAATTTATTCCATAGATACCAGGATGATTCAACATCCACAGATTGAATTAATGTGATATGCCACATTAACAAAATGAAAGATAAAAACATATGATTATCTCAATAGTTATAGAAAAGCATTTGTTAAATTCAACATCCATTTATGATTTAAACTCAACAAAGTGAGTATAAAGAGACTGTACCTCAACAGATCAAGACTGTATATGACAAACCCACAGCTCATGTCATATGCAAGAGTGAAGGATTAAAAGCTTTTCCACTGAGCTCAAGAAAAAGATAAGGTGTCGTAGACTCTGGGTCTAAAGTTCTCTCTTGTCTAGCAAGATAGCAGGATGCAAGATGAAAAGCAAGAGATGGCTAATGTCTGGGAAAAGACAAGAGCCCAGAATTAGGGTCCTTGCCCTGTTTTTATTAGGATCAGAAGGCTTACAAACATGGTGATGGACGTGCACAAAGAGACAATAAATCCGTGAACATTAACTTGTGGATGTGAGGGAAAGAGGGTCTTGAATATATTCGGGGTTAGGGGTTTGGTTTAATACAAAACAAAATCCTGGCACTGGGCATTTGGGTGGAAGGTTGTTTACAGGGGACATGAGGCACCACCTCCGTTTATCTTAGCTAGCCAAGGGGATGAGATGGGTAGGGCACATGACCTCAGAGTTAATAAGGCACTTTTTCTTTTGTTAATCATCTCCGCTCTGGGCTGCATCACCGCAGCACAGTGCAGCGGTCTATAACCCTATTTACCTGCTTACTTAACTTGGTCCTTCCTGTGAAAGCAGCTTTCTGCTATAGTACTAAATTGGGGGGCACTTCTGCCTAAATACCTAAACTTGTTTATTTCATATATTTATATATTGGGTGCCTTTGCACCCCTCTCTATTCTGTCGTGCCTTTGCACCTCCCTATTCTTGGGTGCCTTATCTTGTTTACCCAAACTCGGGTGTGAGCATCCTATGGCTTTGTAATTCTGTATGCCTTGTTAACCCATTGGTGTAAGCCTGGGGGATTCCTAAGCTTATTCCCCACAACAAGGATGCCCATTGTCCCACTTTTATTCAACATAGTATTGGAAGTCCTAACAAGGGCAGTTAGGCAAGAAAAAGAAATAAAAGATATCCAGATTGGAAAGGAAGAAGTAAAACTGTCAGTATTTGCTGATGACATGATATTATATATAGAAACCCTCAAGACTCCACCAAAAATCTGCTAGAACTAATAAATGGATTTAAAGTTTCAGGGTACAAAGTTAATATTCGAAAATCTGCATTTCTATATAATAATAATAATGAGCTATCAGCAAGAGAAATCCAAACATCCCATTTACAGGCACATCAAAAAGAGTAAAATACCTATGAATAAATTTGACTGAGGAAGTGAAAGACTTGTACACTGAAAACTGTAAGACATTGGGGTGCCTGGGTGGCTCTGTTGGTTAAGTGTCCAAATTCAGCTTAGATCATGATCTCGTGGTTCATGAGTTCAAGCCCCGCGCCAGGCTCTGGGCTGACAGTTTGGAGTGTACTTTGGATTCTGTCTGTGTCTCTCTCTGTCTCTCTCTGTCCCTCCCTGCTTGTGTTCTGTCTCTCCCTCTCTCTCAAAGATAAACATTTTAAAAAGTTAAAAAATCTATAAGACGTTGATGAAAGAAATCAAAGACACAAATAAATGGAAAGATATTCTGTGCGCATGGATTGGAAGAATTAATATTGGTAAAATGGCCATACTACCCAAAGCAATGTACAGATTTGATGCAATCCCTATCAAAATTCCAGTGGCATTTTCGACAGAACTAGAACAAACACTTAAAATTTATATGGAACCACAAAAGACCTTGAATAGCCAAAGCAGTCTTGAAAAGGAACAAATCCAGACGTATCACACTCCCTGATTTCAAACTATACTATAAACCGATAGTAATCAAAACAGTATGGTGTTGGCATAAAAACACATGTAGATTAGTGGAACAGAATAGATAGCCCAGAAATAGACCCATGCATATATGGTCAATTAATTTACAATAAAGGAGGCAAGAACAGTCTCTTCAGTAAATAGTTTTGGGAAAACTGGACAACTACATGCAAAAGAATGAAAATGGATTACTATTTTGCACCATATACAAAAATTAACTCAAAATGGATTAAAGACTTTAAGACCTGAAACCATAAAGCTTAGAAAAAAACATAGGCAGTAAGCTCCTTGACATAATTCTTAGTAAATTTTTTTTTTTTGCATCTGACTCTAAAGGCAAGGGAAACAAAGCAAAACCAAATAAATGAGACCACATGAAACAAAAAAGCTTCTGTACAGAAAAGGAAACTACCAAACATTTACAAAATGCAAAGGCAACTTAATGGGAGAAGACATTTGTAAGTCATAGATAAGGGGTTAATGTCCAAAATATGTGAAGAACTCCCACAACTCAATAACAAAACCAAACAATATCATTTAAAAATGGGCAGAAGACCTAAATTGGCATTTTCCAAAAGAAGACCTACATTTGGCCAACAGACACATGAAAAAGTGCTCATCACCCCTGATCATGGAAATGTAAATCAAAACCACAGTGAGATATCACGTTAACATCTGTCTGAATAGTTGTTATCCAAAAGACAAGGAATAACAAATGCTGGTGATGATATGGAAAAAAAGATATGGAGAAAACTTTTGTATACTGTTGGTAAGAGTGTAAATTGGTACAACCACTATAGAAAAAAAGTATGACAGTTCCTCAAAAAAATTAAAAATAGAACTACCATAGAATCTAGCTATTCTTCTCTGGGGTATCCAAAGAAAACAAAAATATTAATTCAAAAAGGTATATGCACCCCTGTGTTCATTGCAGTATTATTTACCAGTGTTACGCTAAGTAAGTCAGGCAAAGAAAAATAAATACTTCATGATTTCACTATGATGTGGAATCAAAACAACAACAACAACAACAAAACCCAGATACAAAGATATTGAGAACAGATTAGTGGTTGCCAGAAAGGAGAGGGGTTGTGGTAGGAAAAATGGGTGAAGGGGCGTCAAAAGGTACAAACTTTCAGTTATAAAATAAATTAGGGGATATGATATACAGCATAGGGAATATAGTTAATAATATCGTATTCAGTTTGTATGGTAACAGATGGTAATTAGACCACTTGTGATCCTTTTGTAATGTATACAAATCTTAAGGCACTACATTGTACACAGGAGACTAATATAATATTGTACATCAGGTATACATCAATAAAAAATTACGAAAAATTTTAAATTTTTTAAGAAACTGAACTCCTGTTATATATCCCCTCCTTTACCACGAACTAGTTCTTCCTATAATCTTCTCCCTCTCTGTTAATGGCAACTCCATTCTTTATAATTATTCAGGCTCAAAACCTTGAATTGTCTTTCATTTTCTCTCCGTCCATACCCAGACTATAAGGAAAGCCTGCAGGCTTTACATGAGATGTCCAGAAGCCGTCCCCCTTTCATCACCCCTCGCCCATACCACATAGGCCCAAGCTAGGGTCATCTTTTAGCTGATTTATTACAGTCACCTTCTAGCAGATCTCCTGCTTCTAATTTTATTCTCTTGTAGTTTATTCTCAACACAGAATAAGTTAGATCATGTCCTAATTGAGACTCTCCATTAGTTTCTAATGACATTCAAAATCAGAGTCCCTACTCTGACCTGCAGTGCGCTGGTTCCCGTACCGCTTCCCCTCCTTGTCATCTCTCCGATCTCTTATACTCCTGTCCGTATCCGTTGCACTCTGACCACACTAGCCTCCTTGCTGTTTCTAAAGCATAGTAGGCGTCTCCTACTTCAGGGCCTTTGCCCTTGCCGTTGTATCTGCCTGGGATGTTCTCCTAAAAATAGTACAGCTGGTTCTCATACTTCCTCACATCTTCACTTAGGTTTCATGTTCTCGGAAACAACTTCCCTGGCCATTCAACCTGAAACTTCAAATGTTCTCCTTTCTCCCAACATTTCATATTCCCCTTTCATATATTTATTATGATTTAAAATTCTACATATTTACTCTGTTATGTTTATCTCTTCCTGCAAGAGTGAAACTCCATGAAAGCAAGGATTTTTGTCCATTTTGCTTACTACTGAATCTTTAGCACCTAGAGTAGTGGCTGATACAGAGTAATAACGTAGATAATTGTTGAATGCATATTGAAAGTAGACTCCATTTGAAAATAGTCTTTTAAGTGCTGTAAGAGTCTTAGAACACAAATAATCTCACAAAGTACTTGCTTAATGGTTTGACGATGGTAACAGCCAGTATGCACTGAGCCTTGGTCATATGCCAGCCAGCCACTGTTAAACGCCTAGTACAGGTTTTCACATTTTATCCACATAATGAGGTGCTGCTCAGGAGTTCCCCGGCCACTCTCAGATTTGCTAGAACTTAGGCCAGCGAAGCTGTTAATACTTAAGATTACATTTATTACAGCGAAAGAATGCACATTAAAATCCACAAACAAGAGTCACATAGGGCAGAGTCCAAGAGAAAGCAGGCACAGCTGCCCACTCTCGGTAGAGCTGTGTAGACACTGCTTGCTTCTTCCAGCAATGACGCATAGCAACACAGCCAAAGGAATTTACTTGAGCCCTGGTCAGTCTTTTTTGGGGTCACTCACATTGGCATGGCTGAACTGCCTGTGTGGCTGACCTTGATCACTCAGTCTCTCCAGACCCTCCAGAGGTCAAGCTGATACTGGATGACCTGAGGCCCCCATCATAAATCAAGTTGTTAGTTTAGACTGTCTAGAGTGGCCCAAAGCCCCTACCACAAATTACACTATTAATATACACTGTTTGGTCCCAGGTAAGCAGAGACACATGACCAAAAGCAGCACATTCCAAGGCCTTAAAAGTTCCCTCCAAGGAGTAGATCAAGGACCAAACCTTCAGTGTACACAGTATAGACAACCCTGACTTGATGAGTTAATCCTTTACTACCCATGGGGCGTGTGCTATTTTTTTTTTTTAATAGATGAAGAAACCTTTTGAGTCCGTATCTTGTCCAAGGTCACACAGCAGAGTCCCTTGACTGTATAGAAAGGGTCAACAAAGTTTTCTTCAAAGGTCTAGATGGTAAATACCTGTACGGCTTTGTGGGCCATAGTTGCTATTGCAACTCTGCCATCATAGCATGAAAGAAGCCATAGACAATATATAAACAAATAGTAGTTGCTCTATTCAAGTAAATCTTTATTTACAAACACAGGTCAGGCTGTAGCTTGCCAGCCCTTGTTCTGAAGCATTAAAAGCAAACTAACAGGGGCCCTTGGCTGGCTCAGTTGGTTAAGCATACAACTTTGGCTCAAGTCATGATCTCACAGTTTGTGGGTTTGAGCCCCACATCAGACTCTGTGCTGTCAGCCTAGAACCTAGAGCCTGCTTCAGATTCTGTGTCTCCCTCTCTCTCTGCCCTTACCCAAGTTCTGTTCTGTCTCTGTCTCTCAAAAATAAATGTTAAACAAAACAACAAAAACTAGTTTGTACTCTATTCTACTTAAAGCTGAGGAAGAGACTTAATCCATTCATTCTGTAAGGATAGATTTTGGGAGATGTTTGCCAGAATTCACTGAATTCCTAACACTGTAAATATTTTCAAGATGTAGATTATTTTTGGCATTAATTCTTTTAAAAATAATCCACAGAATTGTATAGTTGCTTCCTAGTATAGTAAGATTTCTTGGTTTTGTTTGAGAGAAGGGGATGATACATTTATTCTTCTAGTATTATGGCAAGCTTCAAAGTACCAACTCTTTAGAAAATAATCATGACAGACAATAATACTTGTCTTTAAGCTATCTGTCCCCCAAATTTGGGAATTAAACTTTATCTATCTCTCTCTCACTTTACATTTTAGGAATTTGAGGGAATAAATAGATTGACTTTAGGACATATGTGTGGCCTACCACTTTTCTGCATTTATATATAGTTTTCTGTGAATTTTTAGAAATGCTTCCTTACTGATCTTTTATATATGTTTATATAATATTTATGATATAAATATTCATGGAATAAATAAGTGTATTATATTCTGCCTTTTCCAGAGACCTTTTATTTTGTCTTGTGTATGTAACAATTTTTAAATTTAACCATCTTAGGAATTACTTAATAATTCTAGTTTTGAACCCCAGATAGTTAAAATGCTAGTATACTTTTTAAAAAACTTTTTTTTAATGTTTTATTTATTTTTGAGAGCAAGAGAGACAGAGCACAAGTAGGGGAGGGAAATAGAGAGAGAGAGGGAGATACAGAATCTGAACAAGCTCCAGGCTCTGAGCTGTCAGCACAGAGCCTGATGCGGGGCTCGAACTTACAGACCGTGAGATCATGACCTGAACCAAAGTCGGACGCTTAACCAACTGAGCCACCCAGGCACCCCTACTTTTTAAAAAACTTTTTATTTTGAAATAATTGTAGATTCATAGGAAGTTACAAAAGTAGTGTAGAGAGGACCCATGTATCCTTCACCAAGTTTTTTTCCTGATTACATCTTTAAATATCAGAAGCAGGAATCTGATATTAAATATACGAGTATATGTATTTCTCTGTATTTTATTAAGTGTAGCCATCACTGCAATCGAGATAAAGAATTATTCTATCACCACAAAGATCTCCCTTATGCTATTCCTTGGTTATACTTTTCTCCCTACCTCTAACATCCCTAACCTTAGCAATCATTAATCTGTTTTCCATCTCTGTAATTTTGGTATTTTGAAATAGATGTAGATTTACTGGAGGCCAACTAGAAGATTATTAATTTTATTACTACTTCAAAAGAACTAGCTTTGGTTTTATTGATTTTTTTCCCTTTATTTCTTTGTTGTTTTCTGTTTTACTGATTTCTGCTGATCATTACTTTCTCCTTTTTTCTACTTACTTTGGATTTCATTTGCCCTTATTTTTGTAGTTTCTTTTTTTAAAATTTTTTTAACGTTTATTCATTTTTGAGAGACAGAACATGAGCAGGGGAGGAGCAGAGAGAGGGAGACACAAGAATCTGAAACAGGCTGCAGGCTCTGAGCTGTCGGCACAGAGCCTGACGCGGGGCTCGAACTCACAGGCCGTGGGGTCATGACCTGAGCCGAGGTCAGAGGCTTAACCATCTGAGCCACCCAAGCGCCCCTCTTCTTATAGTTTCTTAAGGTTGCAACTGGGGTCACTGATTTAAAACTTATTTTCTGAGACCATTTATTGCTATAAATTTATCCATAAATACTGCCTTAGCAGCATCCCACATTTCTTTTAACTTTGAAATAGTTATAGATTCACATGCAGTGGTAAGAAATAACAGAAATCTCGTGTACCCTTACCCAATTTCCCCCAATGGTTACATTGCAAAACTATAGTATAATATCAGAACCAGAATATTGACACTAATACAGTCAGATACAGAACATTTCCATCACCACAAGGATCCCTCATGTTGCCCTCTTTTAGCCTTGCCTGCTTTCTCCTTGCCTATCCCTAACCTCTTCTTAACCCTTGACAACCACTAATCTGTTCTTCATTTCTATAATTTTGTCGTTTCAAGAATGTTATATGGACGCCTGGGTGGCTCAGTTGGTTAAGCATTCTACTTCAGCTCAGGTTCAATCTCACGGTTCATGGGTTCGAGCCCCGCATCAGGCTCTGTGCTGACAGCTCAGAGCCTGGAGCCTGCTTCAGATTCTGTGTCTCCTTCCCCTCCCCCACTCATGGTCTGTTTCTCTCTCTCTCAAAAATAAATATTAAAAAAAAATTTAAATCTTATATAAATGGAATTAGATGTAGTATGTATCGTCTTCAGATTGGGGTTTTTCTTCACCTGGCATAGTCCTCTGGATAGTCATCAAGTTTGTTGCATGTATCAATAGTGGATTCATTTTGATTGCTTAGCAGTACTCTGTGGGATGGGTTACTACCATTTGTTTAAAACCTCTTCACTCATTGAAGGACAACTGTCTTGTTTCCAGTTTGGGGCTCTTCCAAATAAAGCTGCTATAAACATTTGTGTACAGGTTTTTGGTGAACCTAATTTTTAGTTTCTCTGGGATAAATGCCCAAGTCTGTATTTGCTGGGTTGTATGGTAATTGCGTGTGTAGGTTTTAACTTTGGTGAATTCAGTCTCCAGATGACTCTTCCACGGTAGCAGGCAGTTTAAATCTTTGTTCGGTTCTTGTAACCTTAGCTGGGCTGTTTGTAGTCTAACCTTACAGAGATCCAGTTCAAGGGTCAGCGAGAGATTTGCACTGAGTGTATGAGCAGATTTCAGGGTTTCCTCTCTTAGGTTCTCTCCTTTCCTGAATTCTCATCCTTACTTCCCAGTTTCTATGTCCTAAACTTAGCCTTCCGGTTTACTGTTTCACCAAGGCAAGTTTTTGACCTTCCCAGGTGATTCCAACTGGGGCCTGCCTTAAGGAATAAAGCCATGAAAGCAGAAGAGCTGGTCAGTACTATTCCTTCTTTCCAATGGTAGACTTCCCTCCAGATTCTGCCTGCTTTTCATATCTTTCCAGTGTTTTCAGGCAGAGATTTTTTTATATTTTATCTAGGGTTTATAATTGTTAACTGCAAGAGGATTATCCCAATAAGACATACTCTGCCATTTCTCAAAGTGGACGTATTGTATATTCTTTTTAATTTTAAGAGGATTATCCCAATAAGACATACTCTGCCATTTCTCAAAGTGGACGTATTGTATATTCTTTTTAATTTTATACAAACGGAAGCATACCATTATTTATCTTGCTTTTTAAACTAGATATATATGGAGATTGTTTTCTTTTCAATGTATGTAATTATGCCTGTTTTTAATTGTATAATTATCCACTGTATGGATATACTCTTCAACAACTTACGCTGTTGGTGGACACTTGATTTGTTCCCATTTTTTGCTATTTAAATATTGCTGCATTATGTACCCTTGAACATAAGGCATTTTGTATATGTGCAAGCATTTTTGGATTAATTCTTAGAAGTAGAATTGTCAGATTGGCCTACATAAAGACGGCTGTGATTTATATGTTCAGCAACATTGGGTAAGAATGCCAGTTTTCTCCCCACACACTAACCAACTCAGTATTAAAATTTTTGTCCCATCTGTCTATTTTTACAAATGACTTTTAGTTTTAATTTGCTTTCCTCTTATGAGACTAGTTAAGCATCTTTTAGTATATTTAAAGACCATTTACATTTTTTATGAACTTCCTTTTTATGTTCTTTGCCTATTTTTCTTCTGAGATTTTGAGTTTTTTACTTGTAAGAACTTTTCATGTGTTAAATGTATTCTTACATCACTCATCAGGAGGGAAATACAAATGAGATACCACTTTCACACCTGTCAGAATGAATAAAATTAACAACTCAGGAAACAACAGGTGTTGGCGAGGATGTGGAGAAAAGGAACCCTCTTGCAGTGATGGTGGAAATGCAAACTAGTGCAGCCACTCTGGAAAACAGTATGAGGTTCCTTGAAAAGTTAAAAATAGAACTACACTACAATCCAGCAATTTTACTACTAGGTATTTACCCAACGGGTACAAAAATACTGATTTGAAGGGATACACGCACCCCAATGTCTATAGCAGCATTATCAGCAATACTCAAATTATGGAAAGAACCCCAAATGCCCATTGACGATTGGATAAGGAAGTTGTATATGTGTACAATGGATTATTACTCAGCCATAAAAAGAATGAAATCTTACCATTCGAAATGACATAGAGTATTATGCTAAACGAAATAAGTCCATCAGAGAAAGACAAATACCATATGATTTCTCTCATGTGGAATTTAAGAAACAAGACAAATGAACCTGGGTGAGGGGAGGAGGGGAAAAGAGAAAGGCAAACTATAAAACAGACTTTTAACTGTAGAGAACAAAGGGTTACTGGAGGGAGAGGTGGGCAGGGGGATGGGCTAACTGGGTGATGGGTATTAAGGAAGGTACTTGTTATGATGGACACTGGGTGTTGTAATGAAGCTCTTCCCCATTTCAAGATTTAAAATTTTCTCCTGTATTTCCTCCTGGTGTTTTTTTCTGTTGTTGTTTATTATGTTTGAATTTTTTATCTATCCGAATCTAAAATTTATCTTGGGAGAAAGAAGTTGGAAACAATGTAACCTTAAAAAAATTTTTTTTGACAAATGGCTTTTGTGTACTTCGTATTCTCCAGCATAAGAAAATATCTAAAATATTTATATTCACACCTGTTGATTCATAATTTATGGTTTCTGCTTTTGGTATCATGCTTAGGCTTTCTCCACCCTCCAAATTATACCTCTATTTTATTTTTGCTACGTCTGATATTTTTTATGTTTAAATCTGTAATGAACCTAAAAAGTGTTTTGACATATAGTGAGTTGGTACCAAACTTATTTTCTATCCAGTTAACTAGACTGTTGTTCTACTGCCATTTATTGAGTCATTTTCTCACAAATTTCAAAAGCTATCCTTAAAATTTTCAAATTTGTATGTATGGAACTATTCCTTCTCTTTTGTTTCATTGATTACCTGGGTCCTTGTACTGATACCATACTATCAATTTGAAAAATAAAAATGGCAAGCAAAAATAAAACAAGGAATGCTGGTTTTAAAAGATTCTGAAATGTATTATAAATCTAAAATATTTTTTGTGTTATTATATTTTCCTAAGAGTGCTGTAAACTCAAATGTAAAGTAGTTTTTAAAGTGTGAATTAATTTGGGGAGAACTAACATCTTTACATTTAATAATCTCATTCAGGTGGCGCCTGGGTGGCTCAGTCGGTTAAGCGTCCAACTTCAACTCAGGTCATGATCTCACTGCTCATGAGTTGGAGCCCCACATCAGGCTCTGTGCTAACAGCTTAGAGCCTGGAGCCTGCTTTGGATTTGTGTCTCCCTCTCTCTCTGACCCTCCTTCACTCGCTCGCTCTCTCATAAACATTTGAATTTTTTTTTTTTAAATCTCTTTCAGGAACATGATATATCTTTATGTTTGTTGATGTTTTCTCAGTTGATTTTTGTAATTTTCTTTGTAACAATTAATAGGCTATGCAGTGTGTATCATTATGTAATATGTGATTATATACTTTAAAAAAGAATAGTTGCTAAGAGTACATTTTCAGAGTTCTTATCACAAGGAAAAATTTTTTTTCTCATTTTTTTTGTTGTATCTCTGTGAAAAGATGGATATTAGGTGAACCTATTGTAATGATTTTACAATATATATAAATCCAACATCATGTTGTATGCTTTAAACTTAAACCATAATATATATTCAATTAATTCTCAGTAAGACTGGAAAATTTTTTAATAATTAAAAAAATAACTTTTTAAGATTGAAAAGACTTGAAAGATATAAAGTATGATATTAAATGGTTATCTCTGCTCAAATGATAGGTGATTTGGGGGTTTTCTTGGTGCTTGCCTGTTTTTTCAAAAGTTTAATATTTAAGCATGTATTAACTTTCTTGTAATTGGAAAGTCACAATTCAGAACACTAATGTGAAATGTTTTAAGTATAGTGATATATAAAATACATATAAATACTTCTTTAAAAAATTTCTTTTAACTTTTTAAATTTATTTTTAAGAGAGACAGAGTGCGAGCAGGGGAGGGGCAGAGAGAGAGGGAGACAGGGAACCCAAAGCAGGTTCCAGGCTCCAAATTGTCAGCACAGAGCCCGACGCGGGGCTTAAACTCATGAACAGCGAGATCATGACTTGAGCGGAAGTCCGACACTTAACTGACTGAACTATCCAGTCGCCCCATATAAAAGCTTCTAATGAGAAAAATAAGTTTATGTTCATAAATTCCATCTTAAAATAAAAATCATTTAAATCTTTTTAATTGAAAGAAAACAAATATAACTTTAATTGTTCATAATAATTTTAAATGCCAGGCTTTATAATTAAAGGTGACGTCAAAAGCTGAGAAAATATATCTCTGTTAGTTTTTCTCTTAAGCAGCAGTTGAAAATTTAAGTTAATAATATTCAGTATTTATAGAGTTGGGTTTTTGGTTGGCCATCAGCTGGTGGTTTAATTAACATCTAATACATTGTAATGTGTCTGGTAAGCCTCAGTTTAATATGGAATACAGTGGTACTCACTTGTACTTTTTAACCATAATCTCTTTACAGCATAGATTTTTAGAAAAGGTGACTAAAGAAGAAAAAGAAAGTAATTTTGAAGTTTGCAAAAGGTCTGTAACATTTTAATTATGTAACTTTAAAATAGTCCTATAATTTGTATTTTGAGTGTGTTTTTCATTCTCTATGCACTTGGGCTACTGTGCCATAAGCCATACATGGGTATTATTAAATTGGTATATCAGGTATACCCAGATGTCAGCGATACTGCAAGTTACCTTAAAGCTGTCACAAAGATTTTTGAGCCATGAAAATATTTTCTAAGGAAGGAATGAAGAATAGTGATAAAAGAAAAAAGAATGTGTACCTGACTTGTGAAGGTAAAAGTAGCTGAAATCAGATGAATATTGCAGTTTGCAAGTCTCTGACTTGGTTGTGGTCGTGAGTACTGCAAATTACAGTATGCTCACTAGAACATGTGCAAATACAAAACTTAGAGTTGAAAGATACCTTGGAGGTCACCTGATCCATCCTGCATTCCCATTTTACTGTTGAGGCAAGGTACACTCAAATGAGGTGACCAATGTGTTCAAGTGCTTTCATGTTAAGACAGTAATTTTCAAAGTGTGATCCTTGTAGTAGCAGCAGCATGTGGGAACGAGTCAGAAATGCAGATTATTTGGTCTCATCCCTGATTTGCTAAATCAGAAACTCTGGAGATGGAGCCCAACAATCTGTGTTTCATCCACACCCCTAGTTGGTCCTAATATGTGCTCGAGTTTGAGAACCATCGTATTAAGGAAAAGCCAGGTAAGAATTAGATTGGCACAGAAACCTAGTACAATTCATGACCATTTGAACATTTTAAAAGGAAAAAATGACAAAGTTAATAACTTTTTTATTCTATTGAAAGAATTTTGCTTACAAACTAAATAGTGTCATTACAGCCTACAGAGTTTTATCATCATTTTGGATCTACCATAATGACTAGGAATGTGACATTGAAGTCACTACATTACCCTGGGCTTCAGTCATCCAATCAAAAACAAAAGAATTTAACTAGATCATCTCTTCCGTCTGTAAAATTCTGTAATTCTTATTTGTTTATTCTATGTTATTGCTTTTGTTTTGAGGGAGGTTATTATTGATTGTACATACTAATGATGTTCCAAGTTGCAAAGAGAAGTGAGTATCTTTATTTTCTGTGTAATTTTTAAGCCCTGTCCATGCCAGTAAGTTTCAACTGTTGTAAGTGTGGGACTCTCTTCTGTTTATATTCTCCACTAGTCTAGGGAACCCCAGCTGAAAAAGCTTATTAGAATTGTTTTTAAGGTAAAATATTATATTATCTGATCTTTCTCCTAAAAACTAATTTCCTTACCTATTAGTTATCGGTTAGTCAGCTTTGAGATACTTCCTACTCTCCCCCTTACTTAAGTTCTTCCTTTTTCTAGGTAAGTGAAACTCCAGAAAACTCTTAGGTTTGTCTAAAATTGGTTTTAAAGGATCTCACATATTAAAATACAGTTGAAACTTTATTTTTTTAAAATTTTTAATGTTTATTTATATCTGAGAGAGAGAGAGACAGAGAGTGAACAGGCAAGGGGCAGAGAGAGAGGGAGACACAGAACTCGAAGTGGGTTCCAGACTCCGCAGTAGTAGCACAGAGCCCAACAGAGGGCTTGAACTCACAAACTGCAAGATCGTGACCTGAGCCCAAGTCAGACGCTTAACTGACTGAACCACCCAGGTGCCCCTAGTTGAAACTGTTTAAATCAGCAACTAAGAACAGCAAGTTTTTTATACCTTCTTCCCAAAGGAAGCTCTCAACTACACGTATAAATTTATTAAATACACTTATCCCAAAAAATAATTTATAACTTTTTTTTTCATTGTACTATCAATAGAATAATTGGATAATCTTTTCTGTTAGAATGCAACTCAGTGCCTCCTCAGACATTTTGTCTGACATGATCAAAAGTATTCTGCTCTAGTTTTAACCCAACCACCTTACTCCTGTCCCTACCCCGGCCATTTAGCAAGCATTGGTTTTCTACATAAGAAGGCAGGAATGCTTATTGAAAATACTGAAGAATCTTAGTATGGTAACAGTATACAGCATGGTATATAGCATATACATAGTGTTAGGTTGTGTTTCCACTCGATTCTCATGACTTTAATGTTTTTAGAGTAAATTTAAATTCTGATTTTGGTTTTTCTTCTCATACAGCAAAGATTCTAAAACTTCAGAGATTATGGTTGGTGAAGGTCAGTTATCAGCACTGGCCCCAAAACCTCTGTGCTTATCGGTGCCACCTTTGAATCTAAGTGCTCCTCAAGAAGACATATTACTGAAGCCCTGGATGAATGGTACTATTTTATTAATAAAATTCTGTTGGCTTTTTTTTTTTGGCTTTTTGATAATAATAGAAATTATATGGGAGACTTTTTTAACCAAAAACAAAAAAGGTTAAAAAAATCAAAACCAGCCTAGAATATGTTAAAATTGGAAAGTTTGTATACCTTTACTTAGTACTTTTGATGAACAGTTTCTTAAATATCTGTAATTGTGTGATAGTTGTAGTATGAATAAATTATAGGTTATACCTAAAATATTCACATTTTATTGAATATTTTAGAATTATAATGTATTTTAGAATTTGTGTTAGTTTTTTTGAAAATCCATAAAGCCTTTGAACAAAATAAGCTAGATTGAAGAATGAATTTGGAAACAAAATTTCTTTGCGTAGCTCACACCTAACTCTTCTGTCCCTTCCTGTTGTTGACTTCGTGCTTCCTGGTGTCCTGTACTACTGCAGCATGCCCAGATGATCATGTGTTTTATCTTAAAAAGCCTTAACAGATTTTATAATGGAAATTACAGCAAAACTATGCAGCAGAAACTTCAGCTTGTTCCACATTTTGTCTGAATGCTGCCAAGTAAAAAATGAAATTATTTAAAATAAACAAAATAATTATCTTTAGAATAAAACATTTCCAAATGCCCTAATTTCTCATTTTAAAGGACCACCATTAAGGAATGGGATGCCCGGTATATTAGCTCAGGCAGCCACAATAAAATACCACAGACTAGGTGGCCTAAACAACAGATATTTATTTCACACAGTTTTGGAGGCTAGAAGTCTTAAGATCAAGGTTCTGGCAGAGTTTAGTTTCCAGCTGTCTTCCTCGCTTACCTTCTGCCTTCTTGCTGAGTCATCACATGGCTTTTCCTTGATGCATGTGCATGGAGAGAGAGCAAGCTCTCTGGTGTCTCTTCTTGTAAGGGCACTAATTCCATCAGCTCAGGGTCTCCTCCTTAGGACCCCATTTAACCTCAGTTCTGTAAAAGACCCTGTCTTCAAATAAAGTCACTTTGGGGTTTAGGGCTTGAACATAGGAATTTGTGGGGTTCATTTCATAACACCTAGGTTTGTCAGTAATTTTCTTTCCTTAGAAGTTTTAATTGTGTATCATACTTGTTTAACATGGAGACTGTCATTTGAATGAAGTGTTCAGTGCTGCTGTATAAGGCTTTTAAGAAAGTGTCTTCAGCTTAAAATGAGTTTAAAATTTCACATTTAGGCCTAGAAACACTTAAGGAGCACCAAAGATGTAAATCATTTATTATTTCATAGGAATATACCATGGCAGCCCAGTCTGTGAACTGAGTATGAGTAGTCCACAGTGAAACTTTAAAGCAGATAGTAGTGGTCATCTGTTTCATTGTTATGAAAGGCAGAAGCAGTAACATATTTGTATTTGATGTGATTCTTAATCATTTCTAGATTTCAGATTTCCAGGAAAACATTCTGTCTTAAAGCTGCAGAATCCTGAAACTTGTGAAATATTTAAGAGGGAAAAAAATATAGGGGTAAGTCCCCCATTTAAAAAGATAATAATCTTATAAAGCACATATTTTGGTTGTATTTCCCTGATTATCATTTGTTAAGCACTCCTGGACATTTACAGAGTTTGAATGGCAGTCGGTGATAAGAAGTAGAAAACGAGTAGTAACTCAGAGGATATATATAATATAAGAAGTTGAAAGCAGAAGGCTAGGCAGGCAGGGTGGAGAGCGGATATCCAAAACCCAAAATATGGAATGAAGAGTTCCCAGTGATAGAAGAGAAAGCTAGTGATTTAAAGCTGTTTATAGGAAAAGTTTGTTGTATGTATTTTGAATGTGTCCTTTCTCTTTCTATTAAACAGAGAAGCTAAGGAAAATTTGAGTTCTAAATAAATGCATCTGAAATATGGTACATATTCCAAATAGAACTAACTTTTTATAAAAGCAAAAGGGGCAAGTATGTGAGAAAGGGAGGGGATGTATAAACTTTTAAAAACATGTAAAGTAAAACAGTAGTAACTTTGATGGAAATTTTTCACAATATTGCAAAAAGTCAGACAAACCACTTTGAATTGTTTTTTTTTTCTTCATTGCTTTTGAAAATATAAATTAAGTTGGAGTTTTTTTTTTTTTTTTTTTTCCAAGTCAGCAAGCAATTTGTCTTGGTACTATTTGGGGTATGTAATATTTCTGGTTCCTTTAAATGCTTTCTTACTTGATTATGGTGGTTTTTACAATTAACATAGAAAGAGAATTTATCTAATTTCCTAGGTGTTCCAGAAGCCCCTAGGGTTGATGCTACCCCAAAGATACTGCAAATTTCATTTTAATACATTACGTGGCTGTGAGCGATCACAGTGCAAGTTTGCTCATGTGCCTGAGCAAGGGGATGAAAAGGTAAAAATATGTAAAGTCTTTGATGTGGATACTGTTTTCAGTTTATCTCAGTCATGTGTTTCAATTCAGATTTTCATTGACTCCTAATAGCATAGCTTTGCCTGGTTTTGTGCTTTAAATAAATCATACAATCTGTATTCTTTTGTTTCTGACTTCTTTTTGTTCAAAATTTTTGAGATTCATCTATATTTTTTGTTTAATTATAAATCTGTCTCATTGCTGTATAATATTGAATATTACATTTTGTGAGTATATCAAAATTTATTTTATTGATAAATACTACTTTTGGTTCATTTGATTTCTGAATTTGGGAATTACAGTAGTGATGTTATCAGTGTTTTTCTGTGTGTCTTTTGGTGAATATATGTGCACTTTCTGATGGGTTATATTTAAAACTGGAATTTCTGGGTCATAGGATCTGCGTATATTCAACTTTAGTTGATACTACCAAACAGATTCCCAAAGTGGGCTGCCTAGTTACACTCTCACCAGCAATGTCTAAGAGTTCTGCTTGCTTCATAGCATTACCAGCTCTTGGTATTTTAATTTTAGCCTTCTGGTGAGTGGGGAGTGATGTCTTCCCTCATGACTGATGAAGCTGAGCATCTTTCAAAATCGTTATTGGACACCTGGATACACTCTTTTTGGAAATCTTTAAATATTTTGTGTATTTATTTTGCCTAAATCCCTATTAAAAGGGATTGCCTTTTTCTTATCTACCTTAAGAATTCTTTATATATTCTGAATATAAGTTCTTTAGTGGGTATGTGTATAGCAGATAACTTTTACTACTGTACAGGTTGCCTTTTCACCTTCTTAAGGTGTCTTGGTAAAGAGAATTTCTTAATTTTTATGTAGTCCAATTCTGTCAATTATTTTATGGTGTTACCTTTTGTATCCTGTTGAAGAAATCTTTGCCAAGATCATGAAGATGTTCTCTTACAGTTTTTCCTTTAAAAGGTCTGTTGTTGTATCTTTGCATTTAGAACACTAAGCCACCTGAATTGATTTTTGGTTTTGATGTGAAAAAAAAAAAAGGTCAAGATAAATATTTTTTCCCATGTGGATCCCTATGTGACCCAACACCATTTACTTAAAAAGACCATCCTTTCCCCCAATTCACTTCAGGGTCACCATGTCATAAATCAGCTAATTATATATGAGTGGGTCTATTTTTAGGCTCTCTGTTCTAATCTGTTGGTCAATGTGTTTATCCTTGAACCAGTAAGTAGCTATTTTTTAAAAGACCTAATAAATAAGGTTTTTTTTGAAATTTTGAATATTCAAGGATTTCCTTCCCTCCCCAATTGCTTGCTAATCTTGCTATTTCCTTGACTATTTCTTTGTCAGAACATGTGTAAAATGAGATATTTATAGTGAATTCAGTATACATTTCAAATCTGTGAATTAACCAACATCAGTTTTTTTTATTCCATTGCTTTAAGTTCACTTTAAAAAATAAGCAGGGGGCGCTTAGGTGGCTCAGTCGGTTAAGCATCCGACTTCAGCTCAAGTCATGATCTCACGGTTCGCGAGTCCAAGCCCTGCAACATCAGTTTTTTTTATTCCATTGCTTTAAGTTCACTTTAAAAAATAAGCAGGGGGCGCTTAGGTGGCTCAGTCGGTTAAGCATCCGACTTCAGCTCAAGTCATGATCTCACGGTTCGCGAGTCCAAGCCCTGCGTCGGTCTCTGTGCTGACAGCTCAGAGCCTGGAGCCTGCTTTGGATTCTGTGTCTCCCTCGCTCTCTGTCCCTCCCCCTCTCATGCTCTGTCTCTCTCTGTCTCAAAAATAAATAAAACATTATAAAAAAAATAAAAAATAAGTAGAAAGATAGGACTGAAATTTGTGTCTTTTTTATGAAATATAAAAAAGTAATGTTATGTTTTTTATTGCTTGTAGGTTTGTATGGATGTGTTTAAGAAATATATAAGCATCAACGAGCTGTGTTTGCTACAGCGTGCAGGTATGAGACAATGGGGTGATTACTATAAACTCCAGAATGTGAGTGTTTCAGACAATGTGCAATTGTATCTTATAGTTTGAAAGTAAATTCCGTACTTGTAAGTATGAAAACTGCCTTAGAGAGTGGCTCTGCTGGTGTTATAAAGGATTAAAAGTAAGTGTGGCATTTTGGTTACTTTTAAAAAATTACAGTCCACCTAAGCACTATAATTCTCTAACACTAATATTTGCATGATGTAGATAGAAATTTAATGTACATGTGTAAGACAGAAAAAAATATTGATAACTGACCTAAAATCTTGCTGAAGGGATGTTTCAGAAACTAGATCTTCCCTGCGTCTTTATCCTTCTCTTTTAACACTTAGCCCTTGAGGCCAATGTACCATCCATACTGAATTCTGTTCAGTTCCCTAAGCAGGACAGGCTGTGTTACAATATCCAAGCCACTGCTGTCCCGGCTCTCTATCTGGGACGCCTTCTTTCATCCCCCTGCCCCACAGCAAAGACCTATCTATCTCTCAAGTTTTAGTCATAGGAAATAGGATCACCTCCTTTATCAGCCCGTATCTGAGTTTACTGTCTCATCCTATTCTCTGTCACCATCTCCCCTTACTACACTGTGAGCCTCAAGAGGAAGGGACCAAGCTTATTTATATTTGTCACCCTGACAGAGCCACCCATTCCGCATAGTATGATGGTAATAATAGAGCCTGTTAGCTGCATATTCGTCAGCTTGAAATCTCATTTGATTAAAAACAAAATTTCTGACAAGTTCATTATTTGTTTTGCTGGGGATACCTCCCTCCCAAGCAGAGGGAGCATCTGAGGGAACTGCTATGACTTGACTTGACTTAATCATACAGTAAGGAGGAAGTAGGTAAGGGAGAAGTAATAGCCTATATAGAGAATGTACCCATCACCGAGGCATTGATGAACAGAAGCTACATGATTAGATGTCGATGAACATTTATATTCCAGAAATAATTCCATAGCATGAGATGAGGAAGAAAAGAGGATGATATGAGAAAAAAAAATGGAAAACTCCCAAAATTGTAATTCTGATTGTGTAAACATCTAGCATATCAGGAGAAATATATTTGAATTTAGTTTTAAAACAACAAAATGGGCGGGCGGCGGCGTCTGTGCGCGGAGGAAGTGGAGAAGGCGCTAGGCGGCCGCTTCCTGCCCCCCGAGCCTGAGCCAGTGCCCAGTGGTGTAGAGCCAAGGTAGGATGTGGAGCGGAGCCATGGCCAGAACATGCTGTCCTCGTGCTTCCGTCGAGCGGACATCGACCAGTTTGATGAGAACAGATTCGTGGAGGAGCAGGACCAGGTGGCAGTGACTGAGCCAGCCCAGACCCTGGGGAGGTGGATGGCCTTCTGCAGCAGCGGGGCATGCTTTGGGCATTCCATGCAGCCTTGTGCAACTCTCCCGTCAACACCAAGAATCCAGCGGTGAAGGAACGGGCCCCAGGGCGTGGTGCTGAAAGTGCTTACAAATTTAAGAGGAGTGTAATTGAGCAGGCTGTGCAGTCACTGAACGGAAGTGACAATGACTTGCTGATGAAGGATGTTTATTAAGAGTTTTGAGAAGGCCACAGAAAACAGCAGCGCAGTGAATGGCATGAAAAGGCATTAGCAGGGGGAGGACTCGGCTCCATCGTGAGTTCTTACAGCAAGAAAGGCTTTAAAAAAAAAAAAAACAACTCCTGTTACTCTGAGAAGAATTTTGGATGCACGGGCTGATGAAGAAGGGACTGACAATGGACCATCTTCCTAGGAACTCCCAGGTGAACTCTCAGGACATGCATCCGCTGAAGTGTATTTTATTTTCAAGGTGGAGGGAGAAATCGTCTGTTTCCTAAATCCTTTGCAGGGTCTGATAGTCTGTGCCTTTGTCCACAAGTAACACGGAACTGACGTCATAACGGTCTCCCGGCGTGGCGGCGTGCCCCGGCCCGCTGTACCTGTGTGCTCTGCCTGTTCAAAATGGGGGAGAGCCAATCCGAGCAGGTACAGATCCAAGGGCTGTGGGAAAAGGGAGAGCTTGTTTTTTTGAAGTAGTAAAACTTCAGGGATTCGTATAGACAGTCCTGGGAAGACAGGGCTCTCTTGGGTTCAGTGATAAGTGCATGCTGCATCAATAAAGCTCTTGGCTTCTTAGTATGTAAAACATAATAATAAAAATAAAACAAATACAGAAAACAAAAATAAAGACCTATAATGAAGAATAAATGCAGGAAGTTGGTAAGAACCTATGGAAATTATGTTTGGTGTGAAAATAGAAACTTAGTTAGGTAGAACAGAATAGATAGACCAGAATAGAACCAATATTACATATAAAGAGTTTTAATATTTAGAAATACCAGAGAGTTTGGGAAAGGAAGACTCATTTAATGAATGATGTTAGGATAACTAGATAGCAATTTAGAAAGAGAAATGGAATAGCACAGGTATAGGGTGTAGGTCTAACTGCTCAGGTGCTACAGAGAACCTACATTGGTGCGCAAAGGGAGATACTGAGTGGGTAGGACTCCCCATCCCCGATTTATCCATAGGTCCCCTTTTATATGTTTTGTATTTGGTTTTATACATAAAATTCTCTTTCTAGAAGCTATTTTTGAATGCTTTACTTAGAAATAATTTCAAATTTCCAGAAAATTGCAAAACTTACAATAATACAAAGAATACCTACATATCCTTACTTTATTGTTTGCACTCATTCTCTCTCTTCCCCTCTCCCTCTCTCCACATATGCATGTGTGTGGTATACATGCGCGCGCACACATTTTTTCCCCTATACCATTCACAAGTAAGTTACATGCATCATGGCTTTTTACTCCTAAATACTTCAATGTATATTTCCTAAAAACAAGATATCCTCTTATATAATCCTGGCACATTTATCAACGTCAGTAAATTTAGCATGGGTACAATACTGTTGTCTAATCTACATTTGTCTGCAGATTTTGTCAGTTAACCCAATAATATTCTTATATCATTTTTCCCTCCAGATCAGGATCAGTCACTACATTTAGTTGTTGTGTCTCTTTATCCTTTATTCTAGGACATTGCCATTGTCTTTCTTTGATGCGTGCGTGCGTGTGTGCGTTTGTATCTGTCTTCCCACCTAGGTAACACCTGCACTGGCAGAATCTGTCTGCTACAACTGTTTTAGAACTCTAGAGTCTATTGTAGGTTTGCAACTTCTGTGAGAAGACTTGAGGGATAAATTGGGGTTCATTTCAGTCAGTTTCAGCTCTTAGCGCAGTAACACCTGCCCATGCTTCATCCCCAGCCATGTGACGGGCAGCCCTGCATGTCTTCCTGGAGTAGTTTGCACACAGCTTGTGAGAAAAAGATGCTGTCCCCCAAATATCAGGGATCTGCGCTCAGATTGCTGACTGCTGCTTCTGATCACAGAGGTACAAAGAGATGGGCAGCTGTTATTGTTGCACTTTTCCCCATTGTTGCAAGCCCCTCTCCTTCCTGCTAAAGTGACTTCCAGAGGACTTAAAGAGCTAGCAACCTTTTTTTTTTTTTTTTTTATCCTCTCTTTCTTTTTTCTCTTTTTTCCCTTCTGGGAACCATCAGACTAGGATATTCAAAAACAACTGCATCCATTATGGAGAAAACTAAAAAGTGACTATGCATGGGAAAAGCTCAGATAAGACCTGAGTATACCTTAAGTTCACACTTCAGGCTGATCCTTGCCACAGAGCATACAGCAATCAAAAAACAAAGGCAGTAAACAAAAACAACAACAAAAAACAGCACACCCTGGAGAAGGGGGAGAATCTGAGCTCTGTAGTTTCCACATTATCAGATTCAAATGCCAACTTTTAAACAAAAGTCACAAGATATGGAAAGAAATAGGAAAAGTACAACCCACTCAAAAAATAAATCAATAGAAACTATCCCTGTAAAAGATATAATGGCAAATAAATGAGACAGTGACCTCAAAATGACTGTCTTAAAGGTGTTTAAAATACTAACAAAGATATAGAGAAAGTAGGGAAAGTAATGTATGAACAAAATGGAAATATCAATACAGAGAGAAACCTAAAAAAAACTCAAAAAAAATTTGGAGTTAAAAATACAATAATTGAAGTGAAAAATTTACTGCTAAGATTCAAAGGAAGATTTAAATAGGCAAAAAAAAAAAAAAAATCAGCAAGCTTGGACAGTAGGACAGTAGAAATTATTGAGTCCAAGAGTGGCTGGGTGGCTCAGTTGGTTAGGCATCCAACTTCGGTTCAGGTCAGGATCTCACGGTTCATGGATTTGAGCCCTACGTCAGGCTCTGTTCTAACAGCTCAGAACCTGGAACCTGCTTAAGAATCTGTGTCTCCCTCTCTCTCCGCCCCTCCCCCACTCATGCTCTGTCTCTCTCTCTCTCAAAAATAAACATAACAAAATTTTTTAATAAAAAATTTTAAAGAAATTATGGAGTCCAAGGAATAGAAAGAAGAAAGATAGGAAAAAAGTGAACAAAGCCTCAGGGACTGGTGGGACTCCATTAAGTGGATTAATATACACATTGTGAGAGTCCCAGTAGGGGAAGAGAAAGAGAAAGCAGCAGAAAGAGTATTTGAACAAACAATGGCTGAAAACTTCCCAAATTTGATGAATGTTATGAATATAAATATCCAGAAAGCTCAACAAACTCCAAGTAAGATGAACTCAAAGAGGCCCACACCAAGACACATTATAATCAAAGTTTCAAAAGACAAAGAATCTTGAAAGCAGCAGGAGAGAAGCAAATTATCACATCGAAGAGATCCTCACTAAGATTAAAAGCAAATTTCTCATTAGAAACTTTGGAGGCCAGAAGGCATAGGGCCAATATATTCAAAGTGCTGAAAGAAAATTTCTTGTCAACCAAGAACCTATATCTAGCAAAACTACTCTTCAAAAATAAGAGGGAAATTAAGGCATTTTCATATAAACAAAAGCTGAGAGTTCCTGCCCTGTATGAAATGCTCAAGGGAGGCCTGCATGGTGAAATGAAAGGACAGAAGACCGTAAAGGTCACGTGGAGAAATAAGGATCTCAGTAAAGGTAAATACATGGGCAGTTGTAAAGGCTAGTTTGTAACTGCTGTTTTGTTTTCCACATGATTAAAGAGACATACATTTAAAGAAAAAATTGTTGTAAAAACCAGTATTATCATAAATTTGTTAGGTAACTCCAAATCCTCTTTTCTATATAATTCAAGAGACCAATGTAATTTTATTTTATTTTATTTTATTTTATTATTTTATTTATTTTATTTTCTTTTCTTTATTTTATTTTTTAAAAATGTTTATTTTTGAGAGAGAGAGCACAAGCAGGGGAGGGGCAGAGACAGAGAGGGAGACACAGAATCCAAAACAGGCTCCAGGCTCTGAGCTATCAGCATGGAGCCTGACGCAGAGCTCAAACCCACAAACCGTGAGATCATGACCTGAGTCAAAGTTCAACACTTAACTGACCAAGCCACCTAAGCAAGCCCCAAGAGACTAATGCATATTTTAAAACTATCTGATATTTTGGGAAACAACACTATATGAAAATGTAATTTTGTAACAACTGAAAAGGGTTGGGATGGAGTGTAAAAGAGCACGTTTTTTGTATATTATTGAAATTAAGCTGATATGAATTCATATTAGAGTGTTAAGACTTTAGGATGTTAAACATAATTCACATGGTAATCACAAAGAAAATAACTAGGTAATATACATAAAAAGAAATGAAGAAGGAATTTAAACGTTTAAGACAAAAAATGAACTAAACACAAAAGACAGTAATGCAGGAAATGAGGAGAAAAAAGCTGTAAAGTATGCATGTACAAAACAAATAGCAAAATGACAAAAGTAAGTCTTTCCTTGTCAGTAATTAGTTTTAAAGTAAATGAATTAAACTTCCCAATTAAAGGACAGAGATTAGGAGAATAGATAAAAACACATGGTCCAACTATATGCCATTTATATTTTATTTTTTACTTTATTTATTTATTTATTTATTTATTTTTACAAGACATTCACTTTAGATCCAAAGACACAAATACCAACCAAAAGAGAGCAGGGGATGGTCATACTAATATCAGACAAAACAGACTTTAGTTCAAAAGAGACAAAGGACATTATATAGTAAAAGTTTCAATATAGTAAGAAGATGTAATAGTTATAAACATTTACACACCTAAAGGCAGACCATTCAAAATATTTAAAGCAAAAATTGACAGAATTAAAGAGAGAAGGTTTTCCAATAATAGTTGGAGATTTCAGTATCCAATTCACAGTAATATATTGAGCAACCAGATAAAGGAGTCCTTGACACAATATACCAAATAGACCTAACAGTCATATACAGAATACTTTACCCAATAACAGTAGCATACACATTCTTTTCATGAACACATAGGATAGACAATATGTTAGGCCACAAATTAAGTCTCAACAGATTTTGAAGGATATTATTGCATAAAGATCTTCTGAGACTACAATAGGATAAAATTAGACATCAGTAGCAGAAGGAAAACTGGAAAATTCACAAAACTGGAAGTTGAACAGGTGTATCAAAGGAGAAATTAGAAAAAACTTAGAGACAACTGACAATGAAACAGGGCATACCAGAACCTATGGGATGCAGTGAAAGTGCTGCTAAGAAGGAAGTTTAAAGCTTTAAAGGCTTACATTAAGAAACAAGAAAGATCTCAGATCAGCAACCTACCTTTACAACTTAAGAAACTAGAGAAAGAAAAACTAAGCCCAAAGCTAGCAAAAGGAAGGAAATGACAAAACTTAGAGCAGAGATAAATGGAATAGAGAATAGAAAAACAATGAGAAAATCAATGAAACAAAATTGGTTCTTAAAAAAGACCAACAAAATGAACAAACTTTTGGCTAGATTGACTAAGAAAAAAGGAATGTTCAGGATACTAAACTAAAATATGAATACTAAATAAAAATGAAAGACATTAATTTAATGATTCTACAGAAAATAAAAACAATTATAAAAGAATACTATGAATAATTGTATACAAAACTAGATGAAATGAACAAATTCCTAGAAACCCAAAACCTGCCAAGCCTAAGTGATCAATAGAAAATCCAAATAGACTTATAACTAGTAAGAAGATTAAATCAGTAATCAGAAGTCTCCTGACATAATCCCTGCACCCAGTGGCTTCATTTGTGAGTTTTACCAAACATTTAAAAAAGAACTAATACTGGGCCACCTAGGTGGCTCAGTCGGTTAAGCATCTGACTTCAGCTCAGGTCATGATCTGGTGGTTTGTGGGTTCTAGCCCTCTGTGCTGTCAGCACAGAGTCTGCTTTGGATCCCCTGTCTTCCTCTCTTTCTCTCTCCATGTGTGCGCTCTCTCTCTCTTCTAAAAATAAACGTTAAAAAAAAAACTAATATCAGTTATTCTCAATTTTTCCCAAAAAGCTGGAGAAGAGGAAACACTTGCTTACTCATTCTATGAGATTGAGTCAGTCATTATTTTGATCCCAAAGCAAGTCAAAGACCTTACAAGAAAAGAAAACTACAGATCAGTATCCCTTATGAACACTGATAAAAAATCCTCAACAAAATACTAGCAGACCAAAGTCAGCAGCACATTCAGAGGATTATACATCATGACCAAGTGGGATTTGTTCTTGGAATTGCAAGGATAGTTAACATACAAAATCAGTCAAAGTAATACAACACATTAAGAGAATGAAAGAGAAACCACCTGATCATTTCAATTGATGCAGAAAAAGCATTTGGTAAAATTCAACATTCTTCCATGATAAAAACACTCAAAAAACTAGGAATAAGAGGAAACTAACATAATAAAAGCTGTACAAGTTTCTCCCACTATTTGAAAGTAAAGTGTTCTTACGAAACCTTTCATAAGCCAAAATAGCATAAAGTGGAGAAGCAGTTAACATTTTGTAGAAGTGAAAATCCTCTTTACTTTTTTCTCAGTTAGTGAAAATAGGTACAGGCATACCTCAGAGACATTATGAATTCTGTCCAGACCACTGCAATAAAATGAATATAGCAAAAAGCGAATCAAATGAATTTTGTACATATAAAATTTATATTTATACTGTAATCTGTTAAGTGTGCAATATTAAAAGACAATGTACATATATACCTTAATTGAACTTTATTGCTAAATAATTCTAACCATCATCTAAGTCCTCCATTAGTCCTAATCACTGATCACAAGTCACCACAACAGATGTAATAATGAAAGAGTTTGAAATACTTCAAGAATTACCAAAAGGAGATAAAGAAACATGAAATGAACAAATGCTATTGGAAAAATGGTGCCAATAGATTTACTTGATGTAAGGTTCCCATAAACCTTTAATTTGTAAAATGTAATATCTGCAAAGTACAGTAAAGCAGAGTACAATAAAACAAGGTAGGAGTACTAAGCTAGGACTTTCATAAAAGTAAAGTGGATAAAGCAAACTTACCGAGAATGAGGGAAACCCGTATGTAAAAAACCTACTGCAAATATTATACTCAATGGTGAAAGACTGAAAAATCTTCCGCTTAAGATCAGGAGCAAAGGCAAAGATACCCACTTTCATCACTTCTGTTTAACATAGAACTGGAAGTTCTAGCCAGAGTGATTAGGCAAGACAAGGAAATGAAATGCATCCATTTTGGAAAGGAAGAAGTAAAATTATATCTGCTTGCAAGTGATACGATCTTATATGTAGAAGCCCTAAAAATTCTGCACCAAAAAAACCCCCACAAAAAAGAACAAAAAAAAAGTCCTATAAGAACATTTTAGTTCTTATGAATTCAGCAAAGTAGCAGGATCTACAATCAACATGCAAAAATCAGTTGCATTTCTATACAGTGACAGCAATCTGAAAAAGAAACTATAAAACATTTCAATTACAATAGCATGAAAAATAATAAAATATTTAGGAGTTAACCAGGGAAGTGAAAGGCTTGGCTAATGAAATCTACAAAGCATTGTCAAAAGAAATTAAAACAAACTAGTAGAAACATATCCCATGTTCATGGACTGGAAGACTTAATAATTGTTAAAATGTCAATCCTACCCAAAATGATGTACAGATTCAGCATAGTCCTACCAAAATCCCAATGACATTTGTTTGTAGAAATAGAAAAACCTATTATAAGGAATACCAAAACAATTTTATTTTTATTCAAGTTTTTAAAAAATTTACTATTTAAATTCAAGTTAGTTAACATAGTATTGGTTTATTTGTATAGTATTGGTTTCTGGAGTAGAGCCCAGTGATTCATCACTTACATATAACACCCAGTGCTCATCCCAACAGGTGCCCTCCTTAATGTCCAATACCTATTTAGCCCATCCCCCCACCCAGCTCCCTTCCAGCAACCCTCAGATTGTTCTTTGTATTTAGGAGTCTTTTACGGTTTACCTCCCTTTTTGTTTTTATCTTATTTTTCTTTCCCTTCCTGTATGTTCATCTATTTTGTTTCCTAAATTCCACATATTGAAGAGCAATCTTGAAAAAGAATAAAACTGAAGGAATCGTACTTCTGACTTGAAAACTTCCTACAGAGCTACAGTAATCAAGATCTGCAGTACTGGCATAAAGACAGACAATACAAACCAATGGAATAGAATAGAGAGCCCAAACATAAACCCTCATATATATGGTAAAATGATTTTAGACAACGGTACCAAGACTATTCAATGGGAAAGCATAGTATTTTTCAATAAATGGTGCTGGGAAAACTGGCTATCAAACATGCAAAAGAATAAATTAAACCCTTACCTACCACTATATACAAAAATGAATTCAAAATGGATCAAAGACCTTAATGTAAGACCTACAGAAATAAAGCTCTTGGAAGTCATAAGGACAAAAGCTCCACAGAATTGGTTTGGCAGTAATTTCTCAGATATGATGCCAAAAACAGACAACAAAAGAAAAACAGACAAATTGACCTTCATGAAAATTTTGAAAATTTGTACATTAAAAGACAGTATCTAAAGAGTAAAGCAGGAACACAGAATGGGAGAAAATATTGGCAAATGATACATCTAATAATGGACTAATACCTAGAATACATAGAGAACTCCTAAACTCAACAGCAAAAAAGCAACCTGATTCTAAAATAGGTAAAATGTATACGTTTTTCCCAAGGAGATGTACAATGGCCAACAAGCGCAAAAAAAGATCTTCAACATCACTAGGGAAAGGCACATAAAACTTCATGTGACACCACCTCACACCCATTAGGATGGTTACTATCAAATAAGAAAAGCATTAGGATATAGAGAAATTGGAAATCTTGTGTACTATTGGTGAGAATGTAAAATAGTACATAGACTGTGGAAAACAGTATGGCAGTTCTTCAAAAATTAAAAATAGAATTACCGTATGATCCAGCATTTCTTCTAGGTATATACACAAAAGAATTGACAGCAGGATCTCAAAATATACTTGTACACTCATGTACATAGCAGCATTATTTATAATAGCTAAAATGTGAAGAAACCCAAGTATTCATGACAGATGAATGAATTAGGAAAATGTGGTGTATACATACAGTAGAATATTATTCAGCCTTAAAAAGAAAGGAAATTCTACAACTTGGATGGATTAACCTTGAGGTCACTATGCTAAGTGAAGTCAGTCCATCACAAAGAGACAAATCCTGTATGATTCTACTAATGTGACGTAGTTAGAGTAGTCAAAATCATAGAGACAAAGTAGAATGGTGGTTGCTGGAGGCTAGGAGGAGGTGAGAAGGGAGATTTATTGTTTAATGAGTATAGAGTTTCAGTTTTAAAAGATGAAAAGAATCTCATGGAGATGGATGAACATTATGTATGTATTTAATACCGCTGAACGGTACACTTAAAAATAATGAAGATGGTAAATTTTATATTATGTGTATTTTATCACAGTGAAAAATTGGGTGGGGGGAGGGGAAGCAATGTAGTCAAAAGCTGTCAAAATTTTTAAAACTTTTTCACCCAACAGTTTAACCAGGAGAGATTATTTTAAAAAGAGAAGTTTTATTATTAATTAAATTAATTAATAATATTAAAATATTAATATTTTAAATTTTAAAAGTACTTCATGATAGAAGAAGGAGAGCTTCATGTCATTTAGTTGACTACTTAAACACATAAATTTTTTCGAACTTAAAATCTATTTATTTATTTTAAGAGAGAGTGCCCATGTGCCTAAGAGTGTGGGAGAGGGGCGGAGAGAGAGAATCCCAAGAATCATCAATCTCCTCTTATAGCACGGAGGCTGACACAGCTCGATCCCACAAACTGTGAGATCATGACGTGAGCTGAAATCACAAGTCGAACGCTTAACCAAGTGAGCCACCAGGCACCCCTCTTTTTCTAATCATGCAATTCCAGTTTTATTAATAAATGATAATAGCAGGCACTCTGAATTTCCCATGTTACCTGCTAAGAAGGCAACTATGCAGATACTGCAAAATAAATAGCAGGAAGAACTACTGTGTATGTGCCCAGGAAAAACAATTGTATATAAAGAAGCTTTAAGAAAAGCTGAATGTGGGGGCGCCTGGGTGGCTCAATCAATTAAATGTTCGATTTTGGCCCAGGTCATGATCCCATGATTCATGGGTTCGAGCCCCGTATCGGTCTCTGTGCTGATGGCTCAGAGCCTGGAACTACTTCAGATTCTGTCTCCCTCTCTCTCTCTCTACCCCTCCCCCACTCGCTCGCGTGCTTGCTCTCTCTCAAAAATAAACATTAAAAAAAATTTTTTTTAAACCTGAATGTTATTATATTGTATTATTAAAGTTGTTAAGGTTGTAACAACTTCAACAATTATTTTTTCTTATTATACTATTGAACTTTATCAGTAGTTACTGACTTCCCAAGCAGCACCAACTAATCCAGATAGTTGTAAGTATTTTGGGCAGAAATAATTACACAAAAGTAAAACCCAAATTAATTTTTATTAAGGCGGTTTCAGCTAAGGTATATAGATTTTGACCTATGAAATTTTGTAATGGGGAAAAAATAATCAATGAAATGATCCCTAAAATTAATGGGGAAAATTAGAAATAATTTAAGTGTTGTATAGAAAATAGATTAAAGAATTGACATTAAGAAATTACTTTGTCAAAGGAAATTAATCTGTACTTTTTAGTAGAATGTTCATAATCATAAACTGGAAAAAAAATATCCTTAGGATCAACATGTTGGTGAGGTTAAAATGACAAGAAGGGATGTGTGTCAGAATAGTCTATATCCACCCCTAAATTACACAATTCTTGTACATGACTAAGCCAGGCCTGACGCCTCCCTGAAAGCATGGCTCCCTCAGAGTTCATCATGTGACCATGGTATATGAGGTCACTTCGACATATTTCTTGTGGTTAGCACATGGAGTTAGCTCCCAGTCTACTGCTTAATATGCCTCGTTGATTTCAAATGTTATTGTTACTAACTTTTGCTTTAATTTACTTTCATCAAATACTTCTGATATGGAAATGTACCTTTCAAGAAAATAAATTTATACTACTTGATCTTTAAATATAGAAAATTTGCCTAATTTAGGAAAGATAAGTATCTTAAAATCAGCACATGACTTCTGTTTTGTTTGTTTGTTTTAGTAAACATGTTTATGGAGTACTACAGAAAGTTTCCTCCAGGTATACACTTTGATTTACAAGTGCTAAATGACCTTCTAAATTCTTTACTCAAACATTGTTTATTGAAAGAAGTATTTCAGGTAGTGAACCTCAGCATAATGGTTAAAATGCTGGTAAGTAACCTAAAAATATATACTTTTTAATTTGTATGTGAATTACTCTGTTATATTTCTTGTTTGTATAACATAACAGTTAAATTTCTGTTTGTTGAGTACTTCCTAGAGAACACTTGTGTTTTTTAGCATAAACAAATTTGAGAAACTTAAGGGGTACAGAAAGAAGACATGAAAATGAGTGTAATTTTTTGTTTTATCCAGCCAGCTCTGAAAATATTATTAAAAATATTTGAGTATGTGACAACTATGAAATTAAGGAATGCTGTACCTGCTTTAATTGATATATTCTATAAGGTATGCTTTACCTTATCTCTTTTATTCTCTGATAGTGACTAACCAAGAAAATAATTCTTTCCACTAACACTCTTAAGCCACCTTTTATCCACATTATTGATGCAAATATTTTTCAGGAATGCTCTTTTTCTCTTGAAATAGGATTTATAAACGGACTCATGTGACTGATAGGTCTTCTCCTTAAATAAATCATTCCAAGCACTCAAGGTGACTTCTTTCTAAGTTGTAAAGTCATCTTTATACCTTAAAAATGATTGAAGAAAACTCTTCATCAAAAAGATTTGAGGCCATTTATAACAAAAATAAATACACAGATCAATATATAAATAGAAAATCATGACCAAAACAAAGGAAGTAGATAGGGAGAAACATGGAGGTTAGGAATTAATTTTATATTTTGACACTAAACAAAAAGAAAAATTATTTTTATGGCTTCCAGAAATATATTAAAATTTGTATTTTGGATGCTTACTGGTATTTAGCACTGCCCAGCTATCCATTTCAGAACAGGCTGCAAGAAAGCCTCCATTTTCTTTTAAGGAGCAGCATTGGGACCACTCTAGCAGATGTACAGATATTTCAGTGAATACCTGTAGTTCCACTTCACAAAACTTGACAGAATTACCTGCCTAGAAATTTTTTGAACCAGAAATTACTGATTACCACTAGTAGTAGAAAAGCTCAGTTTGATACTTCTCAGGAAGTTTGGAATCTGGGATAAGGTATAAACACCAGTGCTATGCTAAAGACAAAATGAGTACAAAGCAAGGTGTATGGATGATAAATTCATTGAGATAACTTGGAAAACAGAAAGAATATTCAAGTTTTGAATTCAAGGATTATTTTCATTTTCACTTTAAATTCTTAAAGTAGGGTGTCGTATTGTGGTTCTCAAGCATTGGAAGGAAGTATGCTTCAGATTTTTTAAGTGAATTTTAATATTACTTGTCTGCTTGTTTCATTTTGTTCACCAGTCTCCTACTTGTTACATACTGGTTTTTAACTCTTCCATATTCGTATAAAAATGACTTATTTTTTTTTTTGTCTTCTACAGTTTGTTGAAGCTGGGATGGTGTTTGACCCAGAACACTTTAACTATATCATCAAGCTCTTATACCAACTACCAGCTTCCCAACAAGAAATAACTGCAGTTCTGGAAATGAAATCCAGGTAAGAAAAGATATTATAATTAAGGTTAAATTTTATATATATTTTTTCTTTATATATTTATGGACTTACAAAGGATGAAAGGAAAGCACTTATTTATCACTGTTCAAACACCTAGGTAGTTACCCACCTTAAGCCGTTCTCCCAGCTCTTGGCTCTGTCCTAGTCACATTGTCATTAGTTGGGCTGCCTCAACACAACCCTCCTGACCAGCCTCACCAAATTTTTCTCAGTACCTCATTCATCTCAGTGCCTGGCACATCAAGTGTAAGAGGAATCTCTCCTTTGTTTCAGAACTTACTTAATTACACTTATTACATTCTCTTTTATGTATATAAATTGCCTTAATTCTTTATTTTCTTTCACTTTTCATGTTAGCTAAATAAAATACTTTAATCCCCTTCTTCATTCTGTCTCTTACTTGTTCAATTTCTCTTTGTGGCTTACGGGACTCCCAAGGCCTTTTTATTTGGAAACCTATGGTAATTATGAGCAGTATCATAATATACCTGTCTTGAGAAAAAGGAAAGCCAAGACTTCCACAGAAATTTTAATTTGACAATTATATACATAGAGAAAAGTATTACAAATTGTATTTAAAAGAACTGTAACTTTTCAATGAAATCATAGTTGATAAAATACAAGTGGTATTAACCACCAAAGTCCTTAAGAATGCCTAGAAAGCTCCTTCGTACAGCTTCCACAACTCTTGTCATCTCATCTTTCATTACTCTCTACTACAGAGGTTTTGACTTCCTTGGTTCATAGTGTCCATAGGCCAAAAGAAGTACATTAACAGTCACATTGATTTAGTAATTAGGTCCAAACAAGTTAATAACAGTAATTTTATGATATCTGGCAGAAGGTTCTTAAAAATTTTAAATAACCTATGAGGCTCCAGTGAACTTGCTGTGATGCCCTGGATGTCATGGTACACAGGGAATTGCAGTGTTTCTGCTAAGAAATACTACTTCCCTTGAAGCACCAGCATTGAAGATACATTTGACTTTTTCAAGTTCTAGGAGTTCTTTCATTTCTTTAACTAATGATAATTGCAATTTATGTTGTCTATAAAAATTATGATCCTATTCAGGCTAAATATAGATTGTTGATAAATTTTTGTGAGAAAAATGTCTAGCATAGCGTTCTGGGAAAAAATCCATTTATAATAGCTAGAGTACATCAATGTTTTCTTCAGAACATTAAGTCATTCTTCTCCTGATCCACATGCTAACAAGTTGGCATTTTGGACAGTGGCAGCTATGACAGGGAGCTGAAGTGGCTAGCAGGTGTTAGTCTTCTGCCAGATTGAGTAGCATCTGGCACAAGGGAAGTGTGCGTGTCCACGTTCAAGAGGAGCAGCAGTACCTCTTATCCAGGACTGCTATACAACTCCACCCTTCAGGCAATGATTGGGAAAAGGGTCTCTTGATATAGGAAGACTCCAGAACAAACCAGCCTTAGTTTTCAAATTTTCAAATTGACACATCACACAAATGTTTTTATGGTTTATTTTACAACCCCTGTAATTTACAATACAATTTTGAAAATTGTATCTTTATATACTCTACTACTTCCTATACTCCCACTTCAAAAGTATTATCTAGTATTTTTAAGAGGAATTAACATTGGGGACCTATTTGATGAAGGACAGACTAAGATAACTGGGTAGTTAAAAGGTACGGTTTGTGGTTGGGGATGTGGATGCAGCCTAAATGCAGAAGAAAAAAAAATTAATACTTACTGTTTTACATTTGAATTTTCCTGACACCTGTTGAAATAATTCCCTTTTCAGAGTTTTAATGCACACTCATGCTTTGATTTTATTATAGTTCTAATTAGGTAGTTTATAGTTCATTTGAAAGGCTTTCTTTCACTTTAGTAGATAAGGGTGCTAGAAAAAATTCTAGCATTTATATTCAGGATATCAGTGAGAATTTAAATGTGTCTATAATCTAGGACATTTAATATACATTTAATGACTGTTTTATTTTGAAATAATTTTAGACTTACAGAAATGTTGCAAAAATTAGTATAGAGATTTTCCATGCACCCTTTATCTAGCTTCCCTTCATGTTAATATCCTACATAGTAATGGTGCAGTTATCAAAACCAGGAAAGCCGTACTGTAAAACCCAATTAACTGCACATCTCAGTGCATCCTAGTAGGAGGTACACAGTGCCAACACATTTTAGGAAGTTAACCTTGATACCTTAGTAAAAACAATGTTATCTGCCAGGTTTCTACACTGTAAAGATACTGTTTACCCCTTTGTAATTATTATTTTGGGGAAGAGACTTTTAACATTATACATTATGCTGTTTCTCCTCAAACTTTTACACATTAATTTTAAAGGGATATTTCCTGGAAGTTACTACTGTGGTATTTGCCCAATGGTGATTTTGTGTTTTGCCTATTTCTTCTACATTTTTTAACTGGAATTTTGAGTAAAGGAGAGCTGTCCCTTCTTCATTTGTTTATTCATTTATTTATATCAGTATGAACTCATGTATATTTATTTTATTTTATGGGTTATATATGATCTAATACTATTATTATTTATTTTGTTGCTCAAATTGTTCCAGATTTGACTTTTGGGAAGTCCTCCAGGGTAGTTCCTATATCCTTTCATCACATTCTGTTCTTTTTTCTACTGGTTTCTTATTTTTTGGAGCCATAAAGTTGTTTTAAGTTTCATCTTCTGTTTTCCCTGCCACAACATTGGCAACAACCAGGGAGCTTCTCCAAGGAGCTCTGGTTCCTTTTGTTGGAGAGAGGTATTTGGAAACCAAGATCTGAACAAGCTCATTGCTGCAGGAGCATCATTGAAGCCAGGTCTTCTCAGTGGACAGGACTAGGAAATATATGCATGTATATATGTATATAAAATATGTAAATAAAAATACATATAGGAAATATATGTGTGTATATATATATATATAATATAAAACATACACAAAAACATTTTTCTATTTGTGTGTATATTTAAAAAACGTGAGCTCATATTGATAGCTTGATTCTAATCCAACACCACAGGTTTATTTTACCCTTCCCTTTTTCTTATTTATAAACTCTTTCTGACAGTGAGAAACCTGACTTTCATTATGTACAATATGTTTAGTCATTTATCCATCCTGTCCACATAAAGTAGTGTCAGAACCGCTAACCTATACCCCTGTGAAAAAAAATTATTTAGAGTACAATATTAGTCTAAAGTTATTTTTTTTCTTTAGACTTATAGTATTCAGCCAAAAAATTATTTCCTCGGTTACGTAGGTTACTTCTTTTTTTCCCCCCACTTCTGTTCAGTGTGGTTATTCATTTGTAGAGCATTGACATTATTCATTACTGTTCATTTTATATTTTGAGTTCTTCCAACTCCTGGTTTTAATTCTTCATTTAGGGAGATATATGAAGCACTACTGCGTGTTCTAAGAGTCAAAGCCACACTAAAACATGTGCAACGAGGAGTGTTGGTTCTCCTTGCCCCTAATGCCCCATTTCCAGTCCTTCTTCTTTTTACCTCTTTCCCACCTACTAGAGGTACTCAGTCTTTTAGTTTCTTTCTTTTTTTTTTCAAATTTCAATAAAACTTTATTTGTAAGAACAAGCAATGGGCCGGACTTGCCTAATGGAAGTTGTTTGCTAATCCATGGCCCCATCATTTTTTTTAACTTTATAGTTTATTGTCAAGTTGGTTTCCATATAACACCCAGTGCTCTTCCCCACAAGTGTCCTCCACCCTGACCATCACCCCCCTTCCCCTTTCCCCCTCCCCCTTCCCCCCTCAGTTCATTTTCAGTATTCAAGAGTCTCTCATGCTTTGTCTCCCTCCCTCTCCCTAACTCTTTTCCCTCCTTCCCCTCCCCATGGTCCTCTGTTAGAGGTCCTCTGTTACGTTTCTCCTGTTAGACCTATGAGTGAAAACATATGGTATCTGTCCTTCTCTGCCTGACTTA
>CM053573.1:142152984-142249559 GCA_028646485.1 Cryptoprocta ferox | reverse complement strand
TCTTGGTGATGACAGCTTTGTAGTAGAGTCTAAAGTCTGGGATTGTGATGCCTCCCGTTTTGGTTTTCTTGAAAGTTTGACTTCTTCTTTGCCAATTCTGATGCCTTTAATTCATTTTGTTCTCTGATTGCTGATGCTAGGACTTCCAACACTATGTTAAATAACAGTGATGACTGTTGTTTAACATAGTGCTGGAAATTCTAGCCACAGCAATCAGACAACAAAAAGAAAAGGCATTCAAATTGGCAAGGAAGAAGTAAAACTTTCACTATTTGCAGATAACATGATACTCTATATAGAAAACCCAAAAGACTCTACCAAAAACATTGCTAAAACTAATACATGAATTCAACGAAGTCTTAGGATATAAAATCATTGTACAGAAATCTGTTGCATTTCTATACGCCAATAATGAAGCTGCAGTAAAAGAAATAAAAGGGTGGATCCCATTTACAATTGCACCAAAAACGATAAGATACCTAGAAATAAACCTAACCAAAGAGGTAAAAGTTCTGTACTCTGAAAACTATAGAACACTAATGAAAGAAATTGAAGAGGACACAAGAAATGGAAAGATGGGGGGCGCCTGGGTGGCTCAGTTGGTTAAGTGTCCAACTTCGGCTCAGGTCATGATCTCGCAGTTCGTGGGTTCAAGTCCCACATCAGGATCTGTGCTGACAGCTCAGAGCCTGGAGCCTGCTTCTGGTTCTGTGTCCCACGCCACCCCTCCCCGGCTCATGCTCTGTCTCTATCTCTCAAAAATAAATAAATGTTAAAAAATAAAAAAGAAATGGAAAGATGGTATTTTGATGGTATCCTCTCAGAGCTAGAACAAACAATCCTAAAATTTGTACAGAACCACAAAATATCCCAACAGTCAAAGCAACCTGGAAAAAGAAAAGGAAAGCTGGAGGCAGCATAATTCTGGACTTCAACTTATAGTACAGAGCTGTAGTGATCAAAATAGTATGGTACTGGCACAAAAATAAACACATATTTCAATGGAACAGAATAGAAAACCCAGAAATGAACCCACAACTCTATGGCCAATTTTCAATAATCCAGTTGGGAAAAGACAGTCTCTTTTACAAATAGTTTTGGGAAAACTGGACAGCAACATGTAAAAGAATGAAGCTGGACCTCTTTCTTACACCATACCCAAAAATAAATTCAAATGGATCAAAGACCTAAATGTGAGACATTAAAATCCTAGAGGAGACATTAAAATCCTAGTAACCTCTTTGACCTTGGCCGTAGCAACTTCTTAACAGATACATCTCCTGAGTCAAGAGAAACAAAAGCAAAAATAGACTATTGGGAATTCATCAAAATAAAAAGCTTCTGTACAGCAAAGGAAACAATCAACAAAACTAAAAGTCATCCTACAGAATGGGAGAAGATATTTGCAAATGGCATATCTGATAGGGGATAGTATCTGAAGTAAATGAAGAACTTACAAAACTCAATATCCAAAAAATGAATAATCCAATTACCAATGGGCAAAAGACATGATTAGACATTTTTCCAAAGAAGACATATAGATGGCCAACAGACATATGAAAATATATTCATCATCACTTACCATTCAGGAAATGCAAAGCAAAACTACAATGAGATATCACCTCACACATGTCAGAATGGCTAAAATCAACAACAACAACAAAAAACCAGACACGTTTTGTGTCTTTAAACATATTTACATATTAAAATATGTTCATCATCACTTACCATCCAGGAAATGCAAAGCAAAACTATAATTCTCACACCTGTCAGAATGACTAAAATCAACAACACAAAAAACAACAGGTGTTGGCAAGGATGTCAATAAAGGAGAACCCTCTTGCGCTTTTGGTGGGAATGCAGACTGGTGCAGCCACTCTGGAAAACAGTATGAAGTTTCCTCAAAAAGTTAAAAATAGAATTACCCTACGATCCAGCAATTGCACCACTAGTGTTTATCCAAAGAATATAAAAATACTAATTCAAAGGGATACATGCACTCTGATGTTTATAGCAGCATTATCTACAATAGCCAACTTATGGAAGCCACTCAAATGTCCATCAACTGATGAATGGATAAAGAAGATATGATGTGTGTAAAACCTTGGATTGTGGGTAACTTGTTCTGAGAGTGTTCCACAAGATGAACAAACATTTCTAATAAATTTTAACTTGATAAACGAGTGATGTCTTGCAATATGAGTAGTACATAATGCTAAATGTCACATGATCACAACTGAGCCAATGGTTCTCTTTCCTGCTGTGGATTGTGGGTGATCATCTCTCAGGCTTGAATGCTCAGTCTGAGGCCACAGTGCCTGGCAGAAATCAGTGTTATTTCAGAATGTTGGAAGGTGCCCACAACTGGCACTAGTGTATTTTTTGTCACTTCAAAGCACTTATGGACAGTGTTTTGCTTTTCCGTACAAGAGTTTGCTTAGGAATGTTTTGCTTCATTCTAGGTCAGGCTGCCTGCAGATATAGACCCTTTCCTCTACTGCCTTATTGCCAGTTACATTAAATACAGTACATGACAAGAGTTTATTAATACTGTACTGTAGTCTATATCTGTGTGAGCGTATGCAATGGCCCCCATGCAGAAAAAGACTGAAAAGAAAGGCAGTAAGAAGAAGGAAATGATTACAGTAGAAGCTAAAAAGAAGTATGGATGAGGTATGACAATGGCCAAAATTTCAAGATTTTATAAGAAGTCTATGTCTGTATCTTGTCTTCAGAGGAGGAGGAGACAAAGGAGGAGGAATCCCTCACTTCAGATGAGATTAGAGAGATGTGGAAAATGTGGGGAAAAGGGCAAAATTTTGTAGAAAAGCACCACCCGATTAAGGCTTTAGCAGTGCAAATGATGAATCTGTTTAACGACAATGCAACATCACATTTCCACAGAATCCTCAAAAGGAGGCAAAAGCAAGTGTCATTGGATAGGTTCCTTGTTAAGGTTTCACGAAAAGAAAAAGATTCCATTGAACCAATAGATAGCAACAATTACGTTAGTGAAAGTCATTCTACACAGTAACTCTCCTCTCTCATCTTCCTTCACACCAGCCAAAAAGGTTTTCAAAGGGAAGTACAGGTTAATTTATTTTTCTTTATGCTTTGTATTTTCTTTATTATTTTGTATTATATTACAGTATTGTAATCATTTTTATATAAATATTTTTGGAATCGTCTGAGTCACCATTATTTCTTGTGAGGAAATTCGCTTTGATATACAAGTGCTTTGGATTACAAGCATGTCTCTGGAACAAATTATGCTCGCAAACGAAGCTTTTACTGTGTACGCGTGTGTGTCACACATGCATGCGTGTGTGTATGCAATGGAATATTATTCAGCCATAAAAAAAGAATGAAATCTAACCATTTGCAACAATGTGGATGGAACTAAAGAGTATAATGCTAAGTGAAATAAGTCAGAGAAAGACAAATGCCATATGATTTCACTCATATGTGGAATTTAAGAAGCAAAACAAACGAGTGTAGGGAAAAGAAGAGGGAGGCAAACCAAGAAACAAACTCTTCACTGTAGAGAACAAACTAATGACTACCAGAGGGAAGATAGGCAGGGAGATGGGTTAAATAGGTGATGGGGATTAAGGAAGGCATTTGTGATGAGCACCCAGTGTTGCGCAGAAGTGTTCTATCACTAAATTATACATCTGAAACTAGTATTATACTGTATGTTAACCAGAATTGAAATAAAAACAAAAATTAAAAAATTAAAAACAGTTGCATCTCTATATACTAACAATGAAGTATTCAAAAAAAATCAAGAAAACAATCCGATTTACAGTAACCTCTTAATTTGCTGAGGAGATGAAAGATTTGTACATTGAAAACCATGAAACAGTGATAAAAGTAATCAAAACAAATAAATGGAAATATATTCTGTCTTCATGGTTTGGAAGAATTAATATTGTGAAAATGTCCATGCTACCCAAAACTAAGTATAGATTCAATTCCAATCAAAATTCTAATAACATTTTTTACAGAAATTTAAAAAACAGTTTTAAAATTCATATGGAGCCACAGCATACCCTGAATGGCTAAAGCAATCTTGAGCAAAAAGAACAAAGTAGGGTATGGTGTATATATACAGAATATGTATTATTCAGCCTTTAAAAAGAAGGATATCCTGCCATCTGTGACAACATGGATTTACATGGAGTACATTATGCTCAGTGAAATAAGGCAGTCACAGAAAGATCTGCATGATCGCACTTGTATGTGGCATCTAAAGAAGTCTAACTCAGAAACAAATTAGAATAGTGGTTACCAGGTGGGGGCAAATGAGGAGATGTTGGTCAAAGGGTACAAACTTGCAACTATAAAATTGGTTCTGGAGACCTATTAATGACTATAGTTAATCATACGTATTTTGTGTACTTAAAATTTGCTGAGAGTAGATCTTGTGTTCTCACCGCCCCCCCACACACATACACACTAGATGAGGTGATAGATACATTATCTCAATTGTGACAGTTATTTCAGAATACATTTAGTAAAACATGTTGAATATCTTATATACAGTTTTTATTTGTCAGCATGCCTTGGTGTAACTGGGGAAAAAGGTGTCAACACCAGTGCTAGCCAGCAAGGGTTTAGGAAAAGTATATGTTATTGGTGGGGATGTGGAATTGTATAGCCATTATGGAAAATAGTTGAGCAGTTTCTTTAAAAATTGAACATATAAAAATCAAGTATAGCATTGAACTATTGAGCATTTATCCTAATGAGATGAAAACTTGTACTCATTTAAAAACTTGTGTACAAACATTCATAGCAGCTTTAATTGTAATAGCCAAAAACTGGGGGTAAAACAAGTGTTCTTCAACAAGGGAATGAATAGTTTGATTGTGATACATCCATATCAAGGTATACTACTTAGCAATAGAAATCAACAAACTATTGAAACATGAAACAAATTGAATTGTTCTCGAAGAAATTGTGCTGAATTTAAAAAGCCAATCTCAAAGGCCACATGCTACATGGTTCCATTTATATAACATTCTCAAAATGACAAAGCTGTAGATACAGAGAACCAATTAATGATTGACAGGGGACAGAGACGGGTTGGGGGATGAGTATAAAACGATAGCATGAGGGCATTCCTTTGTGCTGATGAAACAATTCTAGGTCTGTATTGTGGTGATGGTAACATGAATCTATACATGGGATAAAATTGCATAGAACTACACACCCACAGATGAATGCATATAAAAAGTGAAAAACTAATATCTGTAGTCTAACAGTATTGTAACTATGTCAGTTTCCTAGTTTTTATGTTGTTCTACAATTATATAAGAAATCCTCTTTGGAAGAAGCTGGATGAAGAGTACCAGGACTAGGTACTAGTTTGAAAATTTCTGTGAGTCTATAATTATTTCAATATAAATTTTTTAAGGGTAAGTACATGTATTAGATACAACCCAGAGGTCTCTACCAATTTGTATATATGATATGTATATATACATCATGTTTGTATATATATGTTGTATACATGGTATATATGTTTGTGTATATATGGTGTGGGTGTGTGTATGTGCCTATATGTGCCTGTGAGAGAGAGATATATATATGGTTATATACATATGTATGTTTATATGGGGGAGTGTATGGTGTGTGTATATATGTATTTTGGTATATGTGCATATATGTACCTGTGATATGTGTGTGTATATGTATATATATGTGTGTGTGTGTGTGTGTGTGTGTATATATATATATCCAGAAACTTCAGAGACTGTTGAGCACAGCTTTACTAACATAGTATGTTGTCATACTTTTTAATCTTTTCTAATCTGTTAGGTGACAAGTGATGTTTCAGTGTTCTAATTTACTTTTCTTTTACCATAAATGAGTTTAAAAATTTTCTCTTGATGTATTTGAGGGCTGTTTTTTACTTTTTGTTGTGAATTGTCTGCTGATGTTCATTTTTCTATTGGATTCTAGTTCTTTGTTCCTTAATATTTTTTTCTAGTTTGCCAGTTGTCTTTTAAATTTGTTTATGGGGTTTTTTTTGCCATGTAAAAACCTTTATTTTTATTTGGCCTATATTATCAATCTTTTCTTTATTGCCTCAGTTTTGAGTCATAGTTTTTTGTTATTGCATCTGAAATTTGAGTCATAATTTCCCTATACCAAGGTTTTGGAGAAATTCACCCATGATTCCTTTTATTATTTATATGGTTTCATTTCTGTAGTTAAGTTCTTAATGTATTGGAGTTTATTCTTATGTGTGGTGCAAGGTAGAGATCTAATTTTTTTCCAGTGGTTGTCCCAGTTTTCCCAGAACCATTTATTTAATTTGAGTGATTTGAGATGCTACCTTTATCATATACTAAATCTCATATCTGTTTGGGTTTGTGTCTGGACTTTGTATTCTATTCCACTGGACTATTTGTTTCTTCCTGCTCCCACAGTATTTTAATTATAGAGGCTTTAGTAATATGTTTTAACATTTTGTGGGGATAATCGCCTGTGAAGTTTTTCTTTTCAATGTCTTTCTTGCTCTTCTTGCATATACGTTTTATTGCCTATAAGTAATTTGTCTTACCTAACTGCTTTGGCTCATATCTCTAGTACAGTACTGAATAATAATGGATATAGCAGATATCTTTTCAATGTTCCTGATCTTAGTGGAAATATCTCTAGAATTTTCTCATTAAACACAATATAGTAGCTTTAGGACTAAGGTATATATATTTAACCACTCTAAGAAAGTGTCTCTCAGTGTCCGCATTCATAAGTGAATTGATGTTGAATTTTATCAAAGTCTTTTTTAATATCTATGGAAATAATAATGATTTTTCCCCTTAGATTTATTAATACGGTATATGATATTGATGGATTTTCTGATACTGAAGTTACCTTACATTTGTGAAATAAATACCACCCTGTCATGGTGTATCATTTTCTTAAGGTGGTCTTGGATTCTGTTTCTCAATATTTGTTTTTAATTTTGTGGTAAAATACACATAAAATTTACCATCTTAACCATTTTTAAGTGTACAGATCAGCGGTATTAAATACATTCACGTTTCTGCAACCATCACAGCCATCATCCCTATAACTCGCAATTTGTAAAACTGATTTGCTTGTTAATATTTTATTTAGCTTTCTTCATCACCACTATAATAGTGATATTGTTTAGTACTTTTCTTTCTTCTGCCTTTATCTAGTTTAAGTATTAATGTTATTTATACTTGATTCATGAAAGGAATTAGGAATTCCATTTTAATGCTTATAGAGCATTATAAGCTAATATGTAGAGCCTTGGGACTAATTACCAAAACCAACCCCATAATATGCTGTTGTACAATACTCTCAGTTTAATGACACCCTCTTCTTCCCTTTTTCTTCTTTTTCTCTTTCCAATTGCCAAAGGATGTTTCTTCTTTCATTTTTGTCTTTTTTTTCTTTCCCAGAAGCTATGCACTTATAAATTGTGGGGGTTTTTTCAATTTTTTAAAGTTTATTTATTTATTTAGAGAGAGCACAAGTGGGGTATGGGCCCAGAGAGAGAGGGAGTGAGAATACCAAGAGGGTTCCACGCTGTCAGCACAGAGCCCAACTCAGCTCAGACTCACAAACCATGAGATCATGGCCTGAGCAGAGATCAAGAGTTGGACACCTAACTGAGCCACCCAGGCACCCCTCGATTGTGTTCTTCAAATCACACAACCTTATAAGTTCCTTCTGTGTGGTTTGGGTTATAATCTACCCAGTTTTCTTGTTGTTGTTCTATGGGTTTTTTTTTTTTTTTAATCATTTTCAAACTTAGTATGGACTTAGTCTGTGGTGGTATTTTTTTAAATCAGTGTTAGGTTCTGTCTGTTCAGTTTTCCCCCATGGGTTTTCTTTGCATTGTTTTTCTTCTGGTCTGTTTCTCCTTATCACAAATCCTTGTGGATCAGCAAGGGTGAAGTGGGAGCAGGAAAGACCAAGTGCTGGTTTTAATGGGTTTTTTTCTCTTTTTATTCACAATTATTTTGAAGCTTTGGCATTCTCTTAAAGTTACCTTAAAGGCTGAAGGTATGGTTTCATGTGGAATTTCCTTTTTCATTCTTGTTGCCTATGGTTTAGAGAAGAAATAGTGTGGGGTACGTATTCTATGCATTTGCCATTTTCTTCAGCTCCAAAGAATTGTTACAGTATATTACTACAGTCCTTTTTTTTCCACTCTCCTAGGGATAAACTATAGAACAAGTGAATTAGGGACAATAGTGACTTTTGTGGGGTGAACATAATTAATGCTTTTCTATTGTTAAAGGTTACAGATGAGTCAATTTAAAAAGAACTGGAAATGTGATTTAGATTCAGCATTGAATGAAATACAGGTATGACATATTTTTTTAAATAAATAGCTGTGATCTCTGAAAACCAGTAATAACAAAGAAACTTTGAATAGTAAAAGTTGTAAGAAAAGTTTTTAAAATATGACTGTTATACAGAGAAAATGCTCAAGGAAAAGAAGTTTAATTTTTTTTAATACTTTGAAATGCAAATGTAATTTCTATAGTTATGGACTATTCTAAAAATAATTCTGTAAATAATTGGCTCATTTTCAAAATTAACTTATATCCAGGTATAATAATCTAAGGCTTAGCCTTTAATTTCTTGTCACTGGATACACTCAGTGCATAAGAAAGTTGGCTTTCTCGTCACAATCCATGGATGGCTGCAATACATGAAATGATAGCAGAAAGCCAAGGTCAGTGTGCCTTCTCCAGGCATTTGGAGTATAAGAAATAGAGAACTTTCAGGATGATTTTACTGTTTGGTTTAAGATCATTTTTATATTCATGTAGTCATTGTTGGTCTTAATTAGTATTTATATCCTTGAAACAATCTTATGTTGGTATGGAAAACTGTTTCTTTGTTTATAATAGAAAATAATGAGAAGATGGTAAGTTTACTGAAATTTACTTTGTATTCCCTATCATAGAAGAAGTGTAATGCCCAAAATGATATTTGGGCCCCGAATCATAAATGGGGCCAAATAATAGTAAAACGCAATCTCTAAAAGTAATAATATAATGTGTTTCTCTGAAGACAGCTCAAATCATATTGCTAATCATCTCTTTTCCATAAAATCTATCCCACTGTCTAGTTCAGGTTTGAGGATAACATCATTAAGTACACCAGGAACAAGATTATTAAATGTACATGGCTATCTGGAACTTATAGAGACTATGCTATAGTCAGAAACACAAATTGTATAATAGAAAGTTTTTAATGGTGTAGTAAGTGTATAAACTCTACAGATGTGTCTTATTGATTTCTGTATATATAATGTCTGCATGTGCCTATTCCATAATATGTTTGTATAAATAACAACTTTCTTGCTTTTTTTTTTTTGTTTTGTTTTGTTTCTAATAATTCTGATAGCATTGTAAAGAAAAAGGTGACTGGACCAAATTGGGAAATTTATACATTAACATAAAAATGGGCTGTGAAAACTTTGCAGATTTCCAGAGACTTTGTGCTTGTATTGCTGAAACACTAACAAAAGACTGTAAAGAAGAGAGACCAGGCATTCCGTTTTGTGAATTTGCTGAAACAGGTAAAATGTCACTCTTTGGGTCTGAATATTATGTGGGTTGGCATGGTACAGTGTTTATTAACAGGAGTGTAAAGCTCTTAATATTTTCCCTGTTGGGGATAAGTTAATATTGCAGATTTCAGATACTTTTCTTTATAAATGTTTCCATCTTTTTATTATTAAGTTAGATTATAATGACATAAGGTCAAGAATTGGTATTTTAATATCTCATGTTTCATGTTCTTATTTTTCTTTTCATTCAGATTGGCTAAACTATTGCTAGCAAATTACACTGCAGGACCTGAATTTTTGAATCATTAAAGTTGTTACTATCTTCACTACTACACATCAACAAAATCCCTGTTTTTGAGACTTTTTTTGACATGAGCTCTTCACTGCTATTTATATATTTTTTAAATGTTTATTTGCTTATTTTGAGAGGGAGAGAGCAAGTGTGTGCAGGGGAAAGGCAAAGAGAGAGAGACAGAGAGAGAATCCCAAGTAGGCTCCCCACCATCAGTGCAGAGCCTGACTCGGGGCTCAGTCCCACAAACTGTGAGATCATGGCCTTAATTGAAATAAATAGACACACAACTGACTAAGCCACCCAAGTGCCCCTTCACTGCTATATATTCTTTATCAGGGGTCAGCAAATGTTTTCTGCAAAGAGAGAGGTAGTAAATGTTTTAGGCTTTACACATTCACATTCGATCTGTGTTACATAGTTTTCTTTTCCTTTCAAAAAACTCTTTAAAAATAGGGAAACAATGGGGCGCCTGGGCCCAGTTGATTAAGTGTCTGACTTCAGCTCATCTCATGATCTCACGGTTCGTGGATTCGAGCCCCGCATCGGACTCAGTTTGGAGCCTAGAGCCTGCTTCAGATCCCGTGTCTCCCTCTCTCTCTCTGCTCCTCCCCTATTTATGCCCTGTCTGTCTGTCTGTCTGTCTGTCTCTCTCTCCCAAAAATAAAAACCTTAAAAAACATTTTTTCTAAATAGGGAAACCATTTTTAGCTCACAGGCCATACAAAAACAGACCACACGCCGGATTTGGCATGTAGGCTGTGGTTTGCCAACACCTGGTCTTTGGTCTAGTATCAATAATTTCATATTAATTTGCCTTTTCTGTCATTTTAAATGACTTTTCCACTTTTTTCCATATGCCTACTTTGTGTTTCAGTTAGCAAAGATCCACAGAACAGTGAAGTAGATAAAACTTTGCTGGGAAGAATTGGAATCAGTGCTATGTACTTCTATCACAAGCTGTCGCAGTGGACCAAGGTATGTTGTTAAATTTTGTTTGGGCTTGGTACAGAGAGTGTTAATTTTAAGTTTTTTAACAGAATATAATTACTGCAAATTAGAAATTTGCTAATAATGTCGCAAGTGGCAAAATGAGTCCCAGACTCGTAAGTGACTTACTAGGTAGTATATAGGCAAGCGTGGAAAGGAAGTAGCAGGACACCAGCTACCCTGAAGTATCTCGGTATAGGGAGCCCTTGAGAAGCTCTGCTAAATACCATATTGCAAGAGTTCAAGACCTTTTTTTTTTTTTTTTAAGATGAATCCAGGAAATTCACGACAGGACTCCTTAAAAATCATCTCCTAGAATGCTCTGGAACACTGTATCCCATATATCTTGATATCTCCTTTGGGGTTTGGCTCACCATAGAAGTGGCCTAGGTATCCTGACTATACTGAACTACCGTTCTTTAGATTTCCCTGAGGTGGCAGGTAGTTATAGATTGAATAAGGTGAGATAAAATAGAGGACAGGAAAATCTAAAATAAGAAGGAAGTGCTGAGGGATGCATGGAGCAGTTGAGAGTGTGATCAGTACTGAATCAACTATTATAATACATCTTTTGTTATTCTCATAAAACGGTTATTTCATAATTGAACGTGTTCAATAACATTTAAGCACAGGGTCACTCATACATATACAAATTCATGGATTTAAAAAAATTTTTTAATATTTATTTATTTTTGAAAGAGATAAAGACAGGTCATGAGCAGAGGAGGGGCAGAGAGAGGGAGACACAATCCAAACCAGGCTCCAGGCTCCAAGCTGTCAGCGCAGAGCCAGACACGGGGCTCTAACTCACGCACTGCGATATCATGACCTGAACCGATATCAGACACTTAACCAACTGAGCCACCCTGGAACCCTAGTGGATTTTTTTAAATTAAAACAACAACAGCAACAGAATCCTTGTGCTACAGGTCTTCAGTCTCCAAGCTCTTCAAGAGGTTTAGCACATACTGTGATGGGTGATCCCATTACCTACTGATGTGTAATCAGTATGTGATCCCATACTGGGATGGGCAGAATGTGCCTTGTCCCTGGTCTCACAGTCTAGCTTAAGGTTCATCATAGCATTAATTTCTTAGATATTTAGTGCTTGAGAAATTGAGGGCTACATCATAAAATCTCTTTGAAAAAGATTGATTTTGCTACAATTTTAGGGTATATTTTAATTTTATTTGGTTAGTGTTATTTCTTAAGAAGTTAGTGAGTTTGTACCTGAATTTCAGTTTAAAATTTTCACTATCTTATTTGGAATGAATGTTTTACTTATTTTACTTAGTATGAATTTTTTTAGTGGAAACCTATTCCTTTTGAACACAAAACTATTAAAAGTAAGCCAAAGCTAGCCCTTTAAATATACACTCATTTATATAGGCAACTTAAAAATACTTTGACATCACAATATGCATCTGACTCAAATAGTATAGAATGGAATATAAAACTATGGTCCATAAATTAAGAGCCAAATCTGGCCCTCACCTGTTTTTTTACATCTCAACAGGTAAGAATGTTTTTTACATTTTTAAACAGTTAGAAAATAGAAACAGCAACAACCAAAAAGAATGTGCAACTGACTAAATGTGACCTGCAGAGCCTAAGTATTTACTATCTGGCTGTCTGTAGAAAAAATTTGCTGACTCCTGATATAAAATAATATATGTCTAATTTCTGATGTCCAGACTAGAGATAATCTTTTATAATTATTCTATTGAATAAAAAAAGACAGTTTTCAGCTAGCAGTTTTATTATTTTCCCCCACTATCATTGTTTATATAAATTTGATAAGACATTATCTCGATTTTCGCTGTCGCTCCCTCTTGACTCTTAGGGTGATCAACAGAAGAAGTGCAAAAACTTATAATCAGTAGTTTTCCACATTAGGGCAAGAAATCCTTTTTCCAAATGAAATCTTTAGCAGAAGCACAAGTATAAAAACACTTGAAAAAAGGGGTCAGCAGTGAGAGGATTAATATGAGGCTAAGCCCTGCTTCCTCCCCTTCCCTGTCTGTCCTTGTGGCTGAGCAGGAGGGGGCTGAAAAAAAGGGTCTTAGGGCAGTTTGAAAACCATCAGTCTAGAAGGACGATTCAAATTGGATCATTGGTTTCTATATAATTACTGATTTTGTGTCTCTGTGATACTCTGCATGACTGATACTCAATTAGTGTTCTTTATTTTTACTCTAGGGAAGGAAGGTCTTAAATAAACTATATGAATTGAAAATACATTTTACAAGTTTAAAAGGACTCATAGGGCCTGAGAAGTTAGCACCAAGATGTCAAATTGTGAATATTGCAGCAGAAATTTTTCTAAAAAGTGGAAGCCTAGACGGTGCCATTTGGGTGTTGAGGGGTAAGTTCTGATACACGCAAGCATAATAGAATTTGTTGTCATAAGTCCTCAGCTACGTAATTAGCTTAAACTTATGTTGAATTGTGAGTGGTAATTTGGCCTAATAAGCCCTAGTGATCATGTGGGTAGGAAAGGTAGTTGATGTGTAAAATGGAAGGAGAAGGTTAACCTCACCTTAAAGAAAACAATCGTATGACCGACCCTTTGTTGAAAAGCTAGTTCTTACTTTGGCCTAGGCACGATACTAATAAATGCTTTACATCGATTATCTAAGGCAATCGTCATATAAACCCTATAAGTTTGGAATTAGTATAGCCCCCTTTTTTTTTGTTAGTTAAAACATGTTAGAGACATTAAGCCACTTGCCCAAAATGATACAAGTAAGAAGTGGAGGCTGGATTCAAACCCAGACAGTCCAACTTCAGAGCCCAGGCTTCAGCTGCTGCTGGGGGAGGTAAATCCATATTATAATCTGCATGAACTCTTAACCTTTGTACATACAGGCAAACATAACTTCAAACTAGAACAAGTAAAGCTACTTCCCGAGTAAGTCAATCCATCTAACAGCAATTACAATGAAATTAAGCCAGCAGAAGCAATTAAGATTGCTTTGCTGTGAGGTAAATAAAAATTGAGAGATCACACTGTTAACACAGCCTGCTATCTAATGGTACCTCTGGCTACTTAAACCATCAGGCAGATTTTATTTGATAAAATGGGATAACAATAAAGAAACCTCAAGAATCTCTGGGTTTATGGGGTACCTGGGTGGCTCAGTCAGTTAAGGGTCCAACTTTGGCTCAGGTCTTGATCTCCTCTCACAGCTCATGGGTTTCATCCTTGAGTCGGGCTCTGTGGTGACAGCTCAGAGCCTGGAGCCTGCTTCAGATTCTGTGTCTCCCTCTCTCTGCCCCTCCCCAGTTTGCACTCTGTCCATCTCTCTCTCAAAAGTAAATAAACATTAAAGAAATTAAAAAAAAAAAGAATCTCTGAGTTTAGGTGGGAAGATAGAGCAGGTAGAGGAAATACATCATCTTTACACTAAGCACATATACATGCACACATACATATTCATATATATGAATATATAATTTTTATATTATATACATATATAATGCATTATTTGCATATACATGAAATAATTGCATACACATATATAATGCTTATATTTGTTCAAGGCTAAGAGTTTATGGAATTCAGAGGTTCCGAGTGGACTTCAGGATCAAAAACTTGTTGGAAAAGGTTTTCTTCAACTTAACAAATATAGCCAGTGAAGTTTGCTATGTGGGAAAGTGTAACCAAAATACAAAAATAGAAATTAGCAAAATGTAAGCCAGAACTCACAAGCTTTGTTGGAAAGAAGAGATGTGGCAAGAATGGAAAGGTTAAAATGGTTGACAAAAATGAGCTTGGGTTACCTTATGATAGGAAAGTTCAGCCTAAAAATTCTGGAGAAACTAGTCTTTCTCAAACTAGAGCATGAAGGAGCGTTTGTGTGAAGGGGTGGAGTGGTCTGTGGAGGTTTAAAATTTGTACAATTTCAATGTTACCTTTAAAAATTCTGTAAGTTATAACTCAGGATTTCCTTTTGCAGGGATAATTTCAACTGAAAGTCATTTTCATAAATAAAAATTGACTTCTTCAAAAGAAGGGCCCACAGAAGTATACTGAGTTCTCCCCAGAATTATTTTGTTGTTAAAAGCATTCTGCAGTAAACAGGCCTTTCTTAAGAAAGGAAATAGAAAGGACTCTATCTCACTTGTAATTCATGAAAGCAATACTCATAATAAAAATATACATTAAAATTACAGAAACCTGTCAGAGTAGCAAAATAAGCATTCAGTGATCTACTTTTCGTGAGAGTATAGAGAAACAGGTATTCATATACATTGTCTTTAGGGGCTTTTTGGCAAAATATCTGTCAAAATCTAATAGTGCATATTTCCTTTTATGTTTGATCTCTATTTCTAGGAATTTCTCCTGCAAACACAAGTATGTACTGTAAGTCATCTAGAATCTTTTTTTTTTTTTGAGAGAGAGAGAGAGAGAGAACGTGCACAAGCAGGGAGAGGGGCAGAAGGAGAGAGAGGGAGAGAGGATCTCAAGCAGGCTTGGTGCTCAGCGTGGAGCCTAACTCAGGGCTCAATCCCATGGCCCTGGGATCATGACGTAAGCTGAAGACAAGAATCAGATGCTCAACCAACTGAGCCACCCAGGAACACCTAAAATCTTTTTTTTTTTTTAACCATCACAGTGCTGACAAAGGATTCCACGTAACTTAAATGTTCTTTAAGAGAGTACAAGTTGATTAACTGTGATAGCCATATGATAGGGTCGAATGAGGCAGATCTACAGATATTCATTTGAAAGGATCTCCAGGATCTGTTGCCAGATGAAAACAAGGAATGTGCAGAACAGTGTCCACAGTAACATAAATAAGATGGACACACGCGTATTTCCTTTTGTATGCTTAAAATATTTTTAGAAGGATGCACAAGAAACAAATGATGATGTTTGCTTCTGGGAAGAAGAATTTAGTGCTTAGAGGACACAGATAGGAGGAAGATTAACTGTTTCCATATGCTTTTTCTATATTTTTCCTTTTGTTTTTCTTTTTTAGTTTTTTTTCCAAATTTTTATTGAAATTGTATTTAGTTAATATACCACTATTACATACATAATATTGGTTTCAGGAGTAGAAATTAGTGATTCATCACTTACCTATACCACCCAGTGCTCATCCCAACGAGTGCCCTCCTTAATGCCTATCACCCATTTGGCCCATCACCCATCCACCTCCCTTCATCAGCCATCAGTTTGTCCTCTGTTATTAAGAGTCTTTGGCATACCTGGGTGGCTCAGTTGATTAAGAGTCCGACTTCAGCTCAGGTCATGGTCTCACAGTTTATGGGTTCAAGCCCTGCATCGGGCTCTCTGCTGTCAGCACAGAGCCTGCTTCAGATTCTCTGTCCCACTGTCTCTCTCTCTCCCCGTCTCCCTTTCTCTCTCTCAAAAATAAACATTAAAAGTTTTTTAAGTCTCTTATGATTTGTTTCCCTCTCTCTTTTTTTTTCCCCTTCCCCTGTGTTCATCTGTTTTGTTTCCTAAATTCCACATATCCATGAAATCATAAGGTATCTGTCTTTCTCTGACTTATTTTGCTTAGCATAATACACTCTACCTGCATCCACATCGTTGCAAATGGCAAGATGTCATTCTTTTTGTTGGTTGAATAATACTCCATTTTTTGAGGAACCTCCATACTGTTCTTCAGAGTGGTTGCACCAGTTTGCATTCCCACCAACAGTGTAAGAGGGTTCCCCTTTCTTAACATCCTCACCAACATCTGTTGTTTTCTGAGTTGTAAATTTGAGCCATTCTGACAGGTGTGAGGTGGTATCTCACTATGGTTTTGATTTGTATTTCCCTGATGATAAGTGATGTTGAACATTTTTTATGTGTCTATTAGCCATCTGGATGTCTTCTTTGGAAGAATGTCTATAAATGTCTCCTGCCCATTTCTTACTTGGACTTTTTATTTTGGGGGTGTTGAGTTTGATAAGTTCTTAATAGATTTTGGATATTAATCCTTTCTCAGATATGTCACTTGCAAATATCCTCTCCCGTTCTGTAGGCTGTCTTTTAGTTTTGTTGTTTGCTTCCTTTGCTATGCAGAAGCTTTTTATCTTGATGAGGTCCCAATAGTTCATTTTTGCTTCCATTTCCCTTGTCTCTGGAGACATGTCTAGTAAGAAGTTGCTATGGCTGAGGTCAAAGAGGTTGCTGCCTGTGTTCTCCTCTAGGATTTTGATGGTTTCCTGTCTCATATTTAGGTCCTTCATGCATCTTGAATTTCTTTTTGTGTAGAGTGTAAGAAAGTTGTCCAGGTTCATTCTTCTGCATGTTGCTGTCCAGTTTTCCCAGCACCATTTGCTGATGAGATTGTCTTTTTTCCACTGGATATACTCTCCTGCTTTGTTGAAGATTGGTTGACTGTATACTTGTGGGTCCACTTCTGGGTTTTCTGTTCTGTTCCATTGATCTATGTGTCTGTTTTTGTGTCAGTACCATACTGTATTGATGACCATAACTTTGTAATATAGCTTGAAGTCCGAATTGTGATGCCTCCCGCTTTCCTTTTCTTTTTTTTTTTTAATTTTATTTTAATGTTTATTTATTTTTTGAGAGAGACAGAGACAGAGTATGAGCCGGGGAGGGGCAGAGAGAGAGGGAGACACAGAATCTGAAGCAGGCTCCAGGCTCTGAGCTGTCAGCACAGAGCCCGACATGGGGCTTGAACTCACAAACCAGGAGATCATGACCTGAGCCAAAGTCAGACGCTTCTGAGCACCTGGGTAGGCGCCCCTCCTTTTCTTTTTAAGGATTGCTTTGGCTATTCGAGGTTTTTTTGTGGTTCCATGCCAATTTTAGGATTGTTTGTTCTAGCTCTGTGAAAAATGCTAGTGGTATTTTGATAGGGATTGCATTAAATGTGTAGATTGCTTTGGGTAGGATCGACATTATAACCATGTTTGTTTTTTTTAATCCACAAGCATGGAATGTTTTTCCATTTCTTTGTGTCCTTGTCAATTTCTTGGTAAGTGTTCTAATAGTTTTCAGAGTACAGATTTTTTACTTCTTTGGTTAGGGCTATTCCAAGTTATCTGTGGTTTTTGGTGCAATTGTAAATGGGATTGATTCCTTTATTTCTTTTTCTGCTGCTGCATTATTGCTGTGTAGAAATGGCAACAGATTTCTGTACATTGATTTTATATCCTGCAACTTTGTTGAATTTATGTATTAGTTCTGGCAATTTTTTGGTGGAATCTTTCAGGTTTTCTATATAGAACATCGCGTCAACTGCAAAGAGCAAAGGTTTGACTTCTTCATTGCCAATTTGGATGCCTTTCGTTTCTTTTTTGTTGTCTGATTGGTGAGGCTAAGACTTCTAGTACTATGGTAAGTAACAGTGGTGAGAGTAGACATCCCTGTCTTATTCCTCACTATACAGGAAAAGCTCTCACCTCCAGTGAGGATGATATTGGCTGGGGGTCTTTTGTATATGGCTTTTAATGATGTTGAGGTATGTTCCATTATAGCTACTTTGTTGAGCATTTATGTCAAGAATGGAGGCTATGTTTTGTCAAATGCTTTTTTTTTGCATCTATTGAGACGATCATGTGGTTCTTTTCTTTATTAATGTGGTGTATCACATTGATTGATTTGTGAATATTGAACCAGCCCTGCAGCCCAGGAATAAATCCTACTTAATTGTAGTAAATAATTCTTTTAATGTATTGTTGGATTTGATTTGCTAGTATCTTGTTAAGAATTTTTGCACCCATGTTCATCAGGGATATTGGCCTGTAATTCTCCTTTTTAGTGGGGTCTTTGCCTGGTTTTGGATTCAAGGTGATGCTGGCCTCATAGAATGAATTTGGAAGTTTTCCTTCCACTTCTATATTTTGGAAGTTTGAGAAGAATAGGTATTAACTCTTCTTTAAATGTCCGGTAGAATTCCTGTGAAAAGCCATTGGGCCCAGGACTCTTGTTTATTGGGAGATTTTTGATTGCTGGATCCATTTCTTTGCTGGTTTGCATTTGTTCAGATTTTCTGTCTCTTCCTGTTTCAGTTTTGATTGATTGTGTGTTTCTAGGAATGTGTCCATTTCTTCCAGATTGCCCAGTTTGTTGGCATATAATTTTTAATCTCTTATAATTGTTTTTATTTCTGTGGTGTTGGTCGTGATCATTCCTCTTTCATTTTTGATTTTATTTGTTTATTTATCTTTTATTTTTGATAAATCTGGTTCAGGTTTATCAATTTTATTAATTCTTTCCAAGAATCAGCTTTTAGTTTTGTTGATCTGTTCTACTGGGTTTTATTGTTTATTTGTTTCTATTTTATTTATTTCTGCTCTAATCTTTATTATTTCCCTTCTTATGCCGGATTTAGGCTTTATTTGCTGTTCCTTTTCTACCTTCTTTAGGTGTTGTTTTGGTTGTTTATTCGAGGTATGTCTGACTTCTAGAGGTAGGCCTGTATCGCAGTATACTTCACTCATAGGACCACCTTTGCCGTTTACCAGAGGTTTTGGACTGCTATGTTTTCATTTTCATTTGCTTCCATGTATTTTGTAAAAATTTCTTCTTTAATTTTCTGGTTAACCCATTCATTCTTCAGTAGGATGTTCTTTAATCTCCAACTATTCATGGTCTTTCCAAATTTTTTCTTGTGGGTGATTTCAAGTTTCATAACGTTGTGGTCTGAAATATGCATGGTATGATCTCAGTCTTTTTGTACTTGTTGAGAGCTGATTTGTGACCCAGTATGTGATCTAATCTGTAGAGTGTTCCACACACACTGGAGAAGAATGTGTATTCTCCAGCTTTAGGATGAAAAGTTTCTGAGTGTATCTGTTAAGTCTGTCTGGTCCAGTGTGTCACTCAAGCCTATTGTTTCTTTGTTGATCTGTGTAGTTGATCTATCCATTGTTGTAAGTGGCATGTTAAAGTCCTTTACTATTACTGTATTATTATCAGTGAGTTTCTTTATGTTTGTTATTAATTGATGTATATATTTGAGTGCTTTCAAGTTGGGGGCATAAATATTTATAATTGTTAGATCTTGATGGATAGATCCCTTTATTATGGTATAATGCCCTTCTTCATCTCACATTACAGTCTTTGGTTTAAAATCTAGTTTGTCTCATGTAAGTATGGGTACTCTGGCTTTGTTTGGCATCTGTTAGCATGATAAATCATTATCCATCCCCTCACTTTCAGTCTGTAGGTATCTTTAGGTCTAAAGTGATCCTGTTGGGGTGTTACGCTAAGTGAAATAAGTTAGGCAGAGAAGGACAGAGACCATATGTTTTCACTCATATGTGGAACAGGAGAAACTTAACAGAGGACCATGGGGGTGGGGAAGGGGAAAAAATAGTTAAGGAGAGGGAGGGAGGGAGGCAAACCATAAGAGACTCTTAAATACTGAGAACAAACTGAGGGTTGATGGGGGTGGGGGAGAGGGGAAAATGGGTGATGGGCATGGAGGAGGGCACTTGTTGGGATGAGCACTGGGTGTTATATGGAAACCAACCTGACAATAAACTAATAAATAAATAAATAAATAAATAAATAAAGTGATCCTCTTGTAGGCAGCATATAGATGGGTCTTGTTTTTTTTTTTTTTAATCCATTCTGATACCCTGTATCTTTTGATTTGAGCTTTTAGTCCATTAAATTTAGAGCTATTATTGATAGATACAAATTCAGTGCCATTGTGTTATCTGTAAAGTTGGTGTTTCTGGTGATGTTCTCTGTTCCTTTCTAGTCTTTATGCTTTTGGTCTTTTTTTTTCCACTCAAAGAGTCCCCTTTAATATTTCTTGCAGGGCTGGTTTAGTGCTCACAAACTCCTTTAGTTTTTGTTTGGGAAACTCTTTATCTATCTTGTATTCTGAATGACAGCCTTGCTGGCTAAAGTATTCTTGGCTGCGTATTTTTCCCATTTGGCATGTTTCATATATCATGCCACTCTGTTCTGGCCTGCCAAGTTTCTGTGGACAGCAAACCTGATAGGTCTTCCTATGTAAGTTAAGGATTTTTTCCCCCTTGCTTCTTTCAGGATTCTTTGCTTATATGTGTATTTTGTGATTTGACTGTGATTTGTTGATGACTGGCTTTTGTTGAATTTAATGGGAGTTCTCTGTGGTTCTAATGAATTTGGATCTCTTCCCTAGATTAGGGAGGTTTTCAGCTATAATTTGCTCATATAAACTTTCTGGTCCTTTTTCTTTCTCTTTTTCTTCCAGGACTCCTATGATATGAATGTTGTTGTGCTTTAAGGAGTTGCTGAGTTCCATAAGTCTGTGATCCAGTACCTTTCTTTCCTTGTCTTTCCAGCTTCAATATTTTCCATAATTTTATCTTCTGTATCACTGATTTGTCCCTCTGCTTTCCTTGTTGTCATTATATCCAGTCAGTTTTGCATCTCAGTTATAACATTTTTTATTTTGGTCCGACTGGTTTTTAGGTTTTTGTATCTGTGTGTGCAGTAAGGGATTCTCTAGTGTCTTGATGCTTTTCTCAAGCCCAGCTAGTATCCTTATGATTATTATTTTAAATTATGATTCAGACATCGTACTTGTATCTATATTGATTAAATCCCTGGCCACGACTTCATCCTGTTCTTTCTTTTGGTGTGAATTTGTCCATCTTGTCATTTTGTCTGGGTCACTGGTTTTGTGTGTGTGTGTGTGTGTGTGTGTGTGTGATTGTTAGGAAAGCTTTTTGTATTCCTGCTCCTGAGAATAATGGCTATATCAAGAAGAAGTTCCAAAAAAAATAAAGAAAGGAAGGAAGCTAGATCCTAGATATATTTTGGTCTGCTTGTTAAAAGAAGCTAGATCAAAAGAAGAAGAAGAAGAAGAAGAAGACGACGACGAAGAAGAAGACGAAGAAGAAGCAGCAGCAGCTGGGTTCTATTTCCCTTAGAGCTGAAGCTTTGCAGCACTCTATGATCAGTAGACTTAGTGCATAAGAGAGGTTTGTGCTGGTCCATGAGGGTGGGACCTGCTATGCTGATGCTCAGGTGGACTTGCCCTAGTGAAGGTGCACCTGAAGGGCACCAGGGGGAAGATGAGGGGGCAGGCCTTGCTGTAAGCTGCTCTGGCCTACACTGGGTGGCACTCTTTTGCTCACTGAGGTACATCAGTGCCGTGGAAGGGAAGGTGGGGAATGGCGTAGCCCCGCTCTCTCGTCCCCAGATCAGGGAGCTCACACCCACCACTCTTCAGGAAGCCCTCACAGAACAGTAGACAATCACCCCTTTTGTGTCCCCAGCTTCTGTCAGATTCCTGCCTTCACCCTGTCAGTGTGCGAGCTGTCTGCCTGCCAGGTGACACAGTATTCCTGGGTTTTATCTTCGGTGCACAGGTGGGTTTCACACCTCCAGATTTTAGAGATCCAGGCTATAGGGACCGGTGCTAGCCCTCTGGGGGAGAGTCTCAGTGTACTATTGCCATTTGCTGGTTCGTTGTAGAAAACGGTCACAAGACAGCACAGCAGTTTGGAGTTTAAGGTAGAGCCCAGTGCAAAGGCAGCACCAAGATTTGCATCCCCTGCTTTGTCTTTGCTTCTGTGCTTGAGAACAGGCAGCCCATTAGTGCTGCCAGGTTTTTTTTGTCCCCGAGGAGGCTGTGTGGCCACTCCCAAATGTACTCCAAGCAGGGTAACTGTTTCTTCCCATGTGACCCAGGGGATCCTCAGACCTTGCTGGCTTCTCCCAGGTCTTCCTGGTCTTTCCCCACCAAAGCCACTAGACACAACCATTGGTGCAGACCTCCAAAACTTCAGACTTTGTGCTCCACTGCTCTCCTTTTCCTAGTCAGTGGTTTTGGGGAAGGAGTTTTCTTGTGCAATCCCCTGCATGTGCATGCTCGCTCCCTCATTCTCTTTCTCCCTCCCTCTCTCATATTCTCTCATCTCTCCATCATCAGGACTCCCTCCCCTTCACAGCACCTGCAGTTCTTTTCTTTCCCAAATCAACTCTCCGTGGCACCTGCCTTCCATGATGTGGCCATTTGTGGCCATTTTCTCCCTCTAGTTGTACAGTTTTGCTCTCTCCATCCTCAGATCAATTCTTGGGTGCTCAGAATGATCGGATATTCATCTGGCTGTGTTCAAGGGACAAGGCAAGGCTGGGGTCCCCCTACTCCTCTGCCATCTTATTTCTCTATGTTTTTTCCTTTTGAAAACCTGTGCACTTATAACCTACTAAACTTTTTATAGAAAGGTTATACATGTGGTTGAGAAATGCAGAATACTTTACACATTTTAGTTAGTGGCAGACTTTATGAGAGAAAAATCTATTGTTTTGGCTTTTCAGTTTGACATTTAAAACTTTCAGCACTAGTAGCTTGTATCTTGGCAAATGAACAATAAATTCCTGCCTTCTCCCAATACCAGCATTAAAAAAAAAAGCCTTTAAACCATAATTTATAATCATGGTTTGGAGGCTGAAAAATAAGTGTCTTTAACTCCCTAGAATATACATTTTGTAAAAAGTTATGCCATTTGTTGAGAAGCTGCCTTTGAACTTTAAAATAAATTTTATTGCCTCAATGTAAGTAACACATATTCATTAGCAACCACTAGGAAAAGATAGGTAAGAAAAACTGATGATAAAAATTCCTTATTCAGTCCACCCAGAAATGACTCTTAACCACTTTAATGTTACTATACAGACTCTTTTTGTACCTTGCATTTTTTTGTTCAGGGAACAGTCTTTCTGTGGGTATCTTCTGTGTAAAGGGAATGTTCTTCTACAGCATCACTTAAGGGAATGCATAGTTTTCCATTTATGAATAAATACGTATGTATATAAATACAGATACATAAATATATCCATGGACCCACTTTTCTTCATCTTGCTTGTTTTAAGATGTCCATCATAAACAATAATCCACGCTAAACATCCCTGCTAATATTACGTCCTTAGGATAAATTCTGATGGAATTGCTGGGTTAAAGGATAAAGCAGTTTAAAGCTTTTTGGTAAATGGTGGTAGATTTGCCCTTATTCCCATTCATATTTGCATCAGGTTATCTTGAGTTTATTAGAAAGCCTCCCTTTGTAAGAAAATCCTAGAGAACTATTACATAGGTATCTCTTCTATAAAGACATTGTCCTTTTAGGGATCACATGTACATAGAAACAGTCTAATAAGTGTTAGTGCCGAATACTATGGTTTTTAGTTATCAGACAGACTGGTGCATTCCAGTCTGTGCAATCCCTAATCTGGCTGCTCAATACATTCCATCCAGGTCTTATCTCTGCAAGTGGAATATAAAAGTACCTTACACCTTTAGAAAGTTTGTAGTAGTTAGTCTTACCAGCATGTGAAGATGCATGTTATGAAACCACCCTAACCACTATTATTTTTTGAATATTATTTTTCTTTTCTCTTTGCTAGTTTGATAGAGAAAAAGTGACATTTGCTGCTTGACTTTGCATTTAATTGCTTATTAGAAAGCATAATACTTGGGGCGCCTGGGTGCTCAGTCGGTTGAGCATCCGACTTCAGCTCAGGTCGTGATTTCTTTCACAGCTTGTGAGTTCGAGCCCCATGTCAGGCTCTGTGCTGACAGCTCAGAACCTGTAGCCTGCTTCGGATTCTGTGTCTCCCTCTCTTCTCTGCCCCTCCCCTCTCACACTCTGTCTCTTCTCAAAAATAAATAAACATTTTTTAAAAATACATAACTCTTTTCCCCTTTTTTCCATTTTTATTCTTTTGTGAATTTTTCATATTCTTGGTCTGTTTTCTAATTTTAATATATCTCTTCATTATGGATTTAATAATTAAGAATTTGCTATATACCAAGCGTTGTGCTAAGTGTGTTACTTGTGTAACATCAACACTAACCCTATGAAGTAGATGATGGGATCCCAAGATGAAGACACCAAGGCAGAGAATAAGTAAATAAGTATGAAGAAAGAATTCCAATCCAGGTCTGTCTGATTGCTGAGTCCATATTTTTAAACCCTATACCAGTACTGTTATTTCCCTAGTCTTTCCTTTAAATGGACTTTGTAAAATTGCAATGAGGGCAGAAGCACAAACCACACAAACAGACCTGGATCTAACCTAGTCAGCCACCTGACCAAAATGGTGATGCTGATCTTGTTTTTCTAAATCTAAGACGGTAGTTCTCAAAGTTGGCCATCAGAACACCCTGAAAGATTGTTAAAACAAAAATTGCTTGGCCCATTCCCAGATTTCCTGATTTATTAAATCTGGGACGAGTCCTGGGAATTTACATTTCTTACAAGTTCTCAGATGTTGCTGATGATGATGCTGGTCTGGGGACCTCACTTTGAAGACCACTACCCTGTAGCTCTATCACCTGGGTATTTCTCACACCTCCCCTGTATCCCTAAACCACACTTTTTCAAGTCACTCCCCTTCTTGGTTAACCAGTGCTAGAAGCGTCACCATTTTTATTATGCATTATTTATGGGTTTTCTTCATTTAACTCTCTTTGTACGTTCCTAGTGAGGAAATGGCTGAAGGTGTTTTTGTCTTAGACTTTTTTTCTAGTTTTATCAAGATATAATTGATATACAGCACTGTGTAAGTTTAAGTGTAGCATAATGACATATATGTTGTGAATTGATTGGCACAACAAATACAGTTAACATCCATCATCTCCTATAGGTAGAAAAAAATATATATATATTTTCCCTTGTGATGAGAACTCTTAGGATCTACTCTCAACAACTTTCTTGTATGTCCTACAGCAATGTGAACTATAGTAACTGTGTTGTACATTACATCCCCAGTATTACTTATAACTGGAAGCTTGTGCCTTTTGACTACCTTCATCCATTTTCCCACCCCCACCCCTTCCTCTAGTAACCACAAATCCAATCTCTTTTTCTATGATTCTAAGATTCCACATACAAGTGAGATCATGCAGTGTTTCCCTTTCTCTGTTTCACTTATTTCACTTTTGCATAATACTCTCAAGATCCATCCATATGTTTTAGGCTAGAGTTGTTTAAAGCCTTTATGTGTGTGTGTTTGTGTTTCTTCTATTTGTTTAGCAAAGTGTTCCCCCCTTTTTTTAGTAGAAAATTTAGCATAAAGGTTAGCTTGAACACCTAGACCAGTGACTGCCACTGTAGTCCTAATATAAGCATATAAACACTGTTAATGTTTAAGAAAAACTACATCATCTTTATTTTCAATCAGTGGATAGCTCTGTTCAGCACAATGTTGTGTTAGACCATCTTTAGTATCTATTTTCATACAACAGTTTCACTTACAACTACTTAGTAGGCATAGCCACTATTTAGGTCATTAACACTTCTTTCCCAAGTAATTTTCACCTAATGTGAACTCTGTTCATTTTCAGTGATAAGATATTCAGTTTTTGTTAATTGTACTTCTCTGTTTTGCTTTAATTTTTTATAGTGATTGTTTACATATATATTTTTTAATGTTTATTTTTGAGAGAGAGAGAGAGAGAGACAGAACACGAGCTGGGGAGGGGCAGAGAAGGAGGGAGACACAGAATCTGAAGCAGGCTCCGGGCTCTGAGCTGCCAGCACAGAGCCCGACAGGGAGCTTGAACTCCCAGACTGCGAGATCATGACCTGAGCTGAAGTCTGACACTTAACAGACTGAACCACCCAGGCACCCTGTGACCATTTATATTTTTTAAATAAACATTATTTTAGGGGCATCTGGGTGGCTCAGTTGGTTAAGCGTCCGACACTTGGTTTCAGCCCAGGTCATGATCTCATGATCTCACACTTTGTGAGTTTCAGCCCCACATCAGGCTTCGCGCTGACCATGCAGAGGCTGCTTGGGATTCTCTCTCTCCCTCTCTCTCTGCCCCTCCCCCACTCTCTGTCTCTCTGTCTCTCTCTCTCAGAAATAAATAAATAAACTTTAAAAAAAATTAAAGGAGCGCCTGGGTGGCTCAGTCAGTTAGGCGTCCCAACTTCAGCTCAGGTCACGATCTCACGGTTTGTGAGCTCAAGCCCCGCATCGGGCTCTGTGCTGACAGCTCAGAGCCTGGAGCCTGCTTCAGATTCTGTGTCTCTCTCCCTCTCTGCCCCTCCACCACTCACATTCTGTCTGTCTCTCTCAAAAAATAAATATCAAAAAAAATGTTTTTAATAATAAAATTTAAAAAAATAAACATTATTTTAGAAGTAAATCAACCAGCTTGGCCTCATCCTGAACAATAATATCTCTGAAATCACCAGTTTAATGTGGTTTTTATATTTAATGCACTCTTCTATTTTTGCAGTTTTTATAATACACAAATAAATTATTAAAATTATAATGTAATCTAAAAATCAGTTCAGGTACTTACATCAATGATGTATATATATCACACTTAGGAAATATCATACTGTATATTACATAAGCCCATTTGTATTATGATAGTTCTATATATTAAAGATATTATTCCTTGATCTGTTGGATATTTGCACATATTTTTCTCAGCTTTTCATTTTCCTTTAACTTTATGATTTTTTTTGCATTTTTGTTTTTCTTCTGTTGTCTACCTAACATTTTTTCTACCTAACATTTTTTCTACCTAACATAAACTATTTTTTAATTTTTTTAGTGTTTTCTTTTTTAGTATAGCTTTTTGTTTTTTTAATATTCTTTTTTTTTAGTATAGCTGACACGATTCCATTAGTTTCAAGTGTACAAGATAGTGACTCAACATCTCTATACATTATGCTTATGTTCACCACAGCTATATACCTGTCACCATACAACACTAGTACAGTACCATTGACTATATTCCCTTTGCTATACCTTTCGTCCCCGTAACTTTTTCATTCCATTACTAGAAGTCTGTGTCTCCCACTCTCCTTCACTTATTTTGTCCATTCCCCCCGCCCACAGCCACTTTATTCTCAGCATTTATGGGTCTGATTCTGCTTTTTAAATTATTAATCATTTTTGTTTTGTATCATGCTTTAGGCAGTCCTTAGCTATCTCAAAATTATATATTTACCCATGTTTTTCAAATTTTTTGGTTCATTACTAGTTTTAAATGTTGATGTGAAGTGGGAACAGAATTGTATTTATTTCCCCAAAATATTGTCCCAACTCACCCTTTACTCACTTATTTGAAATTCTACTTTTATCATTTATTAGAATCTTGTATCTGCTAAGGTGTGTTTCTGTTCTTGCCTTCTCTCCCAGGGATCACTGTGTCTATGGTAGCACCAAACTCTTTTTAGTTAATGTAGCTTTAGAATATATATAATATCTATTTAGGCAAGACCACTTTCATCCTCTTTTCCAAACTATTATTCACATTCTCAAGTGCTTATTCTTTTAGATGAATTTCAGAGTTATTGAGTCAGTTTTTCATATAGTACTGTAAGGAAATTTGATTGGGACTATGGTAAATATATACACATGTTAAAAGGAGAAAGGTGTCTGGAGATATTCCTTATGGTATATGTAGTATTCACTATGGTAAAGGATATTTATTTGATAGTCTCACTGACTAGCCTGGAAATTCAGTCACTATAGACCATCGTAATGTTAATAGTCTTTATATTCTCAGTGCTCTGTATTCAAAATTGTGCATGAGTAATGACTGAATATGCATATGTTGGAAGGTCTGTGGATAAAGAATGGCTATTACAGAAAGTTGGCTTACATTTTGACTCAGACTTTTTAGATAAATGGAAAATATTCCCAGCTGTGGAACAGTGAAAAACATGAAGATTAATGCAGTAAGAACTTTTATCACCATAAAGCTAGTATTAAAGGACACTAGTAAACTGGTTTTTGTTTTTGAAAATTTAATTCTCATAAGAGTGCTTCTAAAATTTTCATAAAAGTGTTTATGCTGATAGAGTTGTGAATGGGGTGGATTAGTTAAAAGCTATTACTTTCCAAATGTCTATCCAATTACCAGTTTCAGTTATATTTGGTACATAAAATGACCAGCTTATTCAGATTTTTTTAATATAGCTACACAATTTGGTAAGATTTCAAAATGAATCTCTTAAAATATCATCTACTCTTTCAAAAACTGTGACCATTATTCTACCTTAACAATAAAAGAAGGAGTACTAAATAAAACACAGTGCAGTTATTGTGAGAAAAGTCCACATAGTCTATTTTTTATAAGTGTGACATATCTACCAGATACATGATTAACAAAAAACAGTTGACTTATTTGATAAAAATAAAATTCAGTTTATAAGGAATGGTGATTCAGCAGTTTTACTTTGGGGAGTTAAGGGGAAGAAATGGGAATTATGTTTAACAAATGATTTATGCAGTCTTTCAAAAGATAGTAAGTTCATTTAAATTTCTCAATAAAGTAAAATTTAAGCAAATTTGGGATTAATCTAATGGAAGTATCTGTTTAAATGAGCTAAGATTCATAAAGCACCAATATTTGTAAATCATTGCCTTACACATAGTATAAGGCAGTTAGTTCACTCAGTCAGTTCGTCAAGTGGGCTCTACTAATTTAAAAACTAGCTCTTGTTTTAAAGTTAATCCTGGATAATTAAGCCTTTATTTTGGCATTGTGTACATGAATTACCAAATCTTTCTTCAATACTTTTTGTATTCACTGTGCTGGGAAGGCCCCCAAAGAGAAAGAAAACATGACTCCTGCACTTAGTACAGGTAAAGAACAGGGAAATGGGATTTGAGTGTTATAATAATAATGTTTCATTTATGTATCTGGTGTATGATGATTGAGAGAATTAGGTAAATGATAAAATATTGACATTTCTAATATTTTAGTACCTCAGGGTTCTGTATCATAGTTTCCTTTTGTTTTTCTCAATGTGCAAATCAAGGCAGAAATTAAGGAACTTCAGCATTATAGGTACTAATTCACTTTTTTTTAAGCTGTGTGAAGGGTGTATAAAAGATTATTATTTTGCTTTCATAACTTACATACATTATATATTAGGCACATACCAACTATTTATAATAAAAATTATTTAAGAAATTGGAGGGGAAGCTGTTTCCCAAAATACCAAAACTAATTAATTTATGTGTTCTTTATTATAAAATTGTTAACTTGTCCACACCAATATTTTACATTATAACAAATAATTTATTATAAAAGGAACATTTTTATCATGTAAAAATAAACATGAACTTCAGAGTCAAAAACTGATTAATACACTTAGAAAAATGAAAAATTAAAAAATAAGTATAACAAAGTACTCATTAGTTTGCATCTCCTTAGGATAGTGATCATGTTATCTTTTCTGAATATACATACTTAAATTTTGATACCTAACAAAACGTATTTGAGAACATTAGTTATAATTACACTGTTAGGTGTAATTTACATAGTGTAAAGTATTAGTATTTTTTTCTTTCTGGAAGAGTCAGAATGGATCATCAGTACACCACTGTGGCCTTGTGATAGACTGGATGTACTCAATCGACATAACCTGCTCTGCACAATTGCACATGAAATTTTAGCCAAGAGCCTTTACAGACAGACATTTGAAGTTCTGCAAAATCTACCAGGTTTTCAAAATTCTCAAGGTATGTTTTTTAAAAGTCTCAATCTCATGTCCATCTGGTGTTTAAATAAGAAACCATTCTCCACCTGTTGAGGTTGAATTTTATATTCCAGCATATATTTTTAATGAAATTATTTCCGTAAAACGTATCTCTGCAAATTCAATGTTTTTCTTTTTCTTTCTTTCTTTTTCTTTCAAAAGCAGAGATGCTTACCTTTGGGTTGTCAACAGTTCCTGACTGTTTTCATCAGTCCCCTTTCCCTCCCTATCAGGTCAGCAGCAAACAGTAATGCCCCAGCAAGCTTTGTGTCATTAAAGAATTCATTGCATTAGAATAACGAAGAATTCTTTTTCTTTTATTACTTAACATTAAATACAGAGCTTAGTTTCCATTACCTTGTAACATAGGGAAATATGAAATAAATGGAGGAAATGAGTAAATGACAAGTTCAATGAAACGGAATATTAATGTGGGACAATAGTAGGTAGTGTTCTCAAATCCTGACACTTAAGTTTTGTATACACCAGAGGAAGTCCGTGTTAAGAGAAACATGAGCAAAAGCTTTCGATCAAAATAAGCTGAGTAATGGATTCAGAGTGGCAAGTTACCACTTCATGAGAATGTTAACCTGAGGGCTTCCCACAGTTCTTTATCAGTCAGAGTACATGTTACAGGAAAGTTCCATTGGTGATGTTTAGGAAGAGACCAAAAGGTAAGGAGATTAACTTCTTGCTTAGGCCTGGATCACTAAAGGATCCTACAGATGAAGTGATAAAGATCAGAGTTTAGGTCATAGACTGAACTGACTGAATATAGGGAATAAAAGATTTTTACAGTCTCCAAAGTGACTTCACTTTCTTCTAAATGAGGAATTGAAAGAACTATAAATACCCAATAAAAGATTTGTTTTTAATTTGAGAGAGAATATTATGAGGCAGTGGTTTATTTTTAGTCATGGGAAATTAAGTCTGAGGTCTGAACTGTAGACCGTGCAAACAGAACTGTGCAAGTCATTCGTTTGAGAGATTGCAGATGCAGTCCCGTGTGGAATCACAGTGGTGTTAATGCAGCTTCTGCAGTAGTTGTCCGGCTTCATTTTTTTAAAATATAATTTATTGTCAGGTTAGCTAATATACAGTGTGTACAGTGTGCTCTTGGCTTAAGGAGTAGATTCCCGTGATTCATCACTTCCATACAACACCCAGTGCTCATCCCAACAGGTGCCCTCCTCAATGCCCATCATCCATTTTCTCCTCTCCCCCATCCCATCAACCCTCAGTTTGTACTCTGTATTTAAGAGTCTCTTATGGTTTGCCTCCCTCCCTGTTTGTAACTATTTTTTTCCCTTCCCTTCCCCCATGCTCTTCTGTTAAGTGTCTCAAATTCCACATATGAGTGAAAACATAAGATACCTGTCCTTCTCTGACTGACTTATTTCACTTAGCGTAATACCCTCGTCAAGCTTCCTTTCTTATTCTGTGTTACAAAGTAAATGAATGAGTTTGTTTTTGTTGAATGCTTGTTTGTTTCTTAAAGAATATATAAGATGATTGCATTTTAGTGACTGTGACTCCCATAGTGGGTAGGAAAGTGCCAACGGGAGCAAAGGGAAAAGAAAAGTGAGAGAGAAAGGATTGAGAGACTAATAAGATAGATTGGTTTCATTTTATCTTTTTTTTTTTCCAGAAACTGTGGAGGTCTCACAGTATAGCCTTCTTTTTAATAAACTTCTAGATGCCTGTATTGAAAGCAATAGTCTTGGTATGTCATCCTCCGTAGCAGAATTCATGATTTCAAAGAACATTCCTATTGATTTCTCCTTTCTTAGAAGATTAATTACTTCTTTAGGAAGGAGTTGTTTATGGCTCAAAGCTAGAGCTCACTACAAAAGTAAGTTACATTTTAAAAATTTATATTTGATATATTGGTTTTGACTTTGATTTTCTAACCATGAATCCTTACATAATATCTATGACTAGGCACTTAAATATGTAAAAAGAGCAGTTGATACACATTCAAAGCTAATGGTGTACACACATTTATTCTCTCTTTTGAAACCTGTCCTTTCTCGTTTCTGATTACTATATCTTCATTTCTTGGCACGTTAGTATGCCCACTGGAGGGTACACAAAGGAAATAAATGAAAGAATTTGAACCAGTTTGACATAGCTTATAAATATATAGAGTAAAACAAGAGGAATATTTATATATTTTATTCATCCCTGCTGATCCCTGATCTTTATAATTTATAAGTTAGAATATTTTATAGCAGGCCACATAGGAAGTACAGGGGCTGCCAGTACAATGAACATGACACAGGTTTTCACATGGTTCCTAATAATAGAACTTTGTTAATCCATTTGCAGTTGTTTCTCTCTAACCAGTAATCCTGGAAAATACTTTCTCTAGTCCCAGCCATCTCATAGGTATTTGAACTGGAAAGTAATTTCGTATAGAATCTAGATCCAGAAAACAGTTCTGCCTTCCTGCAGTAATTTGTCCTAAATTTACACTTCTGTCACTGTCATGTATATAACAAACGTTTGAGTGCCTAGTGTGTGTCACCACTTGCCAGATGTGCCAAACATCCAGCCACCCTACGAGCACAAAACCCTCTGAACTTGGAAGTGTTTTTCACACTACCGGCTATGATCAATTTAGCAGGTGGTAACTTTTCCCCAATGAAATAGGAAAGAAAACATTAGCATGCATCACAGTTGGTAAGATTAAATAAATATTAGTTGATAAAATTTTCATTTCAGTCACATATATACATGTATGTGTACCAGGTCAATATGTAAAATGTATCCCTTATTGTAGGTTACAATCAAAAGAAGTTTTGAAAGAGTTTTTTAAGGGGCGCCTGGGTGGCTCAGTCAGTTAAGCGCCTGACTCTTGATTTCAGCTTGGGTCGTGATCTTAACAGTTTGTGGGACCAAGCCCTATGTTGGGCTTTGTGCTGACAGCATGGAGCCTGCTTGGGATTTTCTTCTCTCTCTCTCTCCCTCTCTCTCTTTCTCTCTCTCTCTCCCCCTCTCCCCAACTCATTCTCTCTCTCTCTAAAATTAAAAATGATAATAAAAATTTAAATACACCTATGCCTAATTTCATATGCAGTTAACTTCTGGGACTTACGCAGGTGAGATATAGGGCTAAGAGTATTTTTGGTATTTTTAAGGTACCTGAGTTATAAGACGAAATGAGTAATTTATATTCACCAATCAGTCCTCAAAAACATCTTATGACCTGACAATGCTCACATTTCAAATATCATTGGAACTCTGTAGATTCATCTTCACACATAGTTAACACTCTAGAAAAGCCTTATAATCAGTCCAGTAGTGCTCGATTTTGGGCTGATGGCTTTTTCATCGAGACACTGTTAAGACTGTGGTGCCAATGCCTTTGTTTTGCTTTTTATTTTTTTAATCTTTTGTGTAGCTTTATTGAAATAATTTCACATACCATAAAATTCAGCCATTTAGACAGTGGATTAGTGTTCACAGAATTGTGCAGCCAACACCATAATCTAATCTTAGAACATCTTCAGCACCTCCAGACAAAGAAGCTCATTAGCATTCCCTGGATGCCTCCTGCTGACCAGGCAGCAACTAATTGACTATCTGTAGGTTTGCATATTTGGGGCATTTCTCATAAACAAAAGCCTTCAATATGTAGTTTTTTATGACTGGCTTCTTATAATTAATATAATATTTTCAAGGTTCATCCATGTTGTAGCATGTATTAATACTTCATCCTTTTAACTGCTGAATAATACTCCATTGTATGGAATTTATGCATCCATCCTGATGGACATTTGAGTTGTTTCTACTTTTTGGTTATTATGAATAACACGGCTGCAACCATTCACATACAAGTTTTTGTGTGGACATATATTTTTATTTCTCTTGGGATCAGAATTGCTGGCTCATAAGATAAATCTGTGCTTTCCCAAAGATGCTGCATCATTTTGTATTTATATACGCACCATCCAAATTTGAGATTTCCAGTTTATCCTCACCCAACACTTGTTACACGGTTTTTTATTTTAGCCTTCCTGTGAATATAAAGTAATATCTCGTTGTGGTTTTGATTTGCATGATCCTAATGACTAATGATGTTGAACACTTTTTCAGGTACTAAGCCATTTCTGTATTTTCTCTGGAGAAATGTCTGTTAAATCCTTTACCATTTTTTTCTTTGCACATTTAAAAAAAATTTTTTATTATTGAGTTCTAAGAATACACGCACATAATATACATATAGATATATATATACACTCTGAATGCAAGTCCCATGCCAGATACATGAATTTCAAATATACTTTTTTTCCACTCTTTAAGTTGTCTTTCACTTTTTTAATGGCTTGGCTCTGCTTTTGTTTTCAAACTAATCAGAAAAAAACTGTCCATGGACAGTAAATTTGCCTTCCTTATTTTTTAAAAATTTTTATTAATGTTTAAAAAAATTTTTTTAATTTTTGTTAATGTTTTATTTTTGAGAGAGACAGCGTGAGCAGGGGAGGGTCAGAGAGAGAGGGAGACACAGAATCTGACGACGGGCTCCAGGCTCTGAGCTACCTGTTAACTCAGAGCCTGACGCAGGGCTCAAACCCACGAACCGTGAGATAATGACCTGAGCCGAAGCTGGATGCTTAACCGACTGAGCCACCCAGGTGCCCCATCCCTAGTCTTAAAAATACTGATTTTTCTCTCAGAGCCAAAAAGTCAGGAAGGGGAGATGTTATTGTGTGCTTCTATTATGTTTCCCTCCCCTAAAACCAAATGGGAATATTTTTCTTTTCATATTTGCTTTTAGAGGAAAAAATAATGTTGGTAAATTTCTACTCATTTTGGGGTTTTTTTGTTTTCCTCTTCTGGTCAGCAAAGTAAAACAAGAATATATGTAAATTATACCTATCAATAGTAAGAAAGTTAATGAGTCCACAGTATGTTAGTCCGGCAAGTGACATAGGGAGGTTGGAACTATCTAGTAGTTAGGAATCCAAAATCTGGAGTCAGAAGGCTGGGGTGATTGCCAAAGCTCTTCACCCAATGTGGGAGTCACTATACCTGATTTCAAAGGTAGTACTGTCAGTTAAAATGAGGTAAGACCTATGTGTTTATGTTTAACACAGGTACCTGGCACATAGTAGGTTCTCAAAGATTATCAATCATCTCCACATTAGATTTCTTAAGAAACTTTTTTTTTTAATGTTTACTCATTTTTAAGAGAGAGAGAGACCTCGAGCATGAGTGGGGGAGGGGCAGAGAGAGAGGGAGACACAGAATCTGAAGCAGGCTGCACAGAGCCCCGTGTGGGCTCAAACGCCCAAACTGTGAGATCATGATCTGAGCCGAAGTTGGACGCTTAATCAACTGAGCCACCCAGATGCCCCTAAAGAAGCTTATCTTAACAAAATATTTTAAATAAATTTTACATATAGATTTAAATTGGTTTCAGTGAAATATGACAGTATAATAGTGTTGATACACAGTTTGGATATCTATCCTAAGACTTAAGGGATCTTCCCTATATATCATTTGTAATAAGCACCTAAACAGTTTAAAAGTCAAATCTCTTTTCTTGAAAAATAAAATTTTTAGAACATTACTTGGTGAGTATAGCCACAACACATTGATCATGATCTACAGGAAAGATACATATTTTAAGATAATGTATTTTATTTTTAAATCTAAATAGTGCTTAGTCAATGCCAGACATAGAGTAGGAACAGTAAATGTGTTTTTTCCAGTTTTATTTTATTTTTTTTTAATTGAAATTTTAGTTAACATACAGTGCAGTATTGGCTTTAGGAGTAGAATTCAGTGATTCATCACTTACAAACAATACCCAGTGCTCATCCCAACAAGTGCCCTCCTCAGTGCCTAGCACCCACTCACCTCCCTCCGTCAACCCTCAGTTTGTTCTTGTATCGTTAAGAGTCTCTTGTGGTTAGAACAGTAAATGTTTGTTATACAAACTAACAGCAGTTTAAATAAGTGCTAAAAAATAGTATAATATCTATGTGACAAAGTCTTCAAACTATGATTTTTTTTCTTCATTTTGGATTCATAATTCAAGATAGGCAATAATTACAAACCTATGTAGCTGCTATTAGACCAGATCCCATTAAAACAAAACCCAAGTTGCTATTCTGGTTTTTTAGTTATTCTAAAATTACGTTGCATTGACTGCGGCTTGAAGTAAATGGGCAGTTGCCACGATGAGGCTCAACAGTCATTTTTAGGAGAGTTTTTTAAATATATGTTTTTACTTCATATTTAATGTTTCAAAAGTATTTTACAAATAATATTTTCACATGTATTAGGAAAAGCTCACCACCATATAATTTGTATAATAAACCTACTAATGTGAAGAATCATTCTATGCTGTAAGTAATTATCACCGGTGGATATTTTGGAAGTCTAGCATTTCACCTGTTGGGGTTTTAGTAAAGTTTGATCTATTATTTGATTTCCAGGTGCTCTTTCTTTGGGTTGCTATCCACCGTTGGAGGGAAATTTATACCGAAAACTTCTACTGATTCCTTCTTATTTATCTGAGATTGAAATGCTTTTAGCTATTGAGATCTTCCTGGTGTCTAATGCTAGTAGTATTCAGAGTCCTGGAACTTCCACACAGATGCTGCAGATAGTTTTGAAAAGGTTGGTTGATACAACTTCTAACTGCATGCTAAAAGCAGATCATGGCTCCCTACAGCTGCCCTAGGATGTAAATGTTTATCTCTACCTTATATTTGTGTTATATATTTTACATATTTTTATGCATAAGTATTTTTATACATACACAAACATTTCTACATATACATACACACACATTCATATATATTTATATACTTGTGTATGTATGCATTTATAAACTTTGGTAACATTTAAATTGAGAAAGGATTTGACCTGTTTGAGACTTAAAACTGAAGAGGCTGGTAGCATTTAATAAACACGTTAACAACTTCAAAGATGCTGTCAGATGTTCAGAGAGATGGGCCTTCTTTAGGTATGTATCTTTCTTGTGTACCAATGGTTTCTTAGGTATCTAAAAGTTATTTACCTTTTTGGTCAACACAGAAGATCTAAGAACCAGGTCTAAAAGGGAAATATGTGACAGTTTATTTGGTTCAGTCAAGAAATTCAGTTGAAAATAAAGCCATCAGCCTAGTGTCTATATTTTAAAATGTTGTTACAAATGCATAAATATTATAATGTAGCTGTTGGACCAGACTGGTATCTCTTTAAATATTTTTGTCAAAGTCCCAGAATTTAGGCTTATACCACTCCCAATTTCTTGTTAGCCATTCCAGGAAACTCAAAAAGATCTCATGGAACTCCTGTTTTTAGGGTTTCTTGACAAGAATTTTGCTTCAGTTTACTGTTATCATAAACCACATCATCATATTGGATATGCTATCTGTCTATCTATCACTATGTATAAATTATCCCAAAATGTAGTGGCTTAAAACAGCAAATACTATTTTCGTTTCTGTGGGTCAGGAATTTCGGAGTAGCTTAGCAGTATGGCTCTGGCTCAGGGTCTCTGAGGTAGTTGCCAGGGGCTAAGTCACCTACCTGATGGCTTGCCTGGGACTGGAGGATCTGTTTTCTAGATGGCTCACTCACATGCCTGTTGCCAGGAATCCTCAGTTGCTTGCCAGGCAGGCCCTTCCATAGGTTCCTTGAGAGTCTTTATGATACTCTGAGTGATCCAAGAGAGAAAAGACAAGGAGGAAGCCCTCTAGTGCCTGTTATGACCTACATCAAGAAGTGTGAAGGCTCTGAATTTTATCCTAATTGCAGGCTGACAGTTTCCTGGATCCTAGCATAAGACATAAGACTCTTTCATTAGAGACAGAGAATGTTATTACTTACGGTACAGCAAGCAGTATGATTATGCGCGTGTCTGTATTTCTTGTTTTGCTCCCAAGTCCCACAGATGGGCCCAGGTGGATAGCTACACATGCACTGGGTCCTCTTGCAGAAGAGGAATCTTGAACTTTGGGAAACCTAAATCTTTTATTATAAATGATAAGCATGCCTTGCTCTGCAGGGAAACACCATCTCCATCTTGTAAGGCTGTAAGCAAACCTATCATTTCCTCCAGAAGGAGGACCCATCTTTGTCTTTCATGGTTGTTAACGATATAAACATCCTTGAAAGTCAGAACAAGAGGTAGTTAGTGTCTCTGTCCTCAAAACTTCCAGAAATGCAGGGACCCAGGAAGAATTGTCATCTAATAACCTAGTGTCCAAAGTGACACACTGTTATTTCTGCTTTATTCCATATGTGATAAGTCATTTTTTTAAGATTCTATTTTTTAAGTAATCCCTACACCCAATGTGGGACTCAGACTCAGAATCCCGAGATCAAGAGTCACACGCTGCACCGACTGAGCCAGCCAGGCACCCCTATTCCATATGTGATAAACAAGTAATTTAGCCCATCTTTAAGGGGAGGAGAATTATGAAATTATTTTAGGTCCACAATTTTTTTTAAAAACTCACTAAAATTAGCTTTATTGTTCTAGGTCTCCTTTTCTGCAGGCCTCCTTGTTTACTATGCAATATAAGTGGCATGCGGCTTTTGATTCCCCGTCTTCCTAAGGAGGGTTTGGTTTCCTCAGAGTTTTCCGCTCCCCACACATATACAACCTTTTTATTCATTGTTGAATTTTGGGGGTATTTGTGACCCCAGTGCAAACTAGCGACATGCCTAGATCTTTAATTTTGTCCTAACCAATACTGTTTCTCTTATTATCATCATCCTACTGAGCCCTGCCTTGTTATACTAACCTCTCTCAGGGAGAATCTTACTCATCTTTAGACTTTCAGAAACTGCACATAGTTGGCCTATGCCCAGTCTTCCAGATTCCAGGCGCCAATTTCTAAGCCAGAATGTAGTAGAAGGCACCTGACCAATCCTTCCTCTCTGTGACCACAAGTTTCTGTTCCAAGTTGAAGTCCTCATTTCCACTGCTCTGCACCATACTAAGGTATTAATGTAGGGAGGCTCATTCTTAGGCCGTGCTGTTGGGCCTTACAGGTGCCAAGAGCAGGATACAGCGAATATAAAGAATAACTGATGCCTAATATAACAGCCACATCTCTATTTTAAATACTTCCCACTCCAGGGGCGCTTGGGTGACTCAGTCTGTTCACCGTCCGACTTCAACTCAGGTCATGATCCTGCATTCGAGGAGTTCAAGCCCAGCAGAGGGCTCTGTGCTGACAGCAGAGCCTAGAGCCTGCTTCAGATTCTGTGTCTTCTTCCCTCCCTCCCTCCCTCCCTCTGTCTTTCTCTCTCTCTCTCAAAAATAAATAAATATTTTAAAAATGTATATACTTCCCACTCCCTATCCCATATGATAAACAGCCATAAGGTATGAATTTTATGAAATTTGGAGACTGGTAGAAAAGTTATTAGAAAAGTAAATTCTAGCACTTAGTAAAGAATCTTAAACCAAGACTAAAGAAAATAACTGGTTGGGGTGCCTGGGTGGCTCAGTCAGTTGAGCATCCGACTTCAGCTCAGGTCATGATCTCACAGTTCGTGGGTTCGAGCCCCATGTCGGGCTCTGTGCTGACAGCTAGCTCAGAGCCTGGAGTCTGCTTCGGATTCTGTGCCTCTTTCTCTCTCTGCCTCTCAGCTGTTCATGCTCTGTCTCTGTCTCTCAAAAATAAATAAATGTAAAAAAAAGTTTAAAAAAAAAGAAAATAACTGGAAATTTAGTAAAGGTGTATAGCTACAGTTCCAAATATTAGCTACCTATTAAGTATATGCTTATAATTAAAAATAGCTAATATCAAGGTAAAACATGTGACCGTTAGTAACTCCAAACTTGATTAAACTCAGTATTTTTGTATATATTACAATGAATAGTTATGCAATTATAAATTTTCACAATACAAAGAGGTAATTAGCTTTCTTCTGGATTAGTGTTTTTCAAACTGTGGGTTGTAGGCCCATTTGGTGAAATCAATTTTGGGGATTGCAACGACATTATTACAAAAATAAAAGAGAGTAGAAAATAGAGTACATTGTCATAAGGGTAAGTCTTGTTTTGTGAAACTTTTATTTCCATTTTTATGTTGAGGATATATACTGGATCACAATATAAAATGTCTTTCTTACTGTGTGTCATGTTCAAAAAAGTTTGAAAGGCATTGTTAGAAGAATATAGTAAAAAGACTCTCAAAGCTTAGTACCAATAAATGTAAATTACTATCTTTTGAAGAAACGATATAGCTCCTTTTTAATAGTTTCTGACTTTGTAAGGTGTTCACTTTGTAGATGTGAAGAAAACAAATCTCGGAGTAAGGATGATTATCAAGCTGCAGTGGAAAGATTAATTATGGCTGCTCGTATATCGGATCCAAAGCTCTTCATTAAGCACATGACCGTCAATGTTAATAAGGAACAGGTTTATAGTTTGGAACATTGTTCTGCTCTGAAATGGTTGAAAGAGAATATGAAGTGGGCTGGAAAGGTTTGGCTTTTCAATAACCATTAGTTAATAAAGATTGTTTTTTTTTTTTAAGTTCAAGTAATCATTGTTGAAAATAAAGGGCAATAAAAAAGGCAGTTTTCATTATATTTGGCTTTTGCCTTTTATTGGTTTATCATAAGTTAATAGTTTCCAAACACTAAAAATTTGAAGTATGCAAACCGTTTACCCACACAGAAAAATGACTTTGCAAATTACTTTTTTATTTCCGTTTAACTTAGGTAAACAGAAGTGTAGTAAATCCCCATTTATTCTGAAACCCAAACAGTGATGAATCACAAACTGAATATAGTGCAACATTTAATGAGAGGGAGATATAAAAGGGAAAGTACATGAGGAGGTAACTGGAGTTTTCAGATGAAGCTTTGGGGTATGAAACAGGTTTAATGTATACACAGTCCAGTCTCTAAATCCTATTCTACATCTATAATCTAGAATAATAAATACTATTGAAAAATGATTCAAACACTAAAATTCCAGAGCACCTTCTGAATTATACCAAAAGATTTTAAATTACCCTCTGAATAACTGTCCTTTATTGTATCTTAGAATACTATATGTATTTTGAAAATCTGTAATTTGTTACATTAGATATGACTAAAGAAAACGGTATTTTAAACAGATACACCATAATCTACATACCCTAACAAGTACTATTCCTAACCACCTTAAGAAGTTAAAACTCCTTTTCTGAAGTCCTCCTCTGGATCTATAGCACAGCCATTCTCCAAGGTGATCATTCTCAATCCTTGATTTGATACTCTAAACCATAATTTAAAATCATTTAGAGACAAAGTCTGAATAAGGCGAATAATAAATTGTGACTAGGAGGACTGAAAGTATTCTTTTTTAATGTTTATTTATTTTTGAGAGACAGAGAGACAGAGCATGAGCAGGAGAAGGGCAGAGAGAGAAGGAGACCCAGAATCGGAAGCAGGTTCCAGGCTCTGAGCTGTCAGCACAGAGCCCGACGCGGGGCTCGAACTCACGAACCACGAGATCATGACCTGAGCCGAAGTCGGACGCTTACCCGGCTGAGCCACCCAGATGCCCCTGAAAGTATTTTCTTAAAGTTCTCAAAATATGATAGTAGCATTACTGGAATAAGTGCACCCTCCCAAGACTAAAAAACGTTAAATCCTAGCACTTAGCAAATGCCTATTGATGGGGAGAACAAAGGGAGGAAAAATTAAACTTCCTTATAATTTACAGCATAATGACAAGTACTTGAGCTGCCTCAGTGTTAATACTTTGCTAAAGGCAAAAGGCAACCGTAGCTTGACAGTAAACGGACCTCCAGGATCCGCTAAGTCTACTTTAACATAAAAAAATCCTTTGGAAGCTTCTTTTATCTCTACCCACCTCCACTCCCCTCAAAATCTATGTTAGCAATCATCCTCCAAGCATATGGCCCACTGACACACATCTGAAGGGTCTCATGACTAAAGTTTTATAGACCACTGTAAATGACCTTTTCCTAACAACAGCTAGCCACTCAAGGTCATGGAAAACTTGCTTCCAAATTCCTGAGAGACACTACACGTAACCCCCTCCCAACCTGAATATGTATACAATCAGCCACTCCTCATGTCGGCAGTGCAGCTCTTTCTGCCCAGGGTCCCGTGCTCTAATAAAACCACCTTTTTGCACTGAAGATGTTTCAAGAATTCTTTCTTGACCATTTGCTCCTGAACCCCAACATTTCACATCACCTATTACCATATGATAATAGTATCAGAATGTGAAATGAATACTATCATGAGCAGGATAGGGGAAATGAGAGATGTCAAGAAAAATGCCACGTCTCCAGTATGACACCAGGTGACTCTAATTGCCATTACTTAAGTGCGGCACCCAGGAAATAGATTAGGTCTGGAGATTACTACAATCAGTTTAAGGTGCCTTGTTGGCCAAGTGGAGAATGATAAGTGGCCACTTGTAAACTAGTCCTGTAAGACCCTACCCCCTCGGGTCAAACTGGACCCTAAAATACCAACCACTGTTTCACTCGCTCACTCCCATTCTGTAAATAATGAAAGGTTGAGCAACCTGGCTCTGGAAAGACCCTAAAACGTAACAATTGATTGTAACCTAAACGCTAACTTGTTCTTGAAGATTCTGTTAAGCAACCCCACCCGTTAACCGCATAGTTCTCGCTTCCGTGTAACCCCTTCACCTCCCCTTCTAACTACGATTGGACATTTCAAACACCCTCTAAGACAACTCTAAAGTTGATGGGTTCCCGCCATAGTGTGTCAAAATATGATTGACCACTATGAAATGCTGTGAACTGTGATTGGTTAACTAAATGATGACATCTTCTGCCCTGCTAAACCCTTAAAAACCCTGAGCTCCTGCTCGGCAGGCTCTCCTGAGGACATCCATGCACTCGGGAGGGGCCCTCCGGACTAAAATAAAACCCTGTTAACCAACTCCGTTTGTGTTTGTGGATTCTACTCTCGGTGACTCGCGTTGGGAAAAAAGGTCTAACAGTCCTTCCAATAGATAGAAACTGAAACCCAAAGAGAGAAATAGGAGACTGTTTAGATGCTTGTGGCCAGGATGCATATGAAAGGATTACAATGGGAAGGATCTAAATTAAGCTTTTTTAAAAATTGTTTATTTTATTTAAAAATAGGGTGGATTATTTTAAGTTTTACTTATTTTGAGAGAGACAAAGACAGCGTGAGTAGGGTAGGGGCAGAGGGAGTGCGAGAGAGAATCCCAGGCAGGCTCTAGGCTGCCTGCAGTCAGAATGGAGGCTCTGACTCACGAAACCACCAGATCATGACCTGAGCCAAAATCAAGAGTCGGAGGAGGTTTAACTGACTGAGCCACCCAGGCCCCCAATAACTTAAGCTTTTAAGAAAAAATGGGATGGAACGGAACATCACAAGTGGCCAAAGTGGCCACATTGTTTCCAAGGATAAATCCTTAGAATCCTTAGGGTCCTCTTTTTTGCTTCTATCATCAGTGCCAAAGGTAGGGAAAAGAGCGGTTGTTGCATTTGCCTCATTTCATTTGTTGCTGTTTCTAGGGATAATCAAAGCCAAAAGAGCAAAACAACGCTAAAACCCTAGAAAATGAAGAGGCAGCGGTGACTGGAGGGCAGGGGCGCTTAAAGTTTGAAAAAGGCCAGACATAGAAGGGACCAAAGTCAGAAAATGCAAACTGGAGAAATATTTACAAGTCAGCTATATTACTATAAGGGATGCCAAAGGACGTACTTTAATAGGACCTTTAAAATCTGGAACTCTCCCCTGAGAGCGGACTTAAGGCATCAGCTCCGACAGCGCGGAGCGCGTTTCACAGGGCCAGCCTCCCCGGCTCCCAGGCCTCCCGGGTAGGGGACCCGGGGCCGGAGGGCGGAGGGCGGCGCGGCGCATGCGCCCCCCACTCCGGGTGCCAGCGCGTGCTCGGTCGCCCTTCGCTCCCAGTCCAGCCCGCTCCGGTCAGGCCCGGCCACCTGCCGCCCAGTCATTTTCTCACTCCCTCGGCCTAGTCCGTCAGCTCTTGGAGTGCTCATTCGTGTCTCCCAGAACTTCCCGGGGAGCGCGCGGAGGCCCCTCCCGGCCGGGCGGTAAGAAGGCGGAGGGGCAAGGGTCTCAGGAGGGTCCGGGGGCCGCAAGCCGGTGACCTGGGCAGTGCTGTCAGCGCGGGGCTGGGGCCCCGGGGGGGGGGGGGTTCCCTGCGTCCGGCTGTACGCAGGCGCTCTGGGAGGAAGGCCGGGCACGCGTCGGCCAATGAGAGCGCGAGCTCGGCGCCGGCCACGCGCCGGAATCACCCCGAGCGACCCTCCGCGGCTGACGCCTGAGAGACGCGCGCAGACGTGCGCGCCCGACTGGGATTTCAGGGACCGGGGCTTAGCGAGCACTGCTGGTAGGACTCTGTCAGCCTCTCCCCCGGGGGGGCGAGGGCAGGTGGGAGCGCCGGGCCCTGCGGCGCGCGCCGTTTCCAGGGCTGATCCTCCGGTGCGCATGCGCCGTGCGCGAGCGACCGCCCTGATACCGGGTGGGGGGTGGAACGGATCTGAGGAATCTTCGGCGGTGGACGCTCGTCCGAACTGCAAGGAGCAGGAGGGAACGTGCTCCCGTGATGCCTTCGGGCCGCTCGGCCCTGAACGGGGGTCTGGGCGGGCAGCGTGCACCGTCCCCTTAGGTTGACGCGCTAACTTTTGAACTTGGGGCGTTGCCAGGGCCCCAGAGTACCTGCACCGCATCGGTTTTAACTTGATTTGAAATGAGAAGCCAAAGATGGTGTAGGTTTGTTTCCGACTGTATGTCCCCGAAGCCCTTTACCTTATCATAGGAAACTGTTGTGATTCAAACCTCATAGCCAAGGACGTAGAAGGGAAACTAAAGAATCTAGATACTGTGCTTTTGCTGTAATTTATTAATTTATTTAAAGGACTTAATGCTTTTGCTTTTCCTTTACTTTTTTCGCTTCTCTGAGAAGTAGTGAACTGAAGAGCAGTGAAAAATTCCTTTTATTCCTCGTTGACAGAATTGCTTTTAAAACCCTTGCAAAATAGTTACTAAGATAAGTCACAGTTTAAATGAGAGCAGCCTCGGGATATTAAACTTTGTTAAAGTAAGTTGCTTTCAAGTAAAAATTGTGCCAAATGTCCAAAGACCAATCCTAAGGCCCTCTATTTAAAAAAAAAACCCTGTTAGGGTTTCTGTGCCTATCAGAAGTAAGCAGAACAGTTTTTTTTTTTTTTAAACAACCCATAATTTGGCTTTTCCATCAATTTCGATTCTCTCTTCCTACCACATTTGACCTGAAACTGCATAGATTTAATGCCTCACTTAGCACAGAGTTTAGGTTAGAATCAGAAATTTCCATTTTACAAACTAAAAGCTAACATCAGTATTAAATGGATGATAGTGGCCATTTTCGATGGGCTGTAAATAAATTGTGACCTTCCTCATCTTCCACTTCCATCCAGACTTCACCGTCTCCTTTTAAAAGACCTTCCAACCCCTCTCTCCCATTCCACCAGAGAGTGTCTCTGTGCAAGGCTGTATTATTTCACTTACTATATTGTTTTATAAAACTCTGTCTATTATTCCACTCCCTCCCTCTTCCCTACACTAAAATTTTGGACAAGTAGATTGTCTTAATGTTTGTTTTGTTTGTTTTATTCCCAGTGCTTTGCATAGAGTCTGGCACTTAAGAACATGGTAAATGCCTGTTGAGGAATTAAGTGAATTAAGGACCCGGAGTGCCTCCCAAGTCAGAAAGGTTAGTTATTTTGTAGCATGCCTGAGGCCTTTTCCATATGGAAGAATAGTAGGCTACGGAAGCATTTGTCTGGAGACAAGAACCCTGCAGTTGACCTGGGCGCCCCAGGCTTTCAGACTATTTCTCCCTAGCAAATGAGTGCCCCCAACTCTCCTCCGAACCAGTAGGTTTTCAATCTGCTGAAAGTCCTTTGACTTTCTGGGTAGCTAGGGCCTATAAGGAAAAGAACCACAGATCAAAATCTTCTTGTCTTCTTAGCAATCACATTTCTCATAGTCAGTTAAAAAGTTGACCATTGCAGTTATCAAATCAGGCGCCTTATGATTTTGTTTTCCCGAGGCCTGTTTATTTCTGACCAAAGTGATGAAATTGGGTTCTTGGTCTTGCAGAGATGAGAACTGATCCAAGATCTGTGCCAAGCGAAAAGGCCAGCGGCCATGCCTGCAACCGGCTGGGGTTTAACCTTGTTTCTGATGAGGTTTTGGAGTGATGGAGGGGTTCGTGGGGTGCAGGGCCCGAGGGCCAAGAAAGGATTCTCTGGTGCAGCACGGCGATTTTGTTAAAGGATGGGAACAGGACCCGTGGGCCAAAAGCTGCACTGGGGTTGTGAAGAATGACTGGTTATATACTCTAGGCTTGGGGAAGGTAAAGTTCAAAGGCAGGTTTCCAAGGAGACTTTCTTATGCTAAAGACTCACAGATCACCGGAGGCCTTGGTAATGTCTGGCTAAGGTTTTTGCCTCTAGCAAATCATTAGCATTAAGACAGGAGGGAGTCCTGGAGAAACGTTTTACTTTGCCTGCCTCAAGTACTTGTCAATGGGATGCAGCTTATAAGGAAATTCAATTTTTTCTGCCATTTCCTTCTTGCCTTCTTCCCCACATCACTGTGGAGGGAGGGTGATGTTGGGGCTCCAGGAAACTGAGTCTATAGGTTTCTGGAGATTAGGCTATTGATAAGATTGCCTTTTCTTGTAATTTATAGAGATATTTGTTAAGTGAGGATACTGAGGAATGCCACACAAATCCACCTAGGGGTGGGCGTAGTAATGCTTCCTTATACTTTGCCCTCAGCCTGCCTTAAGCTCCCTCATCATTTCCAGTTAGAATTTTTTTCCTTTAATCTCAAGAAGTGAGTGAATCCTACAGAAAACAAAGAACTAGTTAAAACAAAATTTAAAATTATTTAATTTTTCGCATACAATTGAGTATATAGAGATCTTTCCCTAAGTTTGTGTTAAAGAAATATTTTTAATGAATTAAAGCTTAAAAGTTTCCTGACAGACACTTCGGCCCTATAAAATGATGACATTAGGGCTCCCTAAACCTCAGAATCCCAAAAGCTTATTAAAACAGACTGCTGGGCCCCACCCAGTTTCTGATTCTGCAGGTCTGGGGTGGGGCCTAATAATTTGCATTTATAACTGATTCCCAGAGTTGTTCTTCCAGCTTTGAGAACACACCCCTAGGGGCACCTGGGTGGCTCAGTCGGTTAAGCGGCCGACTTTGGCTCAGGTCATGATCTCATGGTTCATGGGTTCTAGCCCCGCGTCAGGCTCTGTGCTGACAGCTAGCTCAGCCTGTCTTCGGATTCTGTGTCTCCCTCTCTCTCTCTGACCCTCCCCTGCTCACGCTCGCTCGCTCACTCGCTCTCTCTCTCTCTCTCTCTCTCTCAAAAATAAAGCATTAAAAAAAAAGAGAGAACCACTCCCCTAACGGTTGTTTCCTGTTTCTTTTTCTTCTCTTCTCTAATCCCTACCATTCCAGAGCTCACCCCATCAAGATCAGGTTGTCAGAGCCTACTCTTCAAGGAGAGATTATGGAAACACTTAAAAACACTCCTAGGACTCCCAAGGGGAAACCACACATTTCCTGTCCTGTCTGGTTCAATAGAACCAGAACAAATATTTTTTAATTTTTTCCAATGATTTAAATAGGAAACAATCATTTTAGAATAATAATTAGGGTATCAGAGGGTACCAGAATTAAATGAATATTTTATGTATGTAGGCATTTTCCTATAGAAATGAGTTGGCCACCATTGACGGGGAAGATTTTTGGCAAAAGGAAAAGAAATTCCAACACGTCCCAGTTGAGAAAATCACTTTATTCATTAAAAAGGCAGTTCCCACAGCATAACATAATTTTATTATAAACACTTAGTTCTCTTTTTTTTTTTGAAAAATACTCCTGTGAAAACTTGTCTTTTTATTATCAAATGCTAACTTTCTTTATCTTTGAATAACAAAAATAGCCATATTTATTTGATCTGATAGATTCAATTTTTTCACTATAGTTTGTGAATTTAAATCATTCATTTGTAATTTTTGACTTGTATCTAGCCTTGCGTTGTATTTTTTAAGACTTTCACATACCTTTATTGTGATAATTGAGTTTTCCAATCACAAAATTTGTTTTTGGATAAAATGTTCTTTCTATATGTAAGCCCTTCTTAGGAGGGGGAAAAGGAATTCTGCAGAATTTTATACACCCGAATTATATAATAATAATAGTTGTCACTTATATGAATTTTCTATTTGCTAGATGTTGCTAATCCTTTATGTATATTATTTGTCACAAAAATCCTGATGCAAGTAGCCCCTACTTTTATACATAATATACTCATTAAAACATTTACAAAAGTCTGATGTGGGATTCCATATCTGGAGAGCTAAAAAATAATTGAAGTATTCTAGATTACATTTCACCTTTTAGAAGCAGTCTGTAATGAGTATTTCCAGTATTTTGTATGTGTCTCTCAACATTTTTTCTTAAATACACAGTACAGATAACTTTAGTGAGCATCAGATATAGGACAAATGATGATACCTGTATTTATTGTTTCATTTGTATTAAATTTGTTAGTCTTTATTGCTAACATTAGAAATGTAATTCTTTTGGGGCGCCTGGGTGACTCAGTTAAGTGTCTGACTGTGGCTCAGGTCATAATGTCAGGGTTCATGAGTTCGAGCCCTGCATCGGGCTCTGTACTGATAGCTCAGAACCTGGAGCCTGCTTCAGATCCTGTGTCTCCTTCTCTCTCTGCCCCTCCTCTCTCTGCCCCTCCTCGCTCTCTCGCTCTTCTCTGTCTCTCCCCCCCACCCCCCGTCAAAAATAAATAAACATTAAAGAATTAAAAAGAAAAAAAGGAAATATAGTTCCTTTTGATAAAGTAAAGACAAACTGCAGTAAAATACTTACTGAATTAACATTTCTACGATAAAGTTTCTGACTAAACCAACTCCTGTCTAACAGGCAGTGTTAGCTTAAAGTATTCTCTCTGTTAAAGAAGATTTGTAAATTAAAGGGCGGTTTGGGGTGACAGTACATATTACAGAGGTGTTTCTGCTGTAAGGATATGTACACATTCCTGGAAATCTGACATTCTGCAGGATAATACACTAAAATAACAGGGTTTATAAAGAAAAAACATACCACTCAAGCTAGACATGTGGAAGTCTCCAGCTTTTTCATCTGTACTAGCAGCTTTCCAGAGGGGATACTTGAAGCCACTAAATATAAGCTTAAATCAAAGGAAGGACCTACTGAGGATCTTCAGGTTTTGTTAGGTCTTTACACATAGCTGAAGCCATTATAATTGTAGAAAGACCACCTCTGATTGCTGTAAACCATTAACATGCAGGGGAAAACCTGCATAGGGTGTAACAGTTCCCTTATTCACCAATTGCACATAAGCAAGTTCACATTAAAGAAACTTTTTTTGTAGCAGAACAGACAGCTCTTGGACCATGAGGAAACAGACCCAGGAGTGTGAAATAACTTGCCCCTGCTCACGCAGGTAGTCGGTGCCAGAAGGAAGATTTGAATACAGATCTCGGATAGAACAACCTCCCTTGCTAACCATTGTGCGGCATGCCTTTTCTGATGTTGTCATGTTAACTTAAGCATTTTTACCTTGCATTGGCTTAGATCAATACAAGCTAATAGAAATACAATATGAGCCACAGATGTAATTTTACATTTTTTAGTAGATTGGGAAAGATAAATCATGTTTTACCTCTAAAAAAGCAAAAAGAAAGTAAAATTAATTTCAATAAATTATTTCAATATCTAAATATAAAAACTACTAGAGAGATACTTTGCATTCTCTCTTTGTGCTAAATCTTTAAAACCCAATGCAGGGGCACCTGGGTGGCTCAGTCGGTTAAGCGTCCGGCTTCAGCTCAGGTCATGATCTCACGGTTCGTGGGTTCGAAACTCGCGTCAGGCTCTGTGCTGACAGCTAGCTCAGAGCCTGGAGCCTGCTTCAGATTCTGTATCTCCCTCTTGCTCTGACCCTCCCCTGCTCACACTGTCTCTCTCTGTCTCTCAAAAATAAGTAAAAAACATTTAAAAAAATAAAATAAAATAAAATAAAATCCAGTGCATACTTTACACTTAAATAAACACATTTCATTTCGGAGTGGCTGAATATGTGGCTAGTGGTTACCCCGGGACTAGATTCGAAATCTTTTTACTCTACCCATGTGAACCTTTTAAGGAAATTGCCTTCTCACCAAAAAAGCAGGTAGAAAGCACCTAACTCCTAACCTGTAATAGTCCAACATTTTTTAAAATTCTCTCTAAATCTAGAAACCATGATTTAATGTTCAGATTTGTATTGAGGAACATGTTAATTTCTTTGGGGGAATCTGTTGTCCCATTTCTACATATTAATGTCCTTTGTTAGTCATTGCTCGGTAAATTTACCATATGATTACAGAGTGGACAGTGAATGTATAATTTTTCTGTACAACTGAAAACCAGTACTTTACAGAAACTTTTTTGTTTTGATTATTTTTGACAGAAATGCTTCTAAAACATGTTACATAAATTCTCTGCACAAACAAAAAAATTTCTCTGTATAACATACTTTTTGTTCCATGTTTAAAAATCATTAAGGATACATTCTGTAATTTTTGCCATTTCGCTGTTGTTGATTCTTTGGAGATTAATTCCGAGCTGACTCTGAAGTTATGAAGCTGCTCTGTGATAAATGAGCTACTTTTCCTAGGAAATGTTATTAAATGTTTAGTGTAACTTGGCTATCTGCCTCTAAAAACTCTTTTTGAATCAAATTTGAAACGGCTAGCCTTTCCTAAATTCGTTTCAGATTTTTAAATCATCTTTATGGTATGCTTTAACTTTCAAACTTCAAAATATTTATTTCAAATCAGTTACCATAACAGTTTCTTTTCAGTGTTGCATTTTAATGTCTTGTTTTTGAAAACGTATAGTAGAGCATGTCCTCTGGATCACCTACATTATTCATTGGATGTAGACATTTTGATTTTATGAACTTCTAAGATAATGCTGCCAAAGACAGGTTGCACTGTTGTATTGTAAACCAAGGTGCTTTGCCGTGTTCAGTAATTCTGGCTTTTCAAGGGTGCTTATAGATCATTTTATGCTGAATAATGAATGTTGGTTAGAACATGGTTATATATTTCATCTGTTTCCCATCTGTATTCTTAGATGGTCATATGCCTCTCGAGTATTATTCCTCATTTCTTACCCACAGTTTTAGCTTATGTATTAGTATCTTTGCCATTAAATGGCATACATTTTCTTAATAATATAAAAAATGAGTGCTGGCTGGCTCAGTCGGAAGAGCATGTGACTCTTGATCTCATAGTTGTAAGTTCAAGCCCCACATTGGGTGTGAAGATTACTAAAAAAAAAATAAATAAACTTAAAAAAATAATAATATAGGGGCGCCTGGGTGTCTCAGTCGGTTAAGTGTCTGACTTCGGCTCAAGTCATGATCTCATGGTCCGTGAGTTCAAGCCCCACGTCAGGCTCTGCTGACAGCGCAGAGCCTGGAGTCTGCTTCAGATTCTGTGTCTCCCCCTCTATCTGCCCGTCCCATTTTCAAGCTCAGTCTCTCTTTGTCTCTCAATAATAAACATTAAAAAAAATTTTTAAATAATAATATAAAAATGAATTCATTTGTGTGAGTGTGGTGAGCTGATTCTTCTTGAGCTAAATTGAGACGACAGTCCAGGACTATCTTTGAACAGATATTCCAGGATTAGGGTCCTGTCTTAAATTCTGAGTAACAACACTCTTTCCTGCTATACTCATTTTCTTCATTTAATTTGAGTGCTAAAAGCAATGATTTAAAAAAAATTTAAGAATGTATGCCACATGTTCGTTGTAAGTAAACTAGGAGGTAAAAAAAATTAAAGCACCTAACATCTTACTACCTAGAGATAGCCAGTTACAGATTGCATATGTATATCCTTCTGGTCTTTTCTTTGCAAGCTTTGAGCCTCGTATCTGTGCCATCTTAATTAAACTTAGATTATTCTGGTTACTTCTTGAGGAAATTTTGTGAGAATTCAGTCCATCACAAATCGCATTGAACTTTTAGATAGTCCAAGTGGTTCTTTTTCCTTATTGCAACTCCATTTGATCTCAGAAATCTTCAAAATGGTAGAAGTATCTCCTGTATCTGTGTATTCACCTCAAACGAAATATAAAGGTAAATGGTTAAGTAAAATCATCTTTTTAAACATTTAAATGAATACCTCTAACACGTTCCGCATCCCAGAGACTCTTGCCACACCAGTCAACCAGAAAGTAAAGTATCCACTGTTGTTTGAATATGTAAATTTTTAAAGGTAACTCTTGATTTGTCTTTAAAATACATATTTCTGTCATTTTATTGATGACAGATACGCTTCATTACATTACCTTGGTTCAGGTATATTAACTCGTCATGAAAATATTTTTTTAAACAATACTTAATGCTCAAGATTGGATGGAATAGGACTTTAGCCGTGTAGTGGTTTGTTTGAGAGAATGATGCTGCTCAAGAAATCTCTAGAAGAATGGAACAGTGGGAGTAAGAAAGCTAAGTGCTTGATAATAGGAAGAAAAAGAATTTTTACTTGGTGATTATTGGATGAATAATAGGGCATTTCAAAACTTATTAAGGGACTGCTCATAGGATTTTTTTCCTCTTAGGATTTTTTAAAATCACTATGTCAGTTGACATGGATACCATACTGTAGTTGAACATCTTCCTAAAATCTATATTGTTGGAAAAGTTCACATGATTAAAATCTTCCCCCTTTAATCTGCTTAACTTGAAAAAAACTACACTAATTTTTAGAGTAGTTTTAGATTCACAGCAAAACTGAGCCAAGTATAGAGTTCCTATGTACCCCCTGTCCCTGACACACAGCCTTCCACACCTGCATGGTACATTTGTTAGACTTTGAACCTGCAGTGACACATCATTGCCACCCAAGTCCACCACGTACATGAGGGTTCACTCTTGGTGTTGTACATTCCATGGGTTTTGACGGAAGTATAATGACATGTATCTGCCATGATAGTACAGAGAGTCATTTCACTGTCCTAAAAATCCTCTCCTCCAACCCCTGACAACCGCTGAACTTTTTATTGTCTTCTTAGTTTTGCCTTTTCCAGAATGTCATATGGTTGGAATCATATGGAATTTCTTTTTCTTTTTTTCTTTTTTTAATGTTTATTTTTTGAGAGAGAGAGACACAGAGCGTGAGCTGGGGACCGTCAGAGAGAGAGGGAGACACAGAATCAGAAGCAGGCTCCAGGCTCTGAGCTGTCAGCACAGAAGCCTGACGTGGGGCTCGAACCCACAAACTGTGAGATCATGACCTGAGCAGAAGTCGGCCGCTTAACCGACTGAACCACCCAGGTGCCCCTTCTTTTTCTTTTTTAAACTTTTAAAAAAATTCATATTGAATTTATGTAAACTATAAAAAAAGGACAGCTCACCCATTTCTCCCCCCACCCCCAACCCCCACCCCACGCTTGGCAGCCACCAGTCTGTTCTCTTTATCTATCAGCTTGATGGGTTTTTATTTTATTTTATTTTATTTTATTTTATTTTATTTTTTAGATCCCACACATAAGACAGGTCATATAGTATTTGTCTTTCTCTGTCTGACTTATTTCACTTTACATATTGTCCCTGAAGTCCATCCATGTTGTTGCAAATGGCAAGATTTCATTCTTCTTTATGGCTGAATAATATATTCCTGTGTGTGTGTGTGTGTGTGTGTGGGTGTGTGTGTGTGTACCACAATTTCTTTATTCATTCACCCAATGGACACTTGGGTTGTGTCCACATCTTGGCTACTGTAAATGATTGCTTAGTAAATACAGAAGCACATATATCTTTTTTAATTAGTGTTCTCGTTTTCTTTGAATAACCAGTAAGGTAATTACTAGATCATATGGTAATTCTATTTTTCATTTTTTGAGGAAACTCCATACTGTTTTCCATAGTGATTGCACCAATTTCCATTCCAACCGTGTACAAGGGATTCCTTTTCTTCACATCCTCACCAACCCTTGTTGTTTCTTGCCTTTTTGATTATAAACATTCTAACAGGTGTGAGATGATACCAGACTGTGGTTTTGATTTGCATTTCCCTGATAATTAGTGAGATTGAACATCTTTTCATATGTCTGTTGGTCATCAATGTGTCTTCTTTAGAAAATGTCTGTTCAGATTTTTTAATCAGATTGTTTGCTTGAGTTGAGTTCTTTATATATTTTGATTTTGGCCCCTTATCAGATTTATGTTTTGCAATTATTTTCTCCTTTTTATTTTGTTGATGCTTTCCTTTTAGTTTGATATTGCCTTGTTTATTTTTGCTTTTTTTGCCTTTGCTTTTTGTGTCATATTCAAAAATATTGTCAAAGAGCTGGCCACTTTTGTTTTCTTCTAGGAGTTTTATGTTTTAGGTCTTATTTTCACATCATTAATCCATTTTGAGTTAATTTTTGTGTATGGTGTAAGACAAAGGTCCAGTTTCATTCATTTGTATATGGCTGTCCAGTTTTCCCAGCATCATTTCTTGAAGAGAATGTCCTTTCCCCATGGTATAATCTTGCCTCCTTTGTCATAATTAATTAACCATAGATGCATGGGTTTATTTTAGGACCCTCTATTCTGTCCCATCAATCTATATGTCTGTTTTTATGTCAATATACTGTTTTAATTACTATAGCTTTAGAAGCTTCTTCCATGTCTTTTCATGGCCTGATGGCTCTTTTCTTTTTAGTGCTGAATAATATTCCATTGTCCTGATGTACCACAGTTCATCCATTCACCTACTGAAGAACATCTTGGTTCCTCCCAAATTTTGACAGTTATGAATAAAGCTTCTTTAAGCATCTGTGTGCTGGTTTCTTTCTTTCTTTTTTTTTTTTTAAATTTTAGTTAACATACAGTACAATATTGGTTTCAGGAGTAGAATTCAGTGATTCATCACCCACATACAACACCCAGTTCTCATCACAGTGCCCTCCTTAATATTCATCACCCATCTAGCCCCACCTTCCTCCATCAACCCTCAGTTTGTTCTCCATCATTAAGAGTCTCTTGTGGTTTGTTTCCTTCTCTCCTCTTTTTCTTCCCCCATCCCATATGTTTATCTATTTTGTTTCTCTTTTTGTCTGTTTCTTAAATTCCACATATGAGTGAAATCATATATTTGCCGTTCTCTGATTGATTTCTTTCACTTAGCATAATACATTCTAGCTCCACCCATGTGGTTGCAGATGGCGAAATTTCATTCTTTCTGATGGCTGAGTAATATTCCTGTGTGTGTGTGTGTGTGTGTGTGTGTGTGTGTGTAGGTACTATCACATCTTCTTTATCCATTCATCACTTGACGGACATTGGGCTCTCTCCATAGTTTGGCTATTGTTAATAATGCTACTATTGCCGGAGTCCAGCTCTAGCAGGTCCAGGAGTCCCTGAAAGGATGGATGGTGTCGGCGAAAGGGAGTGAGAGAGCCTCGAGTTTCTTTCCAATCACCAGGCAGGCATCTCTGCTCTGTTGGTTTTTGTGTCTTTATTTATAGGTTAAGTGATAACAGGACATCAGAAAGTGGAATTTTTACTACGAATAAATCTCAGTGATAAGATGCTTTGAAAAGTGTACAGAAACAGGTTTTACAGAGACATTTTTGCAGAACTACTCTAATTTCAGTGAAGTAGTTAATTTTTACAAATAATAGGATAACGGTATTCTTAGTGAAAAGCAGATAACATACACATTTGTATATATCAATAATGCTAAGATTCAGGCATAGGCTAGGAGTTATTCTGTCTGGCTCACAAAAGGAAGAAGGTATTTGCGCTGGTTAGTAAGTTGCTTGTGTAGACCTTGTTATTTGATGTTGAAGGTGTAAGCACCATAGGGGCTCTAGATGTGCTGGCCTTTGTATATGAGTTTAAGTTTTAACTACTCTTACCCATCCTCATAATGGATATCAGTGTAAGGGAAGGTATTTGTGGCACCAATTAGCAAAGGTATGGGCAGTAACTTATGTCCGGCCCTTGTCTGTCTCTTATCTCTAAGTTAGGCTCTTTTTCTCCGGGCCAGAGTTAATAGTAACTCTTGTGTTCTTTAACCCCCCTTATTATCTATGTCTTGGGTTTGTGAGGCTCATCAGAAGAGCCTTTCGACAAACATCTGCAGTGCTTTGTCTACATTCTTCTTTGTCGAGGTGGGAATATGCTTCTTCTCATGAGGCATCTGTGTGGGAAATATCGGTCTGATTTGGAACATTGTGAGGCCTAATCAATAACAGCAGTCCCATTCCCAGTATGAGCCAATAGTAGAAGGAGATACCAGTTTCGCTTCATGGCAGGAGCTGTGCAAATGTCTGCCATTTCCTCGCTGTGACTGTGTCATCCAGCAAGGCCGATGCGGCTCCCAGAATACTATAAACATCAGGGTGCATGTAACCCTTCGAATCTGTATTTTTGTATCCTTTGGGTAAATATCTAATAGTGTGATTGCTGGATCATAGGGTAGTTCTATTCTCAACTTTTCAAGGAACCTCTAATATCCATAAAATAACTTACTAGCGTTTTGATTGGGATTGCACTGAATCTGTTGATTTAATCTATTGCCCTATAGATCAAGTTGGAAAGTACTGACATCTTGACAATATTGAGTCTTCCTATCCATGTACATGGGGTGTCCGTTTATTTAATTCTTCTTTGATTTCATCATCAGTTTTATAGTTTTACTCATATAGCTCTTGTACATATTGTTAGATTTATAAGTAAGCATTTCATTTTGGGAGTGGGGGATGCTAATGTAAATGGTAATTTTTAAATTTCAAATTCCATTTGTTCATTATTTGTATCTGCTTAACTCTTTAGGTAATTAATGGATGGCTGGGAGTTGATGTATACATTCAGAAATGTTTTGCCACCTGAGACCTGTGAGAAGGTAAGCTGTGTGGTCCAATCTGTAAATAGCATGGGTGGGGAAATCTGTTATGCATTTGGATAATTTTAATTTATTGTTATTTTTCAAATTCTAAAATTATGTTATGATGGAGGGAAGAAACAAAAAAAGAAAAAGAAAGTTCATATGAACATCCTGATCCTCCAAGAATTCATTCAGGGCAGAAAAAAAATACCATGTTTCAGAATAGTTTATTGTGAAAATTTTAAGAGAAAAAAGGTAAAGATTGTCCTTAGCACAGTTTTTGTTGTGTTGCCCTCAAGTCTATGCTATCATATGGAAACCACTTTACATTTAAATTGTACAGTAATTTGATTATTTGCTATTAATGATATATAATCTAAATCCTACTTCAAAAAAGGATTTGGGGCACCTGGGTGGCTCAGTCTGTTAAGTGTCCGACTTTGGTTCATGATCTCACGGTTCATGGGTTCAAGCCCCACGTTGGGCTCTGTGCTGAACGCTTGCTCAGAGCCTGGAGCCTGCTTGGGATTCTGTGTCTCCTTCTCTCTCTGCCCCTCCCTGCTCATGCTCTCTCTCCATGTCTCTCAAAAATGTAAAAAAATAATTTTTTAAGGATTTAAGGAGTTCAATTATACGAATTTAATTGACGTTTTATAATAGGCATATATAGTATAATTGGAAGAGATCAGAAGCCCTTTATAGAAAAAGAAAATTATATTAAAAACTAGAACTGATTAGGGGCCCCTGAGTATCTCAGTTAAGTGTCCGACTTCAGCTCAGGTCATGATCTCTTATTTCGTGAGTTCAAGCTCCACATTGGGCTCTGTGCTGACAGCTCAGAGCCTGGAGCCTGCTTCAGATTCTGTGTCTCCCTCTCTCTCTGCCCCTCCCTGCTCATGCTCTATCTCTCTCTCTCAAAACTAAATAAACATTAAAAAATTTAAAAAGAAAACAAAACAGAACTGATCAACAGTGACTCAGACATCAAGTTCAGTCCTTGCTTCTTGGTAGTCTAGTCAAAAAAGGGGAAAATATGGTGCATTTGACTCAAAATATATAACTAAAATACAGTTTGACCTGTTACATAAAAGTGATATGTGAAGTTTTGGGTTTCTGAAACATATTTGGCAATAGTTTGTTCCTTTAAATAACTATTCTGTATAACTAAATAGTTACTGTCCAAAGGAAGTTATTTAGGGGAAACACTTTGTCCACCAACTCATATATAACAAGGATTCTCAAACAAAAGGAGACTTTCTCTAACAGAATCAATGACACAATTGTGAGGAGATGCAGGGAAACAAAGAAACTGTGAGATACAGTGCCCTGAAAAACTGTTCTACAGATGTGGAGCCATTCTTCATGTTGTTGTATCTTTTAATAATATTCAACCACAAAAAACCAAGCTAAAGTGTTGTGTTCTCATGCTCTGATACAAGGAGAGACCATAGGAGCCTGGAGGACGGAGTTCTGTAACATCTCATGGACCATTCCCTTCAGTGGTGGCTGCCTCCTCACTCCATGCTGTTGATAGGCAGTGAATATTAGTGGTTGTATAATAGAGCCCCGCTTTTCCAGCTTGTTTTATTCAAGCCTTCAGAAAACAATATTTTAATCATAATCCTTAAAATATAAGTATCATAACAGTAGTTACCCTTGCCACACACAATATCCAGTGATTTTTTTTTAAGTTTTTTTATTTCTCTAGAAAGAGCGAGAGCATGCATGCGCACATAGCGTGGGGAGGTGCAGAGAACGGGCGAGAGAAAGAATCCCAAGCAGGCTCCACACTGTCAGCACAGAGTCTGACGTGGGGCTCGAACCCACGGAACCTTGAGACCATAACCTAAGTTGAAGTCAGAGGCTTAACCGACTGAGGCTGAGAATAGATCCAGTGATATTGGGGTGGCTCAGTTAAGCTTCCAACTTCAGTTCAGGTCACGATCTCACGGTCTGTGAGTTCTAGACCTGCGTCGGGCTCTGTGCTGACAGCTCAGGGCCTGGAGCCTGCTTTGGATTCTGTGTCTCTGTCTCTCTCTGCCCCTCCCCTGCTCTCTCTCTCTCTCTCTCTCTCTCTCTCTCTCTCTCAAAAATAAATAAACAAACATTAAAACGTTTAAAAAAATATATCCAGTGATATTTCTATTGTGTATCTTCCCTTTTATAATGCTGGTTCATAGCCCAGTAAGTTGATTTTATAGCACCGTGGATCATGACAAACACTGCTCTAGAGTAACTGCAGGGCAAATTCGTTGTTGTTGATTAGAAATCAAGTCCTATGTGGGATAGATACCAGTAGTGACATTCTTTCAGTCTGTAAATCCCCTAAAGTGTGTTGACGGCTCCACATTTGATTTAACTCAAAGCAGCATTGCTCTTATAGGTAGGATAACTTTCTTTTCTGGAAAAATCCAAATAATTTGACAGATTTCTCACTTACATAGTCTGTTTCACAAAAAATTAGAAGTAAATTGTACATGTATTTTTTAATGTACTTGGGATGCTTGTAATTTACAGAAATCCTCTAGTGCAGAGGTCAGCGAACTATGTTCCATGAGCTGAATGGCCCCACTGCCTATTTATGTAAGTAGAGTTCTGTTTGACCACAGCCACACTCATTCATGTGCTTATTGTGGCTGCTTTCCTGCTATAACAGCAAAGGGAGACAGTTGTAATACAGGCCATGTGGCCCACAGAGTCTCAGCTTTTCCTAATACCTTTTAAATCCAGATTATCATGTGCTGAATCTGCTCAATTTCAAGCAGTATAATATTGTTTGCCATTTAGTTTTCCTTGATTCTGTTGTTTCCTTTCATTAAAAACCTACTGTACATTCATTTAACATACATTAAAAATAATACTTGGTTTCCTTTCATTAAAAACCTACTGCACATTCATTTAACATAGATTAAAAATAATACTTGGGGCGCCTGGGTGGCTCAGTCAGTCAAGCGTCCGACTTCAGCTCAGGTCATAATCTCCTGAGTTTGAGCCCCACACTGGGCTCTGTGCTGAAGCTCAGAGCCTGGAGCCTGCTTCGGATTCTGTCCCCCTATCTCTCTGCCCCTCCTCCGAGCTTGCGCGATTTCGCTCACGCGCGCGCTCTCTCTCTCTCTCTCTCTCTCTCTCTCTCTCTCTCTCTCTCAAAAATAAACATTTTGAAGAGTTTAAAAAACTAAAAACAATAATATTTGCCCCAGACCCTGGCTGTGGTGGCCATAAGATACCACTGAGCTCCCTGGGCTCTCCAGGTCCACCAGAGGATTCACCCCAAAGCCACACTTTGCGGGCTGTCCGTGACCAAGCAGAGCAGGAATTAGTATTCCTGGCCTACCTGAGTGAGACCTTCTTGGAACTGTGCTGCCGCCCAAGACTTCCTACCCCATCCTGCCCCCCTCTCTCCTGCAGGTGTCAGACCTAAGTCATGGTCTGAAAGTTCTCCCTACCTTCTCCTCCCGTTCCCAGCACTTCTCCCGCATGCCTAAGCATGTCTTGGCTTCTGCTTTTCAGCAGATGCCAGCTGACATCCCTAACAACAGCACGTATTTATGTAAAACATGTTTACGGCCTTCAAGGGCGCACGATAGCTGAGGAGGGTGGGTGCGGGAAGAGGAAGAGAACAAGTGGAAACGTCACTTACACGTTCCAGTATGGTGTTCCAAATATGCTGGGCATGCAGTTTCTGTTTTTAGAGTTTAGAGGAAGGAAAGACTGCGTGTAGTGAGGGTACCAAAGGGAAGTATCTGGGGGAAATGGGCATCTTGCCTTCTGGCACGTAGTACTTACACAGTAACTGTTTAGCGAGTGAGTACTGTTTGGGGAGATGGAACTAAGGCATAGGGAGCGTGTGTAGGGCGTAGAAACCAGGCAGAAGAAAGGGAAGAATGAGAGGGTGTCTGAAGGAGTGGTGGGAGGTCACGTTGGAAAGACAGATTGGAAGTGATTCCAGACGACTTGCAGCACCAGAGTAGGAAGTGGAGTTTATTCAGCAGGAGTTGAAGCACCAGCAAAGGTGGGGAATACAGTGGTAGTGGAATTTCAGGAAAATTAACCTGCGTGTAATATGGTAGGGGTAAGACTGGGAGGTAGACGGATTGTGAGGCGTGTGGTGATAAATGGGGAGCAGAGTAAATGGAAAAAAGGAATGGTTTCCAGGGACGCTGTAAAGTGAGAAGAAAAATCGACCTCCAGACCTCCCAAAAGCGGGGTGGGGGTGTGGACTGCTTTGGGCAGCGGTACGTCTGTGGGTTTGTGCTTCGGCAACACTGAGAACAGTTATAAGGAAGATGAGCCTGGATCGAACCGCTTCTTTGATTTCTGTATCCAGGCTGAGATGAGAAGGAAAACAGAGACCTCTACTTTTTTTAGGCACAAAATTTGACAGGCCGACAGGATATCTAAGTGTCGGTCATTGTCATTTCACTTGGAAATGAGAACTGAAGCTCAAGTGGGGGATAAGTGGAGCCGTCGCTAATGTTTACTCATGCTGCCTCACTCTGAGGACTCGGGCACCTGCTTCACTGTTTCTTTATTGTTCGGGCTCCTGTGGTAGTCCTTCCTATACAGCCTACGGATACTGACTTCGTGAAAGGGTCAAATACGTGCAAAAAACCAAACCAAACCAAAGGTAATCTGAAAATATGTTGGTGGTCTCCAGATTGTTAAAAAAAAAAAAAAAAAATCTCCGTAAATGATCCTATAATCTCTCATTTTAAAAATATAAAACCTTCCATAGATTCAATCAAGTATGAGACACACTCATGCTCAACTATGTATGAGGTTATGTATTAAGACAAAAATGCGCCTAATATTTAGACTTCTTTATAGACCATTATAGACTGGAAAAGATAAAATTATAACATTCAAAAATAGATGTCATGGCAGTGCTTCCCCAAAACTGCAAACAATTTCGTTTGTGTTTAAGACTACACTTTAAAAAAACACTCCTAGGTGAGTTAGGCCAGAATCTAAGAATGAAAATGTTAAGTTATCCACCTAGAATAATTTTAGCATGCTAGCAATGAGGAAGTGAACTAAGGGACATCTTGTATCTCTTTTTAAGCATTATAATTTTCAGAATGTTTTTCACTCTAAAGAAAAGATTATATTATTGGATATTGAGATTTTTTTTATCTGATAAAGATGCTATAGAAAATCGTCATCCTCTGCAGTAATGCCATTTAGTATTTCAAAATAAGCTTTGAGGGGACATTTTATTATTATTAGGTAATATTTTTTCATATTGCACCAGATTTAAAATCACTATTTTTAGAAGCCACATGGTATTCCGTGCTTGTTAAAACTTTAATATATTTCTTATTTATTTTTTAAATTCTTTTAAATCAAAGTATAATTGACATACAATACACTTAGTTTCAAGTGTACATCATGATTCAGTATTTTTATACATTATTAAATGATCTCCGTGATAAACATAGTTACCATCTGTCACTGTGCAAAGTTATTATATTATTGACCGTATTGTCTTTGCTGTATATTATATCCCCACAACTTATTTATTTCATTCCTGGACAGTTGCTTGTTAAAACTTTTATGTATTTCAGAAAACCACAGTTTTGGTTTCTATCTTGTTTCTATGGTATTTTCCATACCTAATAATTTTAATGTTATTGTCACTTTATGCATTGGGGATGTGTGTGTGTGTGTCATTGCCTTGGTAAATAATAAACCTGAATCTTTTTAAAAGGTTATGTCTAGAGAAGATATTTCCACACTGGTTTCTCTACTCAAGAGCTTTATCGGGAGCTGAAGCGGTCAATGCCTTGAGGCCATTCTATTTTGCAGTACATCCAGATTTCTTTGGACAACATCCCAGAGAGAGGGTAAACATTTATTTATTTATTTAACCTTTAGTCCGCATTTCAGTTTATTTATTTTTGACACACTATAATACAGAGTTCTATAAATTTGAATTGTTTCGTCATGGTGATAAAGTCAGAGTTTTGAATTAATTTGAAATATATATACTGAAAATTGAAAATATAGCTATTGTTTTTTTATGAAATCTGAGGGAATGGAAAATACATACATTGGTCTCTGCCCCCAGTTCCTGGCGCAGAGCTCCTAAAACCCTTGTAAGTTCCTACGTGGTAGCAGCACCGCAAGCATATTTTGTTCTAATGAGGTTACCCTGGGTGGCTCCTGGAGGGGGGGCTGGTCACCAGAAAGACCAAGGCATGATTAGAAGCTTGGAATTTTCAGCCCCAAACCTCAACCTCCAGAGAAGAGAGAAGGGCTGGAAATAGAGTTAAAAATTGATGGTGCCTACGTAAGGAGCCTCCACCAGACTCTGGTAGTGTGGGGCTCAGACGCCTCCAGGTGGGTAAACACGTTTCCACTGGAGGGTAGTGCTCCCAACTCTGCAGGGACAAGAGTTCCTGTGCTTGGGACCTGTGTATCTCTTCATCTGACTGTTGATCTGTATCCCTTACATTCTTTAACGTGGTAAACGTAAGTGTTTCCCTGAGTTCTGTGAGCTGCTCTAGCAAATGAAAAGAACCTAAGGAGCAGGGCTGCTGCAAACAGCTGGTTGGTCAGAAGCACAGGCAATAACAGGTGCCACTGGCATCTGACGTGTGTGTCTGTGCAGGGGCGGAGGGAGAGGACAGTCTTGTGAGACCAAGCCCTTAACCTGTGGGATCCGATGCTGTCTCTGGGTGAACCACGTCACAGTCGAGTTAAATTGTAGGGCACCCAGCCTGCTGTCACAGAGAATTGCTTATTGTGGCAAAAAGCCTCCACTCATTTGGTGACCAGAAGTGTCAGAAGTGAAGTGTTTTGTGTGAATAATAAGGGAGGCACACAGGAGCTAGACTGTTTTTCCTTTATATGAAAGCTGTCTTTCTAATGAAGGCTATAAAGCTATTATGGAAACTCTATACAGTATTAGCAATGTTTTCTGACCAGTTTTTAGAGGAAAATTGAGTGTTAGAAAATTTCAGGCTTCGATGGTCCATCCTTTTGTTACGGATAGTTACAAGGGGGGTGCCTGGGTGGCTCATTTGAGCATCCAACTCTTGATTTTGGCTCTGGTCACGATCCCAGCGTCGTGGGATTGAGCCTTGTTTTGGGCTCCTCGCTGAGCATGGAACCTGGTAAAGATTCTCTCTTTCTACCTCTGCCCCTCGCCCTGCTCAGACTCTCTCAAATAAATTTAAAAATTTTTTAATAAAAACTAAAATGTAAAACAAGGATGGTTACAAGGAAGTTTGTTTTGGTCCCCTAAATGGTTGTCCCTCCTGTTGCATGCCACGGATTCAGTTCCCTGCAGCCTCAGTCATTGTATGTTGAAGGAACGTAAACGGAGATGAAAAGTAACTTAAAATAAACTTAGTGAGGAGGGTCACTATTTTTTAACATTAGATAGGAATTATTTCATTGGTTCTGCTTATCTTCCTTAACATTAATACCAGGATTAACATGAAAAGGAATTTAAAACTCTTGAAAATTTAGAGCATTATTATATAATTTTTTTCTACTTGTGGAAAAAATTAATTTTGTTTCTTTGCTCTAGGAAAATATTCTTATTGTGATATTTGATACATATGTTGGCTACTCAAGTACTTCCTAAAATGAATCAACAGAAAAATAGCATTACCTTGGGGATGCTAATTACTTAAAATTTTTAAACCCAGCACGTATGGAAACATTAAGCCTATTAATAGGTGAATGTTTTCCCTCCTCTACTGTAGCAGGAACCTCACACAGAGAGTCGTGACGCCGAGGCTTTTCTTTCCGGCAAGCACCTTTATTCCTGCTGGCCCCGCTCAGTTGGGTTCGTACCCAAAGAACTGAGTCCCGGACGCCATGTGGTGTAGTTTTTTATATACTTTTTTTTACTTCTTTGTCTCTCATATATGGTAACACACAAACACATAGTCTGATTAAGTGGTCTCATGTTACAGGGTCGTGAGAGATGTTGTCACGTACACATATAGTCAGGTTGCCTTGAGGTTTTTTTTTTTCTTTCCTTAGGGAGGGGACCCTACCATACTACAAATGTACCTTTTCTTTTCATTGAAACTTCTGTGTGCTCTATGTAACAGGGTGATGGCAAAAAAGACCACCAAACGCTGAATAGAAGCGAGGCAAGATTTTATTTATGGCCGGGCCAAACCTGATCTCCTGATCTTAAGGAGAAAAGTGCAGAGAATGGCCCCGAACAAAGGTAGCAGTGAGCTTATATGGACTTGAGCAAGGCAGAATACGTCACCATTCAATTAACCAATTAAAATTTACAGCCTTTCAGGACAGCCAGTCACATTTTGACAAACAGACATTAGTTTTTGTGGGACCCTATCAGTTTTAAAGTTCTTTGTCTTAAGAGAGTCTTGAAATGACCAATTATAGTTAGGCACTCCAGGTTCTGTAGGGCAGTGACAACGTGACTTCTTACATGTTGGCTTTGCCTGGCCAGCTCCAAACAGAAGGGTTGGGGGGAGCATTTTACAATCTAAGTTATCTGCTTAGAAAGCAGGCTAAGTTACAGAGGCAAGACAAGGCGGTTAGCACCTTCTGATAACTCCAACAGGGAGCTACATAGGCTTTTATCTCAATGTTTTAGCAGTTACCACGCAGTTAGAACAGTGAACGGAGAAATGCATTCGCAAAATAATTTACAAAAGCCAAAACAACCGGTTAATGATTTTCCATTATTTACTCAGGTTTGTTAACCTACAACACTCTAAACGGTGAACTCTGCAGGCGTAGGTGGCTTAAACTCTGCCCATTCCAAAGAAATGCCTGGCTTTGGTATTGGCCCTTGGCTGCCTCCTGGGAGATAAGCTCTGAGCCCTTAGAATATCCTGCCTGATGGAAATCTTTTGTATGTGTGAGATCTAGGGCCATGCTAGATGTTCTATGCTAAAAATATGCTTTATGTTGAATGCCTGTTTTCGTATATCCAAGGCCCTCTGGGTGTGCTGGAGACTTTGGATAGCTAAGGTCAGTCACATGCGCTACCTGCCTGTATGACTGAAGCCAGTAAAATGCAAGACACCAAAGCTTGGCTGAGCCTCCTCAGTTGGCAACACTTCTCATGCATTGTCACATACTGTTGCTGGGAAATTAACGCTAGCTGTACAAATCCACCAGGAGAGGACAACTGGAGCTTTGAATTTGGTCTCTCCTGGACTCTATGGGGTATATGCCTTTTCCCTCTTCTGAGTTTAATCTGTATCCTTTTGCTGTAATGAACCATAACCATGAGTATAACAGCTTTCCTTTTCTTTTTTTAATGTTTATTTTTTGAGAGAGAAAGAGCGCATGTGAGCGGCAGAGAGGAAGAGAGAGAGTCCCAAGCAGGTTCCATGCTGTCAGCTCAGAGCCCAACACAGGGCTGATGTCACAAACCATGAGATCATAATCTGAGCTAAAATCAAGAGTCAGATGATTAACCAACTGAGCCACCCCGATGCCCCCAATAGCTTTTCTGACTTCCATAAATCAAACCTGAGAGTGGTCATAGGTAGCTCCAACATAATATTCCTGAAATGTAATTGTTTGGTAAATTAATACCGCTGACCCTTGAACAACGCAGGGGTTGGGGCATCAACTCCCTGCACATTCGCAAATCTGTATATAACTTTTGACTCCCCAAAAACTTAACTACTAATAGCCTCCTGTTGACCAGATGTCTTACCAATAATATAAACAATTAACACATATTTTACATGTTATGTGTGTTATATACTAAATACTTAAAATAAGCCAGAGGAAAGAAAATGTTATTAAGAAATCTTAAGGAAGAGGGGTACCTGGGTGGCTCAGTCCGTTGCACTGAGAGCGCAGAGCCTACTTCAGATCCTCTGTCTCCCTTTCTCTCTGTCCCTCCCCTGCTCGTGCCCTCTCTGAAAAATATATATATTTTTTAAAAAGGAAATCATAAGGAAGAGAAAATACATCTACATTTAAATGTAACATTTGTATTTATCGAAAAAAAAAAGTCTGCCAATAAGTGAGCCTGTGCAGTGCAAATCCGTGTTGTTCAAGAGTCTACTGTATTTTCATTTACCCTTTCACCTTAGGGTAGGTATTTGAGTGTCTCCTCTGTGCCAAGCCTTGGGTCCAGGGTTTGTACTGGGGCTCGGTCACACAGATGCGGCATGCCCTTTCCTTTCTTGTTTAACCTTCTCCTTTCATGAGACTCTCCTAGACGGCCACCCCACCTTCCTTCCCAGCACTCTGTCCCCCACACCCTGCCGTAGTGCTTCTGCTGCTGTGTGTCACCCCTTCACACATTAAACCACTGGCACCAAGAGGCAAGCTCTGCGAAGGCAGTCCACCCTTTTTGGCACCACACATTCAGTCCGGTCCTCTCTGCACTTGTGCGGGACACCCTTGTCTCTTTTCTAGGGAAGCCATCTAGTCAGCATCAGGCCAGGGTCTCAAAGTGAAGCAGTTATTGTTAATCCTCTTTATTGTAACTCCATTTTAAAATATACAAAACATCTAGGTTTCAGAAAACAAAACTAAAATCAGAGCTTACTCAGAAGTCTCACTCCTATCCCTGTTTCCTTTATCCCATTCCTATTCACTTCCTGTAGACCACCATTTTTCTTAGTTTCTGGGTTGTTCTGCCTGTTTCTTTTTGGCAAAAATAGAAACTTGTAGCAAAACATAATTATGAAGATTTAGTCTTAGCAGGAAATGTATTTTATTTTATTTATTTATTTTAATTTTTTTTGTCTTTCTTTTATTTTGAGAGACAGAGACAGAGAGTGAGTTTGGGGAGGGGCAGAGAGAGAGGGACACACAGAATCTGAAGCAGGCGCCAGGCTCTGAGCTGTCAGCACAGAGCCTGAGGCGGGGCTCGAACCCACAGACTGTGAGATCATGACCTGAGCCTAAGTCGGACGCTTAACTGACTGAGCCACCCAGGCGCCCCAGCAGGAAATGTACTTTAAACCCACTGGGCTACCACAGCTAAGAACAGCATATTATGATCAAATTAAACAGACAAATGGGCGCCTGGGTGGCTCAGTCAGTTAGGTGTCTGACTCTTAATTTTGGCCCAGGTCATGATCTCACGGTTCATGAGTTCAAGTCCCCCATTGGGCTCTGTGACAGCGTGGAACCTACTTGGGATTCTTTCCTCCCTCCCATCTCTCTGCTCCTCCCCTGCTCACAAGCTGTCTCTCTCAAAAAAAAAAAAAATTAAACAAAAATAAACCGTTCCTAATTTCAGAATTCACAATGTGTCTGAGAAGAAACCTACAGTGATAAGAAACATGGTTACTATTTAAGCCATTCTGTAGAGCTGTTCCTTCACTAAAGGATGTTTCTTTTTTCACTTAATAACCTTGGAAATAATTCCGTGTCAATTTCTAGACCTCTGCACCAAATTTTTCTCTCCCTTTTTTTTTGGTTGTTTAGTACTCCATTGAATGAATGTACTAAAATTCAACCAATCTCCTCCGGGTGGTCATTTTAAGAGCCCTTTATAGAGAGAAATAACTTGAAAATATGTTCTCAGGTAGCTTATTTGTATATAAACTGCTGTGTGTGTGTGTGTGTGTGTGTGTGTGTGTGTGTATGTATGTGTGTGTGTGTGTGTGTGGTTTTTTTGTGTGATTTTTTTTAAGTTTGTAAATTTTTTATGTAATTGGATTGATCAATCCTGTATCAGTTTGAGACTTAGTCATATTCAGGCTTTTTCCACACCAAGGTTATAAGGGAATTCAACCATGTTTTCTTCCATTGCTTATGCAGTTCCTTTTTTTCACACGTTAGCCATAAGGAGTTCATTCTGTTACATGTTATAAGATGTGGATCCAGTTTTATTCTTCAGCAAAGAGCTATGAAATCCCAACATTTTTAACACTAAATTATTTAATGCTAATACTAATTATTTAATACCCTCAATAATGTGTTTAAAGGTCAGGGTATAATTATTTCCTTGTTCTATTTTGTGTGTAAATGCCCCTTACTGTTTTTTTTTTCCCCAGGAAGTCAATGAAAATTCTCTTAAGAGATTAAGTGTCTACTTAGAAAACCTCCAGAAACCAGGCTTCAAGTCTTTGAAACCAACTCAGCTTACATTTTATGTAAGAGAAACAGAGCAGAACGCCTCTGATGGCCAGGAACCCTTTAGCACATCTGGTATGTTTTCTCATTTCTAGTATTTCCCTTGTGAGCCTTAGTGATAATTCTGTTCATTAAGTGTGCTGTTGCCAGAAAACCTTTGGATTGAAGGCTTGGTCTTAAAAATAATAATAATAATAATAATATCATTTCATTGATTGTTTTCCTAGAATTAAGATTCTATTCCTGGCTACCTGTGTTTACACAGCCATTTTTGTTTTTAAACTTTTTTGTCTATAAAACTGAAATGTTTCTATTTGTCCACTTCCTTTTTTAAAAAATTTTTTAATGTTTATTTGATTTTTGAGAGAACACAAGTGGGGGAGGGACAGAGAGAGAGGGAGACAGAGAATCTGAAGCAGGCTCCACACTGTCAGCACAAAGCCCAGTGCGGGGCTTGAACCTCTGAACCATGAGATCGTGACCTGAGCCGAAGTCAGATACTCAAATGAGCCACCCAGGTGCCCCCTTTAAAAAAAATTTTTTTTAAATATATTTGTCCACTTCCTATTTCAGTGTTGTTTTAAGTGTTAAATGTGTATATAACAATTTACATTTTTTAAAGTACAGCCTGTAATCCCTTATTTTGTCCTCAAAGTACTCTGTGAAGTAGGTAGTATTTGTTCAAATAAATTGGTAATGTGCCGGGATTTTCCAGGACTGTGGAAATGAAATATGGGTCTTGAATTTAGGCCTTTCAACTCCAGCTTTAGGCTTTCTTTCTTTATTTATTTTTAAGTGTTATTTATTTATTTTGAAAGAGAGAGAAAGAAGGGGAAGGGCAGAGAGAGGGAGAGCAAGCGAGAATCCTAAGGAAGCTCCGTGCCTTCAGCACAGAGCCTGATGCAGGGCTTGATCTTTGGAACCAAGAGATCATGGCCTGAGCTGAAATCAACAAACTGAGCCACACAGGTGCCTTTTGGGTCTTTTTAATCAGTCTTAATACACAGCCTTCTTTTTGATCCTTTGTTACTACTTTCATCCAGATCCAGAAATACTTTAAGGGCAAGTACGGGTCTATATTTCCTCTAAATATAGATCCTTTTGGTGATCCTTGAGGAAATAACTCTATTTTTAGAGTGAACTTAAAAATAATTTTAAGGCTTACCAGGACCTTTCTGTGAGTTAAGGTTAAACAATTAGAAAATGCACTATAATTTTTTTTGAAACAAACTATTAGAAAACTCAAAATGTGATCGTTTTTGGGGACCTAGAGTCTGTTTATTGCTGTGCCAGTGACTAGCTATGTGACCTTAACCTCTGGTTCTTTGTGATTAAAATGAAAGAGGTTAAGTACTGTGTGTAAGTACTGCAGCATTCACAGGGAAGACCCCTGCCATATACCTCCGGCTCACAAGGCTCTTGGGAGCTTGGATGGAGTCGAGGAGGAGCTTGATGTAGAAAGTGTAAAGCAGAATCTTTATGTTGAAAAGCCACGTCCCACCCAGTGTCTCCAAGAGTGAACATTTGATAATGTATTTTCTCTTTTTCTTACTCTCTTCATGTTTGAATGTGGGAAATCAGAAATCAGAAATTCCTTGTCTTTTTCTCCATCTACCTCTGATTTGGGAGTTTTTTTTAATTTATTTAAAAAAATTTTTTAATATTTATTTATTTTTGAGAGACAGAGTGTGAACGGGGGAGGGGCAGAGAGAGGAAACACAGATTCCAAAGCAGGCTCCAGGCTCTGAGCTGTCAGCACAGAGCCCGACGCAGGGCTCGAACCCACGAACTGTGAGATCATGACCTGAGCCCAAGTGGAAGTCTCCACCAACTGAGCCACCCAGGCACCCCTTGGGAGTTTTATTTAAAAAAAGACACTATTCTTCACTATCCAGAGATAAAAAGTCAATTCAGTCCTATTGTGAAAGCACAGCCCTACCGAAGAACACTGTTAATGATAATAGTAGTAATAACAAGTAATATGTTTATCACTCTAAATGACACAATTCTATTTCCAATTGTAAGTAATCATTATAAATGTGCTGTTCTTAGAAGCAGCTGAGATACATTCTTCGGTAGTACACGACCAAGTGTTCATAAATGCTCTTTAAATAGATACACAGTCAGGATTAGGCTAGAAATGGAAAAACCTCTTACTTCTGCATAGTTGTCTACTTACAGTTTATGATTTCTCCATGACAGATAGAATTTGTAAAGGCAGATTAAGTCCTTGACAGTTTTAAAAACAATATTATCGTCGTTCAGTTTTTATTTGTCTGGGTTTGGGCGAGTCAGGCTCATTTCTAGTCATTGCCGCTTTCTAGTGAAAGAAACCCATTAACTGGGTTTATCTTGAATGTTCACTTCACATGTAGTTAAAGAATGAACCAGGTCTATACGGTGCCGGGGTGGCTCAGATGGTTTACTGCCGATCTCGGCTCAGGTCATGATCTCACGGTTCATGAGTTCCAGCCCCACGTCAGGCTCTGTGCTGACAGCTCAGAGCCTGGAACCTGCTTCAGATTCTGTGTCTCCCTCTCTCTCTGCCCCTCCCCCACTCATGCTCTGTCTCTCAAAAATAAAATTTTAAAAATTTAAAAAAGAATGAACCAGGTCTATTTGTTAGGGAAGGAGCAAACAGAGGGAAACTCAGAAACTAAGGAAGTTTCACACAGCAAATTAGGGACAGAGCTGGTACTAGAACTGATGCCTCCTCATTCTTAGTCTAATGTTGTGATTTATATTTTACATTATCTATTCCTCTTTAAAAATTTTGTTAGTAATTATTTTTGCCTCTGCCTTTATGACAGAGTCTGGAAATCTGACAAGTATTTAAAAGATTTTGATGTTTTTAACCTTTTTATCTAATTATAAAATTAATATCATTGATAATTAAGATAAGGTAACAAGGTAAAATGTTTACTACTGATTTTCAGTACTGATATTAAAGGCCTAAATCATTTCTTTAGCTCTGCATCTTTTTGGTGGCTTGTGAGGAAATAAACTTCATTAAAGCAAGAGGAAGAGTTACTAGGAGCTTTCTGTGAGTTAATGCTAAAACAAGTACGGGGTGCCTGAGTGGCTCAGTGGCTAAATGTCCAACTCTAGATTTCAGCTCAGGTCATGATCTCAAGGTTGGTGAGATCAAGCCCCGCATTGGCATCAGGCTCTGCGCTGGCAGCGCTGATCCTGCTTGGGATTCTTTCTCCCTCTTTCCCTTCCCCCCTCTTTCCGTGTCTCTCTCTCTCTCTCTCTCTCTCTCTCTCTCTCTCTCTCTCTCTCTCAAAATAAATACATAAACTTTTATAAAAATGCTAAAACAAGTAGTTGTAGTCAGCGGTGACTGAGTAGAAACAAAAATCCTCTACTGTTTTTTTTTTTAATTTTTCTATGTTTGTTTATTTTTGAGAAAGAGAAAGAGAGAGACAGTGTGAGCAGGGGAGGGGCAGAGAGAGAGGGAGATACAGACTCTGAAGCAGGCTGCAGTCTCCGAGCTGTCAGCAGAGCCTGACGCGGGGCTCCAACCCACAAACCACGAGATACGACCTGAGCTGAAGTCAGACGCTTAACCGACTGAGCCACCCAGGCGCCCCAGGAAATAATAGATACAAATAGCCAACAAACATTAAAATGTGTAGCTTCTGTAGTCAAATGCAAACTAAACTAATTATGTGCTGATTTCTGATTAAAACATGTGTGCAGTCTGGTATTGGCATTCCTCGCTGTAGCAGCCCTTACATTGGAATAAATAATTAACAGAACTGATAAAATAGAAACTGAGATTTATTCCTGACAGGTTTTCTGGAGGTTTGTTCCTTGACTGAGCTCTTCCTCCCCTCAAACACAGTAATTAGGACTTTCTTCTTTCACTAACTAGAACAACTCTTCTGCCAGTATTTCTCACTTTACCATCAAATGATTGAACTAAGAAACTTGCTTAGTTTGATGTCCTGGGTTCCTTAAGTCCGTATGGCAAGAAGAGTATGTATCTCTGAGAATGACTGAAACTCTGGTATCTGTCCTCTGTGGCCAAGATAAAAATACATTTCAGCCTTGGGGCGCCTGGGTGGCTCAGTTGGTTGAGCGTCCAACTTCAACTCAGGTCATGATCTCATGGTTCATGGGTTCGAGCCCCGCGTCGGGCTCTGTGCTGACAGCTCAAAGCCTGGAGTTGTCTTCGGATTCTCTGTCTCCCTCTCTCTCTGACCCTCCCTTGCTCACACTGTCTCTCTCTCTCTCAAAAAAAAATAAAACATTTAAAAAAATACATTTCAGCCTTATAATGAAAAGTGAACAATTAAAAATTTTTGTGTCCGTCAGTTTCAGAAGTGTTAAATAAAAATTGTGCTGCCTTCATTATATGGACTGGTATATATATCTGCTAAAAAGAATAAGTTGATCTATACATACAGACACTGGTTAAGGAATAAAAGCAAGTTCAGAGTAATATATCTAGATTGTTGCTATTTCTATATTAAAGAGAAACAATCCAAACTGTAGTTGTGTGTTTGTGTAAACAAATGCGAGTATGTATCACAGGTGATAACACAAGCACACAGGGAAGGTCTAGAGCGGAGCTGTCCAGGGCAACTCTCTGTAATGCTGTCAATTCTGTATGTGCGCTAGTAAGCGGCACTGGCCCCGTGGGACTACTGAAATGTGGTTAATGTGACCAGGAACTGAATTTTAACTTTGTTTTATTTTGATTAATTTAATTCTAAACTGTCATATAGGGTTAGTAGCTACCATATTAGACGGTGTAGGTCGAAAAGCATAGGTTCCTAATTGTTGATAATGGCTAGGTCTAGGGGCACCTGGGTGGCTCAGTTGGTTAGGCGTCTGAGTTCAGCTCAGGTCATGAACGTACGGCCCGTGAGTTCGAGCCCCACATCGGGCTCTGTGCTGATGGCTCAGAGCCTGGAGCCTGTCTTCAGATTTTGTATCTCCCTCTCTCTCTCTGCCCCTCCCCTGCTCATGCTCTCTCTCTGTCTCAAAAATTAAAAAAGAAAACAAAAAAAAATTTAAAAAATAATGGTTAAGTCTAGTAAAATTGTGAGGTTTATGCCTGTTTAACAGGAGACTTTTATTTTTACTGTATGTATCTCCAATTTCACAGTGAGGCTGTACTTATAAAATAATTGTATAATTTTCAAAACCAATTAAAAATACTTGTTTTAAAAAAAAGAAGAAAGAGTCAGTGTTACAGTAGTATAATGGAGAGAATACTGGGCTTGGAGTCAACTCAGATTTAAGCCCTTGCTCTGTTTCCCTAACCTCCTTGAACCAGATTTCTTCACATCTGAAGACAGATAATAGTGACACAGTTGGTGAGGATGTTGAGAAGTTATATAAATTCAGCTAGAACCATGCCTAACCCCCAGTAATGAAGAAAAGAAAAAACAGTAGATGTCCTGTTGCAGATGTAACTCATTAGAGTCCTGACCCTCGCCCACTGACTACCCAAAATCAAAATCAGATTGTGAAGCATTAACTTTTAAACAATTAGGGAATTTTGCATCACTTCCAAAAATATTGAGTTACTAGGTAATCGAGTGGACAGGTGGAAAAATGGTCTCCTGTACTCAGAAAACTCGAGATGGGTTTCTGTCACCCCTGAGACTAGGCCACTCCCATTTGAACCATTGTCACAGTAAAACATCCCCATTCTCCCATCTCTCCTCCTGTCTTAGTGTTGGAAACCATCTCTCATGGATACTTGCTCATAGGAGAGCTTTTCCGTTCTAGACTGTAGAGACCGTATTTATGGGCAGCATTGAAAATATTCTGAATCCCCTCCTTGGACTGGAATGGGTTTGTCTCTAATGCCAAACTAGAAAGAGAACTGACAGAGGAATTCATGAAGGTAAAGATATTATGGTAAAGTTTTGGAGAAGAGTAGTTTTCCATTTATAGCTTATTTGCCAGTAGGATGGATTTTAAGTAGTGATCAAATGTTTTAAAAGATTTTGATTTTATTAATGTTGCATGAAAAGTTATTTTTAAATAAAATGAATAATCATCTGTATTAATTGTTTGGGGGAATTATATTCTCTAGGATTTCGAGCAGTCAAATTTACTTTGCACACCAGAGATCTGCTAAGCACAGTATTATATATTCTCAACTCCTGCAGTTTATCTGTTGAACATATCCAAAGCTTGAATTCTAATGTGTATTCCCAGCCTCTCAAAGAGGCTAAAAGGATGTCTGACAGGCCCATCAAGTGGGACAAGTCTTATTACTACTTCACTGGATTCAAGGACCCTCATGAAGACCTTGAACAAGTCTCAAGAATGGAAACAACCCTCACGTATGTAAAAGTTCTTATTTAATTAAACTTATTTTAGTTCGTGTTTAAAATTAAAGTCTAATTTTTCAGGAATAATAATTCTATGAATATAGTTAATCCAGTGACCATTATGAAAAGGATAGTTCATGTTTCTTAAAGTGGCCAGAATTCTTCCAAATGTATTTAATTTGTGGTCTTTTGATGCCAAACAAATGCAGGAAGTTGTTTTAAATTCAAAAAATTCTACTTCTCAAGTTACCCCTGGTATATAGAGAAAGGGTACTAAGACTATAAAAAAATATTAGGCTTCTTCATGTAAGCATTTCCAGTTTCTTCAGATGGTTTAGGAGTAATGTTTAGTGTAATCGTCATACATAATAAAAATGCTTGGAGACAGTGCTTGAAAATATCATCTCTGGGGGTTATAAAGTGCAGACTCTCAGCTTTAAAATAAACTAGTCCTAGCGATGTAACATACAGCATGGGTACTATGGTCACTGTATTGTGTATTCAAAAGTTGCCGAGAGAGTAGATCTTCACGTTTTCATCACAAAAAAAACAATTTATAACTATGGATGGTGATTGCCATTAACTAGACTTACTGTAGTAAGTGTAATATATGATAATTAGTGTGTTATACATGAATATTGAATCATTATGCTCTATACATAAAACTAATGTTATATGTCACTTATATCTAATTTTTAAAAAATATTTCATCTGGAATGTATTGAGAAAGAATAACTTTTAGTTATAAAAACCATGTGTGAAGTATTTCTCTATTATTTATCTTGTTTGTAAAGTTACCATTCATGTTTTTTAAGTAAGTCCTTTTTGGACTCCATAAAGACCAGCCATATCTTCTTCCTGTGGTTGTATCTAAAGAAAGAGTCCATGGCTCACCAGAGGATTCTCACGTATCACAACATGGTAGATTATCCTTATCATCCGTTGGCAGACCATTTGCCTTGTAGATTACCTGTACTACCTCAGGAACCCCTGCTCCAGGTAGCTAGCTAGATTCCAAACGAAGCTGAAGAGACAAGACAGTAGCAAAGTCTGGTACAGAGGGAGGCAGGTATTTGCCTGAAGACGTGTGTGTACATGTCTGTGGTGAAGGGGTGTCTCTGATCTGTCTACATGTGTAGCTAATAGGTAAATCACCTCCCTACATATGTGGAGTTTAATTGTTCAAATTTTCTTTGTAAATAAAACCAAGATGAAAATGTGGCTATGGGAATGTTAATTTAATGATAGACCAGCAGTAATGAAGATAGTAAGAAGTAGGGATAAGAAAAAATAAAATGAGCAGTCATGGTAGGATGGAAAGTGATGATTTAGAGAGAAACAAAAAAAAACGTTTAGGGGCGCCTGGGTGGCTCAGTCGGTTGAGCGTCTGACTTTGGCTCAGGTCATGATCTCGCAGTTGGTGAGTTCAAGCGCCGCGTCGGGCTCTGGGCTGACAGCTCAGAGCCTGGAGCCTGCTTCTGAGTCTGTGTCTCCCTCTCTCTCTGCCCCTCCCCTGCTCACGCTCTGTCTCTCTGTCTCTCAAAAAAATAAATGTTTAAAAAAAAAGTTTAGAAAAATAGATGATTGTAGATGAATTACGTGCAAAGGTTACATTGGAAGTCAAGCGGATTGCTGTGCCCTTGAGCCGCTTCGAGCCCATTTGAGCCCCTTCAAACCAGTCTTGACCTTCTCCTAAACACAGATAATTGCCCACTTTGAAGGCATTCTACTGAGGGCTTGTTCAACAGTTTGTTTTATGTTAGTTTTTCCCAGTAAGGATTCCAGGAGATTTTATCATAAAAGCCAGAATCGTATCTGCATCAATTCTTGCTTCAGTTATTAGTGTTCTTAATTAGTAATTATTTTAAAAATAATTACAAAATTCTTAAACCATTTTAAAGCTTTCAACTCATGAATTGAGTGACACTGCTTGATAAGATTTATCAAGCAGTACCTATAACTCAGATTTAGGGTTTATAGATTTAGGGTACCTATAACTCAGACAAAATTTCTTGGCCACCATGGTCATTTTGGCCATCTGAAGTTCAAGTTTTTATTTGTATTCTTGTATTGTTTAATTTCATCTTCTACATGCAAATTGTAGAAGAGGAATTAAAAGGAGCACAGGCTGAATTATATGGTCAGAAGGAGCATCAAATTTACATCAAACTGATCTTCCCGTATTATATTCACCTGATCAAAATCATTTTGGAAAACATGTTAAGATACTTCTAGTATTAAAAAGAGAAGATATAGTAGCAATGTTATTTAGTGTAGACTTTTAATTTTTTCAGTAATTTTGTTTTTGTTGAGAAGTGCAGTCTGAAGTAGTCTCTTTCTATTGTGAAATAAAATACAGAAATGATGAAAATAAATTAGCTGGTATTTTTTTTAAATAGAAGAATTATCAGCTCATAAAAGCTCCATTTAGTCTGTTTTCATATTACATCTGGTAATTATATTTCAATCCACATTTTAGGACATGCTGTGTAATTCTGAATTTCTCAACAAACTGTGCTTTATTTTCAAACTCATTTTACTGTATAACCATATAAAAAGAGTAAAATTAAATTTTTAATACCTCAGGAGTTTTCTTTAATTATATACGGTAATAGAATTTACCAGTCTCAAAAAGATTACGAAATGCCATTCCATGTTGTAGATTTTAGTATGTTCATATTTTGAATATGTTTTCTGATTATCAATAGTATTATAATAAAAATGGATTTAATTACATAATTTTAATTACATACTCCTTCCTGTTGGAAGGAACCAACAGGATCCATTTCTGTCTAAACAAAATAGTCCTAGGGGCACCTGGATGTCTCAGTCAGTTAAGTGTCTAATTCTTGATTTTGGCTAAGTTCGTGATCTCACGGTTCATGGTTCAAGCCCCACATCAGGCTGTGTGCTGACAGTGCGGAACCTGCTTGAGACTCTCACTGTCTCCCTCTCTCTCTGCCCCTCCCCCTTTTTCTCTCTCCCTATCTCTCAAAATAAATAAACTTTTAAAATAAAATAATCCCATATGTAATCTTTCCCAATGAGAAAACATAAACTGTAGAAAGACCATTGAAATGCTCTTCTATCAGATCCTGGAATACCAATAAATGCCAGACTTCTGTTTTCTCCATTCGAACTTTGCTCAAATAGTTTTTTTTCACTTTCAGTGTCTAAGTTCTAATTCAATCTTAATGTCCACGAAATGACACCTTGGACAACTCTAATATTGGAATTATTTCTATAGAACTTGTGGAAAATTTAACTCCTATCATGCCTTTATTTATTCTTCCCCTTGTTCATAGGCTAAGTCAGTGCTTTTCAAATGGCAAGTCATAACACAGTTTAGTGATTTGGGACCAGCAAAGTTGCTTTGCATTCTTCCTTTTTAGCATGTTTTTAAGTATATGTTTTCAGTAACTTTAAGTAGTGTGTCTCAAAGTACTTGTTTGAGTTATATGTAAACATGTGTGTATGCATATGTGTGTATACCAAGTCACCATTGAAAATTGCTTACTGTGGGTTGCCATCAGAGAAGTTTGAAAAACTCTGGTGTAAATGCCATGTAGTTCCATGTAGCTTGAGGCCTAGGAATTTGAAATTTATGCCATTTTAACTTTACTGCCATGTGGATCATGGCTGTCCTTTTCATCCTCTTAAATCCATGAAAAACTGAACGTCTCTAGAAAGACTCCAATCTTTTTATCTCAGGAAAATCATTAGCCTCAGAACTAAACCAAATGTCTTCAATTTGCAGTCTAACTTTAGACTCTGCATGATATTCCTGTATTCATTTTTATATCCCACCTATGGCTTCATTTCATTACCAGCATTTTTTCTCTTTCCCTGCATTTTATAACAATATGTGTTTTATATTTATCACTGTAAGTGTAATGAAATCATTTTTGGAACCAAGGCAAGGTCTAACAAATTAACTATCATGAGATACCACTTCATAGCCTAGGATGGTTATAATCAAAAGAAAATAACAAGTATTGGGAAGGATTTAGAAAAAAACATGTCTAATAAAAACTTGTTTATAGCAGCATTATTCATAATAGCCAAAAAGTGGAAATAACCCAAAGGTCCATCAACTGATAAATGGGTAAACAAAATGTGGTATATTCATACAATGAAATAGTATTTGGCCATAAAAGCAAATGAAGTACTCATACATCCTACAGCATGGATGAACTTTGAGAACGTTATGCTAAGAGAAAGAGGCAGTCACATTGGAGCACATACTGCATGATTCCATCCATGTGAAATGTACGGACTTGGCAAATCTGTGACACAGGAAGTAGATTAGTGGTTGCTTAGAGCTAGAGGGGAGTATTGAAGTAACTGCTAATAGGTACATGATTTCTTTTTTTTTTTTTAAGTTTATTTATTTATTTTGAGAGACAGCAGGAGAAGAGCAGAGAGAGAATCCCAAGTAGGCTCCGCACTGTCAGCACAGAGCCCCATGCAGGGCTCAAGCTCAGGAACCTTAAAATCATAATCTGAGCGGAAATCAAGAGTTGGATGCTTAACCGATTGAGCTACCCAGGCGCCCTGCTACATGATTTCTTATTAGGGTGATGAAAGTGTCCCAGAATTGATTGTACTGGTGATTGCACAACTCTGAGAACATACTCGACTATATGGTTTACATTTCAATAAAACTTTTATTTTTATTTTTTAATTTAAATTCCAGTTAACATACAGCGTAATATTAGTTTCAGGGGTACAATTTAGTGATGCAACACTTCCATGCAATACCCAGTGCTCATCACAAGTGCACTCCTCTATCCCCATCACCTATTTAATAGTCTGGTAACCAGCAGTTTGTTCTGTGTAGTTAAGAGTCTGTTTCTTGGCTTTTCTCTCTCTCTTTTTTTCCCCCTATGATCATTTATTCTGTTTTGTAAATTCCACATCTGAGTGATATAGTATAATGTTTGTCTTTCTCTGACTTATTTCACTTTCTAGTTCCATACACATCATTGGAAATGGCAAGAGTTCATTCTTTCTTATGGCTGAATAATCCATTAAAGTTTATTTATTTATTTTGAGAGAACGAGAGCAGTGAGCAGGGGAGGGGCAGAGAGAGAGGATCACAAGCAGGCTCTGCACTGTCAGCACAGAGCCTGACATGGGGCTTGCTCCCACAAATGGTAAGATCATGACCTGAGCCAAAAACAAGAGTCTGGTGCTTAACCTACTGAGCCATCCAGGTGTCCCTACACCATGTCGTCATCTTCTTCTTCTTTTTTTAATGTTCATTTTTGAGAGAGAGAGTGAGTGAGTGAGTGGATGTGAGGGGTGGGGGCGGGGAGAGAGAGGGAGGGAGACACAGAATCTGAAGCAGGCTTCAGGCCCAGAGCCTGCCCAGAGCCCAGTGCAAGTCTCGAACTCAAGAACCGCAAGATCGTAACCGGCCAAGGTCTGATGCTTAACTTACTGAGCCACCCTGGCTCCCCCCACTACACCATGTCTTCTTAATCCATTCATCAGTCGATGGACACTTGGGCTCTTTCCAAAATTTGACTATTGTTGATAATGCTGCTATAAACATCAAGGTGCATGTATCCCTTCAAATTAGTATTTTTTGTATTCTTTGGGTAAATACCTAGTAATGCATTTGCTAGATTGTGGGGTAGTTCTATTTTTAACTTTTTTAGGAGACTCCACACTGTTTTCCATAGTGGCTGCCCCAGTTTGTGTTCCCACCAGCAGTGCAAGAGGGTTTGCCTTTCTCCTCATCCTCGCCAACACCTGTTGTTTCTTGTGTTGTTAATTTTAGCGGTTTGGACTGGTGTGAGGTGATATCGTAGTTTTGATTTGCATTTCCCAGATGGTAAGTGATGTTGAGCATCTTTTCATGTGTCTGTTGGTCATCCGTATGTCTTTTTTGGAGAAATGTCTATTGATGTCTTCTGCCCATTTCTTAACTGGATTATTTAATTTTGGGGTGTTGAGTTTGAGAAGTTCTTTGTAGATTTTGGATACTAACACTTTATCAGATATGTCATTGGTAGAATATCTTCTCCCATTCTGTAGGTTGCCTTTTAGTATTATTGATAGTTTCCTTCGGTGTGCAGAAGCTTTTTATTTTGATGAGGTCCCAATAGTTCATTTTTGCTTTTGTTTCCTTTGCCTCAGGAGACATACCTAGTAAGAAGTTGGTACGGTCGAGGTCCAAGAGGTTACTGCCTGTGTTCTCCTCTAGGATTTTAATGGTTTCCTGTTTCACACTTAGATCTTAAATCCATTTTGAATTTATTTTTGTGTATGGTATAAGAAAGTGGTCCAGTTTCATTCTTCTGCATGTCACTGTCCACTTATCCCAAGACCATTTGTTGAAGAGGCTGTCCTTTTATCCATTGAATATTCTTTCCTGCTTTGTCAAAGATTCCTTGACCATACAGTTGTGGGTCTACTTCTGGGCTTTGTGTTCTATTCTATTGAGCTATGTGTCTGTTTTTGTGCCAGTACCATACTGTATTGATGACTACAGCTCTGTGTATAACCTGAAGTCTGAAAGTGTGGTGCCTGCAGCTTTGCTTTTCCTTTTCAAGATTGCTTTGGTGATTTGGGGTCTTTTGTCATTCCATATAAATTTTAGAATTGTTTGTTCTAGCTCTGTGAAAAATGCTGGTGGTATTTTGATAGGGATTGCATTAAATGTGTAGATTGCTTTGGGTAATACAGACATGTTAACAATATTTGTTCTTTGAATCCATGAGCATGGAATGTTTTTCCATTTCTTTGTATCATCTTCAATTTCTTTCATCAGTATTTTATAAGTTTTCAGAGTACAGTTCTTTCACCTCTTTGCTTAGGTTTATTCCTAGGTATCTTATGGGTTTTGGTGCATCAGTAAAGCTTTAAACACAAAATTATTACTACTCTTTTTAAAAATATATATCTGTGAATACTCAGTACTATTTATTTGGATTATTTTCATTTTTGATAAATTTTTATAATAAGAAATTTCAACATTTCTTAAAGTTTTTGACTAGTAAAGTTTAAAAAGTATGGTTTAGGGGCACCTGGGTGTCTCAGTCAGTTAAACATCCAACTTCAGCTCAGATCATGATCTTGCAGTTTGTGAGTTCAAGCCCCACATCAGCTCTGTGCTGACAGCTCAGAGCCTGGAGCCTGCTTCGGATTCTGTGTCTCCCTCTCTCTCTATGCCCCACCCCCCCTCAAAAATAAATAAATGTTTTGAAAAAAAATTTTTAATATGGTTTAATTGTATTTTATTATAGAATAAATATAAGATAGCTCTTTAATTTCAATAATAATTGTAATGGACTTCTCCCCATTAAAAATCAAGGGTTCAAATTTTACAACTGACTGTGATTGTAAAATTAAGAATTTAAATGACTTTTACAGCAAATTCAGGCATTAATTGTCCTTCTTGGGTTTTTTTTAATTTTTTTAATGTTTTTATTTATTTTGAGAGAGAGAGAGCTCATGAGCAGGGGAGGAGCAGAGAGAGGGAGACAGAGAATCCCAAGTGGGCTCTGCGCTGTCAGCAGGGCAATAGGCAGGCTTGAACTCACACACCATGAGATTATGTACTGAGCCTAAATTAAGACTCGGATGCTTAACTGACTGAGCCACCCAGGTGCCCTTAATTGTCCTTTTTAAATCCATTTAGAGAGTAAGGTAGAATTCTGTCTCTTGGTTCTAGAGTATGGGCAGTCAAGGTAACCATGTGTCTCCATATTGGACAAGAAAGGATACTTTTCTCTTTGCCTTATGGTTTAATTTGCGTAGTCAAAATGTAGGTTGTCTAGTGATCTCCTGAGATCAAATTGAAAATATCAAGTTTGGATTTAAAACAACATTAGATAATAGAAGACTCATCTTTCCCTCATGAGGTAATAAGGTAATGGAGGAAATGAAACATTTATAGAAATTATTATACAGACTGTGATTGTATCTCTCAAAAAGAGATACTGATAAAGTACACTGGCCAGTCATAGGACAGAAATTGGGGGGAGGGTGTGTCCAGACTAGTTCTAAAGTAAATGTAGCTCTCGGGGCGCCTGGGTGGCTCAGTCAGTTGAGTACCAACTTCTGTTCAGGTATGTTCTCACAGTTCGTGGGTTCGAGCCCCGTGTCAGACTCTGTGCTGACAGCTCAGAGTCTGCAGCCTGCTTCAGATTCTGTGTCTCCCTCTCTCTCTGCCCCTCCCCTGCTCATGCTCTGTTTCTGTCTCACAAAAGTAAAAATAAACATTAAAAAAATTTTTTAAAATAAATAAAGTAAATGTAGCTCTTGACTTACTTCCAGTTTGTTTTCATAGTTTTTACTTAGGGGAGAGAAAGATTATTCAAAAGCACTTCATGGGAATCTGCATTGCTACTTTCTCCTAGACTGTAACTTCCTAAAGGAGACTAGTACTATTGGTTTCTCTTCCCTGCACCCCAGATTCTGTATTCCCCCTAACCTGCATATTCAGTTTGATTTTATCATTCCCCTTAATTGTTTTTATCATGTCATTCCCCTTAATAACTCATGCATTTTCCAGAGATGCATTTCTCTTTGCTTCCCTGCAGATCCCTAGGAATTTATGAAAGTCCATGGAGGTTGGTGAGAGAAAACAAAGGAATGTCAGGAGGAGACATGTTTTGGGGAATTTTTGAAAAGTAGAAAGCAGATGAGAGGAGAAACACCTGGCCAGAAAAACAAGCCTGCTCTCCCCCTCTACAACTTACTTCTCTTAGAGGGTCCTACCAGTGCACTAAAGGAGAAAAAAATGATTAAGATGATTACTTCTATTTTTCCACAGTAAAGTTTAGTTTTCCTTTTGGTTAGTTGCTTTTGAAGAGATAGAGCTATTTAAATATCCTTTTACTCACAGCATTCTTACCCCTTAGCCCTAGTCTTCATTGATGATTCTTGCCTAAATCACAGATTACAAGGATAGCATCCATAGCAATTTTCTAATTTCATCATCCCTTCAAGCTGGCTCCTGTGTCCCTATCATTCCTTGGGAAGTTTCACTTTCTGATTCAGTAAGTCATTCCAGGCTCCTCTGGACTGTCCGCGCCCCAGCGTTTGATTCTGCCATTTTGCCAGGAAGCTCTGTTTCTTTTTAGTAAGGAATGGTGTTTACAATCCAAGGTCTGGGGCAGCTAGATGGGCTCAGTAGCTTCCAAACCTCTCATAGCTGATGCCAGGAAACCCGTATCTTTACATGTATGCAGTAAATATTATGTTAGAAGCTTCATTTTTATTTCAGTGTTTAGAAACAAAACACAAAAATTGTTCAACTAGACCAGTTGATTTGTATACAGTAAATGTAAGAATTCCAAAAATCAAGTCATGAGTTAGAATCATAAGATTATATTTCAGTCTACACTTTAAGACATTTTGTCTCCAAACCAAATATGGCATGCTCTTCGATGATTTGTTTGTCAACAAATCATGCTTTCTCTTATATGATTTAAAGTAAATTGGGGGCACCTGGGTGGCTCAGTCGGTTGAGCGTCCGACTTTGGCTCAAGTCATGATCTCACGGTTCGTGGGTTTAAGCCCCGCGTCGGGCTCTGTGCTGACAGCTCAGAGCCTGGAGCCTGCTTCCAGTTTTGTGTGTCCCTCTCTCTCTGCCCCTCCCCTGCTCATGATCTGTCTCTCTCTGTCTCTCAAAAGTAAATAAATGTTAAAAAAATTTAAGTAAATCGAATAACATATTAATAAATGAGGAAACTCTTGAAAAATTATATGCAACAGCTTATAATAGTGATGTGAAGTAAGATATTTTTATTTATTTTCTTATTTATCCCATTATGCACAGATGACAAATTTTTACCAATAATCTTAAAAGGGGAGTAGGAAGAATTATTAATTACTATACAGAGTTAATGAATTAAAAATTAATTAAAAGTTGAATACCTTTACTTAGAGGATAAAGTCCCAATTCCTTCTCCCAGTGCGCAAAAACCTTCATGGTCTGACTCCCCACTTCCCTCCCCAGTCTCTCTCATACCCCTCCCCCGGGTATTGTATGATCTGAGTGTATTGACCCACCTCACAGTTCCTGGCGCACTAGCGTGCTTGGCCTGCCCTTCCCCCGCAGTTCCTGGCGCACTAGCGTGCTTGGCCTGCCTGCAGACGTCTGATGCATCTCTCAGGCTCCAGGTCACATATCACCTGCTTTACAGAATCTTACAGACAGAATTCATTCTTCCTCTGTTCTCATAAAGGCTCATATATCCTGATTTCTTATCTCCGTATTGCGTAGTAGATGTGTCCTCCTTTACACAGCGACTTTATCTTCCTTACGTCTCAACACAGCACAGTATCAGGCATTTGATAAATGCATAAAGATTTTACTGGTTTCAAGATTATCAACTTTGATCATTTTTAAAATGTCTATTCTGCTGACACCTCTTAAATCCTATGCTAGTAATGATAACTTCCTTTGTATATAAAAAAATTAAACTTTATGCTAAATCTGTTGCTAGGTTTCTAGAGATGGGATAAAGGTTTCAAACTTCAGGATACTTCAGAATCTGTCTGTGTGCTCTGCCTCTCAGTAGGCTGTCCTAGCCCTTCACTCCCGCACATCAGTCATGTTCACATGAGAGGGCAGAGCTACCACTTCTGCCAGAGCAGATGGGCACATAGTGTTATGGCACAACAATAATGTGGAAAAGTCAAACTCAAAAGACCCATCTACTGGTGCTGGTGACATTTAGAAGGCAATGCACGTGGCTGAAGGAACTTGCAAAGACCAGACTGTGGGTTCTAGCTGGGTAGGGTCCAACGCCTTCCTTTAGTTTAATCTTTGTCATTAGTGCCCTGAGCTCTCAGTGCTTACTCCCCCGTATCTCTATCCAAGGCCCCCAGTGGCCAGACCTTGCCAGTCCAGTTTTTGTTTTTGTTTTTTTTTACCCCAGAGTCTCCAAAAATACCTGTTTACTCCCCTCCTTTCCTTCCACCGTACCGCATGCGCCGTTGAAGTCCACTCTGCTACTACAGGCTATACTCAACTCTCCCCACCTGGTGTTTTGCTTATAATTTGGTAAAGTCTTGGTTGGAAACTCAGTTTAACACTGGGGCTACTCTACGGTAACGCTTATGCCTTTTAGTACTAGAAATGTTGGCGTTACAGTCAGTATAACAAAGTGTGTATCTCTGTTTGTTTCTTTCTAGATCCTGGTTAGATAGCAATGGGAAAAGTGCAGTTAAAAAGTTGAAGAACAGTTTGCCACTTAGAAAAGAACTAGATCGTTTAAAAGATGACCTGTCGCATCAGCTGCAGCTCTCAGACATCAGGTAACAAAGACAGAACCTCATTTGGAGACTAACGTAAGCATGTGTTTATCATGAGCTCTCCAGCAGTTAGATAGTTGCATCTTTGACTTTAATTATTCTTGTTACTAAATAGTCTTCAATTATCTTTTTCTGAAATTGTCAAATGTTCATCTGTGTAAGAAAACGATCAATTTCTTGTTTAAAACAGTGAACTAAAGTTTAGATACATTTTTAGCATAGCAGTTTAATTTTTTAAAGTAATGTTTACAAGAAAAATATCTTTTATATGCACACAATATATAAAAAAGAATTATTCCTCCATCATGTGAGATCAGTATCCAAGTTTAAAATGAACGGAGAAAGAAAATGGGTGTCATATTCTTGGTTCCATGTTTTATAACATGACCTTTTTTTATATATATAATTTTTTGAGAGAGAGAGAGCACGCACTACCAGGGGAGGGGCAGAGGGAGAGAGAAAGAGAGAGAGAAAGAATCTTAAGGAGACTCCATGCCTAGCTCGGAGCCCAATGTGGGGCTCAATCTCACGATCATGAGATCGTGACCTGAGCTGAAATCAAGAGTCAGACACTTAACTGACTGAGCCACCCAGGCGTCCCCCAACATGACTTTTTTTTTTAATTTTTGTTAACATTTATTCATTTTTGAGAGAGGGACAGAGTGCGAATGGGGGAGGGGCACAGAGAGGGGCACAGAGAGGGGGAGACAGAATCCAAAGCAGGCTCCAGGTTCTGAGCTGTCAGCACAGAGCCCAACGTGGGGCTCGAACCCACAAGCAGTGAGATCATGACCTGAGCCAAAGTCAGAGGCTTAACCAACTGAGCCACCCAGGCGCCCCACCAACATGACTTTTTAAAGAAGCTCTCATTAACCTGGAAATTGCAGTTCCATAAAGATACATGTAGGCATTTATTATAAAAACAGATTTAGCAGCTGTTAAAATGGTAAGGAAGAGAAGAGGCAGGGCCTGGTGTGACTCAGTCGCAGGACCCCCCATGGCAAGACCTCTGAGAAGCTGTTGTGCGGTGTCATGCTCGGACATTGCTGTTACTGTTCGTTGTAACCTGCTGTGTTGTTTTCAGCCCTCATTATCAGGATATTTTTTCTTCTTTTGAACTAAAATGACTACTTAGGTACCATAATAGCACCTTTTCCTTGTGCCTACCCAGTATTGATAATATGTATATGTTCTGTTCTTACATACGCAAATCATAGTGGGTTTTTGTGGGGTTTTTTCAAATCATAGTTTTATAAGAGAATTCAGATTTCAAAGAAAATGTGTGGACTTAGGATGTGGGGTGTTTGGATTTGTGCTGATAGCTGCTCTTTCATCATCACATCAGTATTTTTAGGTCCTACTTTGTTTATAGGGCATTCTTCCAATTCCACAGTCTAGTAGCACAGACTTTTCTAGCTCGCAACCAAATAACAAGATCCCTTTTAAAAGTTTGTAAAATAAATTTCTGTACATAAAAGAACTTTTTCTATTGCAAATTTATGATCTATCAAAGAGACTGGGATTAGGAAAATGAAAGGATTTTTTAAAGGATTTCTTAAACATAAAAAGAAGCAAGCATTATGCTACAATATGGTGTAGAAATTTCTCAGCTTGGATTTTTTACCTTGGTAAATATCAATAAATAGAAACCACATAAAGAAAAGCTCTTGGGTTCTCCATTTTTCAGAGGGCAAAAGCATTCTGGGACCAAAACATTTGAGGACCTTGGGCATGATGACTTTCCACTACTGGAAAATTACCCAAACCTCCAAAAGATGGAAACATTGTGACCAGAGACATTGTTTCTAACTCTGTTCAGCCTGTGTGAAAGACCATTTATTAGTAAGAACTGTATTTAGTAGCTCTATCACAGTGTTAATTTTCTTTGAAATTATGTCTTTTTCAACTGTGGGTTAAAGGAAGATTTTTGAAAATTGCTTTAATCTGATCAGAAATGACATTCATCAGAATCAGTGATAGGATGAAAAAGGAACCTAAGGTTTTTGAGAGCGTGTTTTGAGTGCCTTACTCCTTCACATATATTCTCCCTGTGATTTGTGCTACCTGTGCCGGAGGAAGTGATCCCACTTTGCATGTATGGGAAGGAAACCCTAGGAAGGCCAGAAGCAGCTTGTTCAAGGTCACAGAGCTAGTAACTCACGGAATTAGAATTCAAAGGTGGGTGGGTGTTCTGATGCTGCTAAGGTCCGTGCTCCTTACATCCGCACACGGTGTCTCTGTGACGTCATGTGAGCATCAGGTTCCATTTTGTCACTAAGATTTAGTATTCATCTATAAAACAGATTACATGTCATAAAAATCACCTCATCTAGAATATCTAGAATAAGATAAAAGGAATCTGATAAACCTCACTGGAATTCCTAATTAGAACTTAAATCCCAAGGCCCGAATTTGGCTTAAGTCATGATCTCAGGGAGCATGAGTTCAAGCCCCACATCAGGCTCTGCACTGACTGTAAGGAGCCTGCCTAGGATTCTCTCTCTCTCAGTCTCTCTCAGTCTTCCTTACTTGTGCTCTCTTGCTCTGTCTCAAATAAATAAATAAATAAATAAATAAATAAAACTTAAATCTAAAACAAAATCATCATCATTGAATGATGTAGAGATGGAAAAGATTTTTAGGTATTTCCTCTTTCATTCCCTTATGTTTCTTCTTTTTTTCTTTTTTTAAACTTTAATTATTTTGAGAGCGAGAATGACCCATGACCTGTGCTGAAATCAAAGAGTCTGATGCTTAACCAACTGAGCCATCCCGGGGCCCCTTGTTCCCTTATTTTAAAATAGAAACAGCATAGTGTATTTGCTTGTTTTATTTATTTGTTTACTTTATTTAATTTTAAAGAGAGTGGGGGGGGGCAGAGAGAGAGAGAGAGTCTTAAGTAGGCTCTGCAGTCAGTGCAGACCTAGACTCAGGGCTTGATCCCATGACCCTGGGATCATGACCTGAGCCAAAATCAAGAGTTGGACATTCAACTGACTAAGCCACTCAGCTGCCCCTATATTTGCTTGTTTTAAATCTTTGGATACCCGAACATAAGCCGTAATATTTTTACCCTCTGGCCAAGCATTCCATTTGGTTGCTTCATAAAAAAATGAGCTGGTTGGAAAACATGCTGAATTGAAAAAGGCATTCACAGGGATTAAGCGGCTAGGGCAAATGCACCCCCTTCCCTCAGGGTGCCTGCTGTTAACGTGCTCCGCTCTGGTGTCCTAGGTGGCAGAGGAGCTGGGGCGTCGCCCATCGCTGTAGCCAACTTCACAGCTTAGGCCGCCTAGCGCAGCAGAACATGGAGACACTTAAAAATGCAAAAGGTATACAATTTCCATTTTCCGTTCAGATATCACACAGCTGATACGCACATCTGTAAATTGTAGAAGAAAACTAAGTGTTAAAAATCCTTACAGATGTGACCCTTATCACAGCTGAATTTTTAAATCTGTTCCTTTGAATAATTAGCCTTTAAGCCTCTACTGAATTTAATCCTGAATTTGTACGCGAAATTTAAGTAATTATTTGCACAGTGATGAATGAAGCCTCTCTGGACAGTGACCAAAGGGTTTGTGTTTTTACCATCAGGATGTACAATAATATTCACAGACCGCTCCGGGATGAGTGCGGTGGGCCATGTGATGCTAGGAACGATGGATGTCCATCATCACTGGACAAAAGTAAGGAAGAGTGTACAAGCAGAAGAATCTCTGATTTGTCACAGACATACTTTTGTCTCAAACTATGCTGTTATGTCAATGAACTAAAAAAAAAACTTGAAACACAGTTTCAGCTGTTTTCAAATAAGGTGTTTACTATCATGTAGTTAAAATACTTATGGGCCTGATTTTTAAGTCAGTTTTTTGGAAATTTTGTAGTCTTTTCTGAGGCACAGCCTAAAAGGCTTGCATTCTATTGTTTTGGTTTTAACAGATTTACTGTGTTATAATTGACATACAACACATTGCCCAGATTGTGTATAATTTGATGAGATTTAACAGGTGTCAATAGCCATTACCACAGTCAACATGGTGAACACATCGGTCACCCACAGACATGTGCTCGTGTCCCCCTGTAAGCCCTCTCCTCCATCCCACCACCCTCTCCGCAGACAACCACAGGCCTGCCCGCTGTCACTGTAGATCAGTTTTTATTACTAGAGTTTTCTATAAGTGGAATCACAAAGTATATACTTTTTTTTTTTTCAGGGGTGATTCTGTTTTCTTTCAGTCAACATAGTTTTTTTCAGATTCATCCATTCCATTGCCTTTATCAGGAATTCATTCCTTTTTATTGCCATGTAGTTAGTATCCCATGATACAAATCTACCACAGTTTGTTTATCCCATTTACCTACTGATGGACATTGAGCTGAGTTGGTTTTGGCTGTTGGAAATAAAGCTGCTAGGAACATTTGTCCACAAATGGTCATGCGCACATATATCTCCCTTTCTCCTAAAAGTGGAATGGTTGGATCATACGTTAGGGCATTTTACCTTTTAAGAAACTGCTAGCACTTGTGGTCTTTTTAATTTTTGCCATTCTACTAGGTGTCTGGTTCTATCTCTTGTGGGCTTCGTTTGCATTTCCCTAATGACCCATGATGGAGGCTAACGACACACGGCGGAGAGCATCTTGTGTGCATAGTTGCCATCCACATACGTTCCTTTGTGAAGGGTCTATTCAAATCAAGTATTTGCTAGAACATATGTGCAAGCCATGTATCTGACAAAGTCTGTGTGCCTAATATATAAAGAACTCTGAAACATAACAGTCAAAAAAAAAAAAAAAACCCCAAACAATCCAAAAAAAAGCAAAAGACATGAACAGATTTGTCACAGAAGATGACCTACAGATGACACATTTTTTTTGAGTGGCTAAAATGAAAAAAAATGCCACCAAATTCTGGCAAGGGTACAGGAAAGCTGGATCACTCACCTGTCACAGGTGGGGTGCAGAGTGCTACAGGCAGTCTGGAAAAGAGCGTGATTGTACACAACTGAACAAGGGTGACCATATGACCCAGCAGTTGCACCCTTGGGCATTTGTACTAGAGAAGTGAAAAATTGTGTTCCCACAAAAACCTGTACACAAATGTTCTTAATAGCCAACAACTAGAAAAACTAATGCCCTTCAGTGTGTGAATGTTTAAACTGTGATACATCCATGCAACAGAATATGACCCAACAAAAGAGGGAGTGAACTACCAATACCGGCCACGACTTGGGTGGATCAGCACAACAGGGCATTGTGCTGATTGAAAAAAGTCAGTATCACAAGATTACATCCTGTGTGATTCCACTTCCATAATGTTCTTAAAATAAAATTGTAGAAAGAACAGATCAGCGGTTCCCACGGTCAGGGAGTAAGGGACCCTCTCTGCCCACTGTGGTCTGTGGGTATTGCAGGGGCAGCACACAGGACCCCTAGAGCGGAACTCTTCTGTATCTTGACCGTGGTCATGGCACGTCAGTCTACACATGGGATAAAATTGCACAGTTAAATACACACACATATAACACACACACACACGAGTGTAAGTAAAACCAATGAAGTCTGAATAAGGTTAGTGGATTATTATCAATGTCAGTTTCCCAGTTGTGACATTATACTGTCATTTTGTAAGATGCTACCATTGGGGAAACTAGGTGAAAGATGTATAAATCTACAGTTATCTGAAAATAAAAAGGTTTTTAAAGGTAGTTACCATTCATACATGGATACCTCATTAAGAGAAAAAAAATGGAAAAAGTGGGTAGGGAAATTATCTTCACAAAGTGTTGGATATATTTTATGTATATATTATATAATATTATATTTAACATATAAATAAATATATTTAACTTATATATTTATTATAAATAACTTGTATCCTGCTATTTTATTGTAACAGAGTTTTTGAAGCCTTTCACCTCCTCTGTAAGTTCTACATCCCCAGCTCTTTACATGAAGTCTGAGCACTTAGTGCAGCGCACCAGGGCCTTCCCCAGTCCAGCCGCACCTGCGTCGTCAGCCTTGTCCTTTCCATACGCGTGCCACACTCCAGTCATACCAGACTCCAGAACTGGGAATGGGCCGCCTCCTTTCACGCTTCCATCTTTACACATGTTCTTCTTTCTTCCCCCAAAACACTTCCACATGTACCCCAACTCTTGCTAAATCCTGTTTGGCTTTTAGCTTCCAGACTGCGCACATTAGACTTCCTTAGAAACCTGTGCTTGAACCTCTTCTCTGTATCCACCCGTTCTTACGTGGCACTTCGTACAAAGAATCCTGGCTCTTGTGTTTCCATGCACCCCCGCTGGAGAGCAGGGCCACCTCTCATAATTGGTACACCACAGGTGCCCAGTTTAGTGCTGAAGTACATGGGAGGTGCTCGTAATATTTACTGCATTGAGTTTTGTTAGAATTAAAAGTAAAATCTGAAGAAATACACTTGGAATGGAACGACATGTACTCTATTTCTCAGACCCTTCTTTATTAGACCATTTAATCATTCTAAGCTAATTTGAGATTCTTACCTGATTATTTAAATGTTAGTACTGAGGATTTATTTTTATTTGGAACATATTTTTTTTTCTGCAATCTCTTCAGTACTATCTAATAATTCCTAAGATTTACAGTGGTTTGTTTTGAATATTAATATTTCCAGCCCTACATTAAGTCTTATCCCTTATTTGAGCTTTCCTTCTAGGAAAACAATTTTGTTGTTAAAATTTCTCAATACCACTTATTGCAATCCTAAGATTGAGGTATTATAATAGCATAAAACGAAGTATTTCTTTAATTTTTTTAAAATACTGTAGCTTTTTGAAAGATTACCAAGTTATTTTGACCTTCGGAGGAGGCTGATGCTCTTAGAAGACCAAATAAGCTATCTTCTGGGCGGCATACAAGTGGTTTATATTGAAGAATTACAGCCAGTTTTGACACTTGAAGAGTATTATTCTCTTCTTGATGTGTTCTATAATCGACTATTGAAAAATAGAATACCCTTTCACCCTCGAAGTCTACGTGGTTTACAAATGATCCTGAACAGGTAAATATCTAAAATAAGAATTAATTTTATTATTTCTCTTAGATGTGTTGTGTGTGTAGGTAGATTAAATGGTTTTGTGTTTCAGTGTGTGATTCTTAGGAACTAGAGAAAAGAATGTCACTCCTGTTAGCAACACTCTTTCACACATTAAAAAAGCCATCATGAGAGGACTGAAGGATTGAATCTCTAGAACATTTTTGAAACACATTGCCACTTCAAGGCAAAGCCAATCCTATGGAAAACTTTATAGCATTAAACTAATTTTGAATCAATAGCCCATATTTTGGGGGCATACGCTGTTTTCACAGCCTGTACTTGGTGCTTAAGTGCACACCTCACCCTGAAGGGGGCTACTGCCTCCATTTACAGATGAGAGTGGCCATACAGCGAGGAAGAGTATGGTTATCCTGAAAGTGTGTCTCTTTGGGGACAGCAAAGTATAATTTCGCTATACTTTTAAAATGGATTTTCTTGGGGCGCCTGTGTGGCTCAGTCAGTTGAGCGTCCGACTTCAGCTCAGGTCATGATCTCATGGCTTGTGGGTTCGAGCCCCAGGTCGAGCTCTGTGCTGACAGCTCAGAGCTTGGAGCCTGCTTCGGATTCTGTGTCTCTTTGTCTCTTTGCCCCTCCCCTGTTCATGCTCTGTCTCTCTTTGTCTCTCAAAAATAAATGTTCAAAAAAAAATTTTTAATGGATTTTCTTGAAAAATTCCTTTAGCACTAATCAGACTAATAAAATATTTTCTTTGGGGGCAGAGTGGGGGACGAGAGATCAATGATTTTTCCTTTTATGTGTATTTCATTACAGTGACAGATACGCTCCAAGCTTGCATGAACTCGGGCACTTTAACATCCCAAGCCTCTGTGATCCAGCAAACCTCCAGTGGTTTATTCTAACCAAAGCCCAACAGGCAAGAGACAACATGAAAAGAAAAGAAGAGTAAGTGCTGTGAGCCCTCTGTCATGTCCTACCCGTCAGTCTATTAAAAATGCAGGGGCACCTGGTGGCTTAGTCACTTAGGCATCCGACTGCGACTCCAGTCGTGATCTCACGGTTCGTGAGTTCAAGCCCCGCATCGGCCTCGCTGCTGTCAGCACAGGGTCTGCTTTGGATCCTCTGCACCACCCCCCTTCCCTGCTTGCGCGCGCTCTCAGCAATAAACATTAAAAAATAATAATGAATAAATAAAGATTCAGGTATTCAGAATTCATAAATGTGGGACATAAAACCTGCATTAAACTTAGAAAATTGATTCGTTGGTGCATATTCCGTGTTTACTTATCTCCCACCTTATTCTGCCAGGAATTGCATATGGTGTTTTCTGATATGAGTCTAAATCACATTACCACCATGTGCCTCAATTCAAGAAGCAAGTCTTACTAATAGAAAAGTCAACTCAGGAGCAGAACAAAGATAAGAGTATCAGAAAGAAAGATGACAGGCACGTTTACTGCTTAAAACTTTGAGAATTACTGATGCAAAGCAAGCTTCGTCTGAATTTAAGTAACTGAGAAGAAATTTTAAAGTGAAAAATTGTCGCCGTTCATAAGCAGTCCTGGCTCTGTGTGGTTTGTATCTTTGAAGGAATCACAGCCAACAATTTCTTGTTTTGTGGGCAATGGATACAGCTTGATAATGTTTCTACTGTGAAGAAAGGAGGATATTCCATTCAAAAGAGGGTTGTTTTTCTAAAGATGTTGGCAAAGGAGGTTTGGATACTGAGAAGTCATTCATTCATTCATTCAGTTAGCCGTCATTTGCCAGGACTGCCATGTGTCTGGAGCTGAGAAAGGTGCCATTGATGGAAAGATGGAGGCCCGGCCCCTGCCCCCCAGGAAAGCATTTCTGGTGGGAGGTGTGGGTGCCGGGTTGCAGGGCCAGAGTGGGGCGGAGCGGGAAGCACCAAGGCCGGTGCTCCCGGAAGGCCACGGCACGGCAGGGAATGCGGGGCCCAGGCGAGGAGCGCGAGGGGGGCGGAGACTGGCACCCAGACGGGAGAGGCTCCGAGGTGACCACCGAGCAGCGTGCCGGCGGGACACTGGTTCCACATTTGTCCCGCCTTGCCGCCTGCTCACCCCTCCGTCCCTGCCGATGGCTCATCCCGGAGAGAGAGAGGGTGGCCGCGGAGGAGGGCCCCGCCGGTCATCCCTTTGACAAGACCTAAGGGGGTCGTTCTGTGTATAGAGTAAGTGAAGGAGCCACGTCCCTCTGGTTGGCTCGTGGGGTTGGTGACAGCTCCGTTGGCACGAGTGTCCTCCCGTATCTGTGATGTGACTCTCGTCAGTTGTGAGTCCGCTTGACCCCGCGGGAGCCCCCCACCCCCCCGCCCATCGTCAGGGCTGACGGTTCTGTTGGCTGCCCTGTCGCTGCTTCGGTTTTCTCGTGGCTGCTTTGCAGGGTCGGGGGGTCGGGGGGTCGGTCCCAGGTTTGGAGGAAGTAAAATGAAGAGAAAGGCAGTTCACGTCGGTTGGCGTTTGAAAGTTCCATCGTAGCGGGTCAGCCCAGCGACTCGTCAGAGCGGCCAGAGCGAGGCCCTCCGTGAGAAGGCCGGGCGGGCAGGGCTCAGGCGGGGACCCCCCCCCCGCGACGTCCCGCGCTCGCTCCCCCCCACGCCCCGCGCTCGCTCCCCCCCACGCCCCGCGCTCGCTCCCCCCCCACGCC
>CM053573.1:142110093-142152484 GCA_028646485.1 Cryptoprocta ferox | reverse complement strand
CCACAAGGATGGCATTAGGAAAATGGTAACAAGAATCCAGGATGGTGGATTTGTTGATTCTTTTCCAGCTACTTTTAGCAAAGTCTTATAAGAAAGACAGTCTCTGGCTGGAGTTATCCAGTATGCAAGGAGAGTTGTTAAGGACCCAGTTTATTAAGGAAGGTAACTCCCAACTGTGGCCTGCTATAACATGGACAGTTGAATAATTTGGTTCCTTGCAAGTTTGAAAAAAATAACCACTCTGTACACTCAACCAAGACAGTTATGAGCTGTGGCTATGAAGAGGCAGGCAGCCTTTGCAGAAGATAACATGGGTGCTGTGAGTAAAGATGAGATTAAGTGTGTTGCTTTTTATAATCAATCTATCATGTTGGCAAATGTGAAGAAATCTGGCAAAATCAAGCGTTAACAAGAAGAACTGTTATGATCTGGCATTATGTCACAGTGGTGGACATGGACATTCCCAGTGAGCTAGGCCAAAAACTGGAAAAAGCCCAGTGTCTGGATATCAATTGTGTTACCATGCAGAATACCATGAAACAAACTAAAGCACAGTGACATGTAGTGACATGCATAAAATGACAAACATAATTTTGAGCAAAAGATGCAAGACAAAGTACTTATTTACTCCATTTACATAAGGTTAAAAAGTGGGCAGAAGTAAATTATATTTCAAAATGTCTACCTCAGTAGTAAACACTGTATAAAACAATAATAAAAATGTACAGTTTGTGGGATGAAAACCAAACAAAACATTAGACAATAACATGGAAAGTGTCCATATATACTGACCTGGAAGGAAGTCTATAACATATTGTGAATGTTAAAATAAAAAGGGAAGTAGGAGAGATTTAAGGAGTTCTGTTTGAGCATCTAATAATTTTTGCTCTCAAAAACTTTTTATAATAGTTGCTCATTTTCAGTTTTTAATTGGATAAAAACAACTTCAAAAAAGAAAAAATTAAAGATGGAAAGTGAGGGGGCGCCTGGGTGGCTCAGTCGGTTAAGTGTCCGGCTTTGGCTCAGGTCATGATCTCACGGTTCGTGGGTTCGAGCCCTGCGTCGGGCTCTGTGCTGACAGCTCAGAGCCTGGAGCTGCTTCAGATTCTGTGTCTCCCTCTGTCTCTGACCCTCCCCTGCTCATGCTGTCTCTCTCTGTCTCTCAAAAATAAATAAAAAACATAAAAAATATTTAAAGATAGAAAGTGAGTAAAGATAGTGTTTCAAAGGAATTGAGGTAGAAATAATAACTTTATAAATGAATAGAAGTGCAATATAAGTATGTATATGGTATTAAATACAGGGTATTTTCAGATAACAGAAATACCATATAACTTCTACCATAGTATAGAGGGAAAAAACTGAATTTAAAGGCTTCAATGAATCCAAAACAAAAGTAGAAAAAGAACATCTTCTATAATGCAGGACAAATTAAAACACAAAACACAATAAGGTTGTAAAAATTGATGTGGTTTTGGAGTGGTGGTGGGAGTCCGGAGCCAACAACTGAGAAAGAATTCTTGAGACATCTTTGGTGCAAAAAATGTGATTTTATTAAAACATGGGGACAGAATCCCAGGGCAGAAAGAGCTGTGAGATTGTGAGGAGTGGTGATTATATACTTGGGAGTTGGGGGAGGTGAGGCAGGGGGAAGTTTCCAGTGAGATTTTCCTATGTTAAGAAGACTCAGAGGATCCTGGAGGCCTGGCTATTGTGAAGCCAAGGTTGTTTTTCTCTCTAGCAAAGCATTAACATTAAGACAGTTGGGAGTTCCTGGAGTAATGTCATACTCCGCCAGCCTCAAGTATTTGTCAATGAGCTGCAGGTTATAAGGAAATTTAATTTTATCTACCATCTCTTTCTGCCTTGGTTTCCCACATCATTCCCCCCTGAACAATTTTGAACCTTAAATTTTTAAGGTCGCTGAAAGTGGAAGGTCTTATCTTCTGTAACTTCTTCCTGCTGAATAGGGGCATAGAAATGTCCCTACCTATGGGTCAACTGTGTTCAGTTGGGGTATATATGTGTAGGAGTTACCAAAGGAAACAGTCGATTCAGCATACATGAACCTCCTTGAGTAGAAAGGCTCATCTGTCAGCTACAAGTCATGGTGGTGAAGAAGTCTTGGCGCCAGGCAGGGAGACACTGGAAAAAACAACAAAATAAGGTTAACATTATCATGAGAAAAAGAAGCCTGAGTAAAAGACCTTTGATAGTTGACCAAAATTTTCCTCAAGTCATTCACTGTCGTTTGAAGAGAAATTTGAGGTCTTCCACGGGCTCACAGGAATAAGAAGGCTGGTCTTCTGGCACACTAGCTTCCTGTGAGAAAGGAAATGTTTAATTCTTGAGTCCATGAGGGATGTCCTTCTTATTTTACTGCAGTGGGAGTACATAATATGACCTGGTAGGGGCACTGCCATTTTGCAGGTAAATCCCCTGCTGTATTAGACTTCCAGTCCCTTAAATAAACCTGGTCTCCTGAGTTTACATGGGGTAGGTTGCTAGTAACTGTCAGATTTAGGGAGGATACAGTTTGCACATCTGTTACAGCAAATACTCAGTGTCCAGGAAGGGACCAGAGATACACACTCAGGAAATCAGAAAAGACTTTATTTCGCACCGGTGCTGGCCCAGCAGAGTCATCTCCAGAGGCTGAGCATCTGGCTCAGGTGTTACTGCTCTTTTATACATACGTGCTTCCAGGCTGGGTACAGTCAAGCTTTTGGTTCCTGGCTGCTGGCTGATACAAGAGGCAAGTTTGCAGAAGCCAATAGCATGTAAGGGGAGTATCCGGCCTCGGACATCGTGGTTGGCCCTTTTTATCTGCTTTTTACCAACTTTCCTTCTCATTTTCATTTAGAGGTTTATGAATTAACCTGGTCATGTAATAATTTCGCAGAGCATTACAGTCTCTATCTATTGCTGGTCTACAAGTGAGAAAAGGCTTTTTGGAAGAAGATTAGAAACCTTAATTTGGAGAGCCATAGCCAAATCAAGACTAATTGATTTGTAAAACAAATCCAATTTTAACAAACTTGGCCTAATTATTTACTAAGCTCAGTAAGAATAGTGATTGATCATATAGATCTTTAAAATTTTTGCTTTGCTGGAACTTTTTCATAAGAAATCTCTAGATTGAACTTTTAATAGCCCCTCCAGGCCAGAAGCCAAGCCAAGTATTTGGCATTACACATGCCTGTAATACCTGTAGATTTGGGTGAATTCCCCTTCTCAAGGTCCCCCAAATATCCTGAGGTTCGGTACCCGCCAGGAAGTGACAATTTTTACTCACCAGGGGAGGCTGCTGGGAACTCTGTAAGCAGGTATCAGGCCAACGGTTCCAAGGGACTTTCATGGCTTCATGCTTCATGAAGTCAACCTTAGTTCCTTAAGGTTGTATAGTCATACGAGCCTATGTAGGTCTCTCAGATATGACATTTCAGTCAAAGCCTTGGTAAAATAGTCAGTATTTCCAATGATGTCCTGTTACAAGGAGAACAGATGCTTATTGAACTTCTGCAAATACTTGTAGTTGCCATGAAAAAATGAATACTCAGTGAGAGTTTCTGAATTTCAGAGGGTTCAAGTGGAGAGAAAAGTTAAATGCTTCAATTTGTTCACAGAGGAATATTCTATCACATTTCTCTGTAAGTCACAGATATCTTAAGAGAAAGTTTCCTTAATCTGGAAGAGCACACATTAGAGAACCAGCAATGTTTTAATAAGAGTCACAAAAACTATAGATGACAAAAAGACTAAAAAATGGACACAGTGAAAGATCTGATGAGAGTATAGCTGACAAGAAATCCAGTTATTTCTGTGACATATAACACTTCAGTAATCAGATTATCAAGTGATGGCCTTGTACCAAAATATATTAAAACTTCAGAAATTTCATATAATCTCTAGAATAGTTATAGCATTTACCCAAATATAACTTAAGACTTATTATTAGTGCTCCCCTTATTTCCATCAGTCTTAATTACAGTTAGCAGAATTTTTAACTCTTAGAAATCTTAGTCTCCAGTTAAAACTAAGTAGTAACCAATTGTAAACTGTCACACCAGAATTCTTTAGATGGCAAATTTATGGCTACATTTAAGCACAAAGCATGTTTTCCAACAGATTTAAATATCCTTATTTCTTCTTCAATAAGAAGACAAAAACCACAAACCTACTTTCAGTAATGAATTCTTCACTACTACAACTTATTTGGAAAGATCTAGATGTCCAATGGATTCAATCCCATTTATCATGCAAGCGAAGCTTTAAAGTTTCATTACCAAAAAATGAAAGCTATCTTAACAATTACCCATGAAAACTTTGAGACAGAATTAACCATCATTTTAAGTTATCTTTTTGTTGACAAATTGCAAATATAACATGAGCTTATTTGACCTTCAGCAAACTTAGATAGTAAAAAAGTTTCATATTTAATGCTGAAAACTCTAAAGGCATGTCTATCTTAATTAAACCCAGAAACTTAAATTAGCTTAAACACAGAATATTTTCCACCTTTATCCACTTAAAAGTCAATCAATTTGTTCCTCATTGTCAATTCTTACCTGGGACGCTTGTGGGAAAATCTGAAGTGGACGGCCCAAGGGGGTTGCTCTTCCCTTGACAGTGAGAGTAGAAGGAGGAGCCAATGGTGCCAGAGGCAAAGAGGATGATATAGGAGCCAGTTACACAGGCTGCACCCAAGGTGGTGCAGAAACAGAAGACAGAAGAGGCAAAGCACAGCCAGAGGGCAGAGAAAGAGGGTTCCCAGTTCTAAACCTTGTCAGTTTGGACTGATGAGCAGCCACCATGTTTTTTCCACCAAAGTGGAAATATGCAGTCCGTGTCAGGCCAGAGAACACAGAGAACTTTTCTGAAACAAAGAGCGTTTTGGCAGCTGCTTGGGAATATTCCTAAAGTCCCTCTCCTGAGGTAGACTTAGCAGAGACTGTTTGTTCCAGTTATAGACATTAACCTGGGAAATGAATGAGGGAGAAGCCCCCACATATAGCTAGAGTAACCTGGGTCTACTAAGAGGAACAGTGCGAGAGAGTCTGCCTCCCTTCATTAAAGATGACTTGTTTTTCCTCCAGCAACCTGGATTTATTTCAAGGAGACCTATTTAGATCATTATCATCCAATATATCAGAAGGAGGTTTACTAGCCAAACACATTCGAGCAAACACAGTCTGCAAGAGGCCCTTAGGTTGGGGTACTGATTTAGAGACAAAAAGGCCTGTACATAGGGTATCTCTGACATTTTCCCTGTTTCCTGCAGGAGAGATCTAACTGATATATCCTACTGAGCCCATGCAGTGCTACAGGAGAGCAGTTGTTTCTTAAATTTTGCAATCTGAGTTGTTTCCAGTGGTTAAAAGTCATCCCAAAGGAAAGTCCTTGGGAACTGAAGAAGAGAGAAGGTCCATTACCAAGAAAATTTTCCCAGACTCCCAGATGGTGTCCCACATGCAGGATATGTTGGAGGTTCCTGGTGTCAAAGGGACCTGAGGCATCTCTCAAAATTGCTGTGATCACCACCTGCCCTAAAGACTCTGTAGGAGGGAGGCCAGCTTTCCCCCAGCCCCTCTCCCTGCCACTTCCACATTGCATCCTAGACTACAATGGGTGCTGGCATATGGACTGAATTTTCCTTGCTGAGAAGGCCACACCATAAAGGCTAGGTGCACCTTGGCCTGCCTTGCTCAGAAGACCATGCTGCACCTTGGCTTGCCTTGCTGAGTGCTGAGAAGGCCATGAATAACCTGCCATTTATAACCCATGGAAAACACTGGAAATTTTTTACAAGGTGAAATTTCCTAATTCTGTAGTTTAAATAGTTAGTAGAGGACAATGATGAAAAATGGTAAAGATAGAAGTCCATGATGTTCTAAGCAATTTCCAACACCTGTAGTCCTTCCTTACAGCCGACTTCCTATGAAACAGTCCCCAGTTGGATTTTAATTCAATCGGGTACTGGTTTCCACTGGCTTCAGCTGGAGGTCTCCTGGCCAGAAGTGGTTAGACCAGGGATGTGAAGGGATCACATTAGACCAACGAGGAGGAAACCTCATATGGGAATCTTGAGATTGGCAACCGTCCTGGTGACTTAGGCGGCTGTCCCATATCCAAGACAGACAACGTTGTATAAGGACAGAAATGAACAGGGGCACCTGGGTGGCTCAGTTGGTTGGGCAGCAGACTTCAGCTCAGGTCATGATCTCATAGCTTGTGAGTTTGAGCACCACGTTGGGGCTCAGAGCTTGGATCCTGCTTCAGATTCTGTGTCTCCCTCTCTCTCTGACCCTTCCCTGCTCATGCTCATCTCTCTCTCTCTCAAAAATAAACATTAAAAAAATTTTTAAATAAGGACATGAAGAAAGGGTAGGGGCACCTGGGTGGCTCAGTTGGTTAAGCATCTTTGGCTCAGGCCATGATCTCACAGTTCATGGGTTTGAGCCCCACATCAGGCTTTGTGCTGATAGCTCGAAGCCTGGAACCTGCTTTGGATTCTGTATCTTCCTCTCTCCCTCTGCCCCTCCCCTGCTCGTGCTCTGTCTCTTTCTCTCTCTCAAAAATTAATAAACATTTAAAAATGTTAAGAAATGAAGAGAGGGCATCAAGTTTCTGGGTCTCATTACAATTCCAGCCAATGTACTAACTTCCAGCCAAAAGGCAAGCTTTCTCCTCCCCATAGAGTAGCCACAGGCTAGAGGATTGCAACCTGAGCAATCTACATGAAAGTGTTCCAATAAGACCGTATTCCTCGAAAGTCCCCTGAAATGAGAATAAAGGGAGAGGAGAGGAAGTACGCACCAACTGTGCACCAAAGCTCAGAGTCCAGATGAAAAGACTTGAAGCCCCACATTTGGTGCCAAATGGTGTGATTAATGTTGGTGGGGGTCCAGAGCCAACAGGCAAGAAAGAATTCTTGAGACGTCTTTGGTGCAAGAAAGTTGTTTTGTTAAAACACAGGGATTCATGGGCAGAAAGAGTTGCCCTTATATTCTTGGGAGTTGGGGGAATTAATGGCAAGGGAAGTTTCCAAAAGGATTTTCATATTATAAAAGAAGACTCACAGGATCCTGGAGGCCTAGCTATTGTCGAGCTAAGGTTGTTTTTCTCTCTAGCAAAACAATTACATTAAGACAGTTGGGAGTTCCTGGAGTAATGTCATACTTTGCCAGTCTCAAGTATTTGTCAATAGGCTACAAGTTATAAGGAAACTTAATTATATCTACTGTTTCCTTCTGCCTTTGTTTCCCACATCATAAATGATTCCAAAACTATCAGTAAAAGTAACCAAATTTTAAGACAGTGAAATCAGGGCATTAAAGCTGAGGCTCTTTTAAGTATGGGACCTCTGTGCAAATGCACAAGTAGCACATCCAGGAAGCCAGCCCTAGACCTGAGGCAGATGCATTTGCTATAGTGAGGAGGACATTGAGCAGATGATTCTTGAATTTCCAACCCTCTCTTCTCAGGTGTGGCCTACAATCAGGATCCAGAATGTGTTCCTTGAACTCTTGGACCATCCCCATGCTCTCTCTGTGGGCATTTCTCTGTGTTCCCATCAGTCTTCACAGATGTGAGCTTAACACAGATTCTGGGCATGGATCCTAAGACTCCACTAAGTTGTCTCTCCTATTTCCTTTCTTCAACAAAATTTCCACATCCCAAAATTTCCCTTGTATCTCAGATGGAAAGATGAAAACAACTATGAGGCTTAGATTCCCAGGAGTTTAGGGTGATGAATGATGGAGAATATCTATTTCCCTTCCTATGGTACTTTATTTTCCAGTCTTATCAGGGTTTTGAAACGCTAACCTTCTGAGATCTGTGATCACCTATTCTACCTACAGTTCCCTGTGAAAATGAACCAATCAGAGGTACATGAAAGGGATGAATCCCACGAACCATTTAGATGAAAAGGAACCAGACACAAAGGAATACATACTATATGATTCCATCTATTTAAAGTAGGAAACAAAACAAAGATCAGGCAGAAATATAATGTTTAGGGAACTTTTTTTAGGTGGTTACGAAGTGCAAGAAAATTATTATACATCAGACTACAGTTTACTTTGTAGGTTAGGGGAGGAAATGATCAGGAAGGGCAGGAGGGGACTTAAAATTTCCTGCGGAGTCCTACTTCTGAGTCTGACTGGCGATTCTAGGGGAGCTCATTTCATGAAACTTGAGTTGTACATTTTTGTTTCATATACTTTGTTACATTTTGTGATAAAAAATATTTTGGGGGGTGCCTGGGTGGCTTAGTTGGTTAAGTGTCCAACTCTTTTGGCTCAGCTGAAGCATTTCGGCTCAGGTCATGACCTCACGGTTTGTGAGTTCGAGACCCACATCAGGCTCTGTGTCAATAGTGGGGAGCCTGCTTGAACTCTCTCTCTGCCCCTTCTGCACTCTAAATAAATAAATAAACAAACATTTATTTATTTATTTATAGAACACTGCACTTCTAGAGTTATATTGTCACTTGTGCTGTACTTCTAGAGTTATTACCCAGAGCTATGTCTCAAACTTTCTGATTTTGAGTGGGTCCTCCGAAACTAGAGATAGCCCTCTAGGTCAAGTAATGTAAAATCTTTAAGGACTCTTCTCATTGAAAAAAATAATAATTCTTTGTTCAAAACTATTTGGATTGAACTCTGATTTGCAGTTAATTTTGATCAAACTCAGGAAACTCAAAGAATTCAAACTAAATTATGAACTCACCTGCAGTTTTCATGTTCTTCCCAACTCTGTTAAAAAACAGAGAGGATAGTAATCTATTCTCAGCTTGACTCAGACCACCACCTAGGAAAACAGTTTCAATTATTGAATTTTTCAATGCCTGAGAATATGGATCAAGTTGTGTCTCTTGTCAGGTTCACCCAATCTGAGTTCAGAACATCTGGGTTACTTTTATATTTAAAATCAGTTTTAAAAGATTACCATCTCCAATTAATGCAGTCAGTGACAGGTGGAAAGACATTCTAGGGTTGAAGCGTCATATTGTGTGAATGAAACATTTGAGGACAGGAAAACACCAATTCTTTTTTATATATATATATTTTATTTATTTTTGAGACAGAGAGAGATAGAGCATGAGTGAGGGAGGGGAAGAGAGAGAGGGAGACACAGAATCTGAAGCAGGCTCCAGGCTCCGAGCTGTCAGCACAGAGCCCGAGGCGGGGCTCGAACCCACCAACTGTGAGATCATGACCTGAGCCAAAGTCAGACGCTTAACCAACGGAGCCACCCAGGCACCCCGAGGAAAACACCAATTCTTATTGGACATTGGATTACTACAGTACCGGTGACCACGGTTTATCAGTTGGAACATTCTTCCACAAGTCACCTAACATAGTAGTAGTCTTACCTAACATAGCTCCTTCCAATGACAATGCAGTCACCATGCTTGCTCTTAGGACTCCAAGGAGACTTTCTTCTTATGTGCAAATACTACTTGTTTCTCCTTTTTGAACATATATAAGTTTCTGCTTATGTTTACATTAGAATGCACCTTGCTAGAATGAGCTTCTCAGCTAAGTATCTGAAAGAACTTTATAGATCTATAGAGTAATTGTTTTGATTATAAATAGACCAAGAGGAAGAAATACTTGTGGATTTCCCCAAAAACTTTATATATTGTTTCTATGTAAGATTCATGTTTATAACTAGTGTGTGGAAATATCTGCATGAATATAAAAGTACACTGCCCTTGGGTTGCTGACTTCAATATTCAGTATTGGTTTATGTACCTAAGAGCTCTTTCGACTTCTCACCAAGGGAGAATCTGCCATGCCCATTTTAAATAAACCTCAATAATGTATCCCAGGGCAGCTTGCTTTCTGCTCTCGTTCAAACCTAAAGTCACAATGGGAAAACATCCATAGTTAGACCAATTTTCTCTACCTGTATCCAATATATTGATCCAATTCTTGGGATCACAGCAATAGCAACCATCTGTTGAAAACACTTTAACATCCTATGAAATTTAATCAGCAGATGCATACATTTGCTTTGCCTTAGCTAGCTTAAATTGATTTCATAGCCAGAAGCTTGAACTAATGTGCCTACAGATCAGTTGGGGAACAAAAACATGTATCAACTATGGGATATAAACGGAGGCAACCTTGCCCTTTTTAACTGAGTCATTTAGAATTCAGGGCTGTAGGATTCTGCTATCTGTTCTCCCCTATGCTCCATTGGGGGGTCATCACCTAAACTGCTGTTCCATTGGAGGCAAATCAGGAGTCTATGCTGTTTTGTTAAAGTCATAAATTTACTTTTAAATTTAACTTATTAAATGTATTCATTTTTGTTGTAAATTAAACGTTTTTAAGCAGAAACACCTTTAAAAATGTTCTCCATTTTGAGGGGCACCTGGGTGGCCCAGTCAGTTAAGCATCTGACTCTTGATCTCAGCCCATGCTCTCCGGGTTCATGAATTGAGCCCTGCATCACGGGAACAGAAAAATCAGCACTCCTGGGTCTCCAGTCTGCTAGCGGATCCTGCAGACTTGACTCACCAGCCTCTGGAATCACTGTTCTGTTCCTCTGGAGAACCCTGATACAAGAAGAGGGGACTCGTCCCTTCCTGGTTTGTGTGTCTATGTGGGCACTGGTTCCTGTTTCCAATGCTCCTTTCCAATTGCCAGCGGCAATTCCCTGCTGGTAGCAGCAACTAGGTCCAGGTGACAGTTCTGTCATAGGGCGCTCCTTCTGATTCAGCCCAGCACCAGCCCAGCAGTGATCTCCTCCGCATACGTCTGAATTCAGCCCTATAGGTGCTCTCTTCCAATGTCCTACTGTTTACAATTCTGTTCCTGCTTTGTAGCTTGCCCTGTGGAGGTGGGATAAATACTGTACCCCAGGGGTGCCTGGTGGGGCTCAGTTGGTTAAGCGTCCAACTTCGGCTCAGGTCATGATCTCATGGTTCGTAGGTTCGGGGCCCGCGTCGGGCTCTGTGCTGACAGCTAGCTCAGAGCCTGGAGCCTGTCTTCAGATTCTGTGTCTCCCTCTCTCTCTCTGACCCTACCCTGCTCACTTTCTCTCTGTCTCTCAAAAACAAATAAAAAACATAAAAAAAATTTTTTTAAATACTGTACCCCAAACAGATTTAGATGTCAAGACAGATGACACTACACACATCAAGGTATTATGAAAACATTTATTATTCACATAATGTGGCTCTCTGGGAAGAGCAAGACAGGCACCGAAGCCGGTCACTTCGCCTTAATTGCAAGGAGGGGCAAGTGACCCTGATTTTTATTGTGGTTAGGGGTGTGGGTTTCAGGGCAATGGTTTGCATGAAGTTCACCTCAAGTGCTGAGGGAGTGCCTGGCTTTCCTATCAGCTGACCCAGATGGGAGGCAAAATGGGGAGGGAGAGGGCTTGAAAGCTCACTGCTGTCAAACATCAAAACTGGGGTCAGACTCCATTACAGTTCCGCCAGTCCTGGGGTGGTACCAGGTTTCAAGTCACTACCTCCCTGAAATGTTACCATTTTCTTCTTGCCTTTTGAGTTAGATACACCTACTAAACACAATTCTAAGTTCTTTTTCTTAAAATAATTGGTATGGTGTTTGGCTCCTGACTATAACCTGGGTGATACAAATCTCTTTGCTATTCTCAACAGGGTAATTAGCATCAAATTAATATATGGGACACATGGGCATATAAACATTTATTCCCTGTTCTTCATGTACCTAATAAAATGGAATGGCCAACTAAGCATCTTCATCCACAGGATCCCAATTCTTAAACTTTTGACTCTAAAGCTTCTGACCTCACTTGCTATACTTAGGGAAAAAAGGCTAAAGAAAATAGAGCTTATAATTTCTTATAAACTGCATGTCTTGGAGATGTGTCAATACACGGAGAACATCCTCATTCTTGTTCACTGATGTGCGGCATTCCATCACAGATGGGACCAGAACCGTTCAACCACTCCTTTACTAACAGCCATTTGTGCTGCTCCAGATTTTTGTAGGTGAGGAAACTGAAGCCCTCGAGAGGTGAAATGGCTCACTCTAGTAACATTTCATAAATGGAAGGGCCAGGATTTCTATCAAGTCATGAGATAACAGAGACCATGCTTTAAAACATTTTTATTTTTAGGTATTTTAAGCAAACAGTTAACCAAAAAAAAAAAAAAAAAAAAAAAAAAACCCACACTATCCTGTTAATCTATATTAATTTTTAAAATGAAATAAAACGCAACTGAAACTTCCACATACCCTCCCTGATTCCATCTGCAAATCCCACCCCGGAAAGGCACAACACAATTTTCACACAATATTCTAATACATGATTTTATACTTATCATATAATCTGAATCCACAGGAATATATTATTGTGCAAAACAGTAACAACATTGTTCACCATATGCCAACAATGCTTACATGCCAGCCACTAAACCAAAACACTGTGCATGCATTATTTCATTAGCCACCCCCCACCCCAAATTACCTTGTGAGGTTGGCAACTACTATCCCATTTCATTAAGAAAGTGAAATACAAGTAAGTTTAAATAATTTGCCCACAGATACACAGTATATTCAATGTGACATAAATGGGGTACACTGTACGCAACTTTCTCAGCATTTTTGATTTATCTGTGTTGAAAGACAGAACTAGCTCTTTCACCTTCACTTCCCAAAGCAGCAAGAACAACCCATTTTTTTGCTTTCCTGTTGATGGAGATTTAGACTTTTCCCATTCTTGCTACCTTAACAGTACTGCAATAAACAGTTTTATACAGATGTCCCTCCCCATGTGAAGTTCTTCAAGGAACTGTCCAGGAGTGGAGGTGCGGGTGACACACACAACTGTACAGGTTTTGCAAGCTGCCTGGCACAGGTGCTATGACAGATTTCCACACCCACCGCAGTGGGCTCCTGCTGTCCCACCCACGTGCCCGCGCAGGGCTTACAGAAACGTGTCATCCTGAGGAGCGCGAGATGTATCTCCTGTGCTTTCTTCTCTGTACATGCCTCCGTGTGGGCCGATGGCCTGTCACTGAGGCTGGGATTAACCACACTCAACAACCGATTCAAAGACTTTCCAATACTTACTCTTCTCTGGGGGCTCCCAGCCCTCTGGCTCCCTGCAGCCCCAACTTCAGTCCTTCCTAAGCGGCACAAGACAGCAAGGCAGGGTTCAGAGAAGGCTTGTTCTCTAGGGCAGGATGGGGTAGACTTGAGAACCGGTGGCCGGGGCAGCCAGAAACCGTCACCCGGAGCTGCACGGCTTCCAACGGCCTGCCGCTGAGCTGCTAACCAGTGTGCTTGCGGGGGCCTCCAGTCCACACTGTACTCCGGCTCCCTTCAAAACACTCCAATTCTGACTCAGCTGAAATAAATTCAGTCCCATATTCCTTAACAGAGGTAATTTTGTACAGAATTTTCTCGGCACGACAAACAAGATAAATAAGCACCCAATCCCGGCCTCCAGAGAGCCCCATCTGGCTGCAGTGACAGTAACTCTTGGAAACTTGGACACATCGCAGAGGAAGATACAAGCACCAGGAGAGGTGGGACCATGGGAGAGGCCTTAGATGGCTGAGGGGTAGGGAGGGCCAGGACTTGAAGGGTGAGGACCTGGGCCAGCATGGATAGGGTCTACACTCGTGATGAAGGGGGACAGCACAAGGCAGGCCAGTCCAAGGGTGTTCAGGGGCAGGCAATGAAGTTAAATCCAACACTGACTACACCAAAATGTTTAGCAGTTAGCTCTAAGCAGTGAGACTTTTCTCCTTTTCCTTTTAGCTCATCTGTATTTACTAATAACTCTAGAAAAATAATTACTCATATAATTAATATTACTTAAAAACTCAGGTTATTGAACAGACTCCATCAGCACAATCCCAAAATATTAAAGGCTCACCTCAGCATACAGGGATTTCTGTTGATTTTTACTTCTTTGTACATTTGAAAATCTGGTGTGAATGTTTAAAAAAAATAAGTGTCTCACTTTATAAGAATGGCAGTAGAAAACCCCTATTGGGGCACGAACTCTATGAGGTGACAATGGCACAAGGAGTTGGGTGGGTAGCGAAATATGAACAGAAAAGGGGTATTTCCTCGGCTGCAGCACCAACTGATCTGGAGCTGCAGCTCTGTGAGGGCTCTGCTTCTAGAGATCAGCTACCTAACCCAGAGCCTCGCACACCAAGCCCTCTTTCGCCAATCCTAGGAATCAGGGGGCTTGATGGCTCGAATTTTACACACAAGCTGTTCAGGGACTTGTCCAGGATCATTCTGCCAAGAAAAGTCACACTGAGCCTGAACTCAGCTCTGGTAACTCCAATGCCCTTCCCATGACCCTGGGTCCTCAGCACATAGGACTCTGGTCCCTGCCCAGCCACTTTTTGAGTACTACTAAAGTGTACTAAAGTACACTTTTTGAGTAAACTAGAGCCAGTTTTTGGTACTACACCAGTGCTGGGACACCCGATTCTGGGTCAGAGGCGGCTGCTGCTGTAGGAAAGGGGCGGCAGAGCCAGAATGACCAAACCTTCCTGAGTACAAGGCTGAACGAGGACCAGAACGCAAACATGGGTCTGCCGGAGTGATCTCCCTCTTCTCCACCCCTGCCTGTTCCATGTGACATCACCACAAAGTATCGAAGCCTTCATTTTCACCTGCCTACAACAATCCAGAAAGGATAAGATTACTTGTACTCTACTGAAAGTACTCTTTCCAGGTTGGTTTCTTCTTTCTACAAGAAATGGCCTGTTCCACCAGTGCACTCCGACTCACAACAGTAAAATGGAGACTGAGATGGTGCTCTACCAAGTGAGACACTGTATCCTTATATTCATAATGTGAGCTCTTCAACAATCAGAAGCAATGGCTACTTATATAAATTTTAGACAAAACAGTCCTTTACCCTCACACCACTGAGCTGATTCTTGCTCTCTGCTTTAAGTCAGGCTGGCAAATGAGATGGGGGCGCCTCCCCCACCAGGCCACCTTTTCTCCAGAGGGCGTCTGTCATGTGAACTTGTACCTCTGGGTTTGAACCCGATGCCAGCACCGGATCTGACATGTGAAGAAGGCTACATGAAGGTCAGAGGATCCCTGTAGGGTGCACAAGTTACAGATGCAAGTGCAATAATTAAACAATGTACAACTGTTGAGAGCTGTGAGTCTTGTAGAAAATTCAGACCCTCTGAGGGGAGAGGAGGGAGTCCCTTTCATGGAAACTGGCAGCAGGGCTAACTAACTGCATAAAAACCTCTCAGCTATATAATTTCACTGAGTCCTTGGGTCTGTGGTTAACCCTTATAAATGTTAAATCATCACTTCTAAACAAAAAACTGGCCTAAAGCTCCCTACCTCCATAGCTCCCTGTGAGGCAGCTCCAGCCCCGGGGGGGACCCCTGATGCTCACACAACTTGGCCCACCACCTCTCTGAGGCCCTTTTCTTCTGCTAGTTCACTCCACTCTAGCCCAACGGCCTCCCTACTATGTTCCAAGACACCAGACAAGATCCCACCACCTGTGCTGGACCGAGTTCCACCTTTTCAGTTGAAGCCCTCCCTAACTAGCCTACTTAAAATAGCAACCAGCCTCCTAGTCCAGCACTGCCTCACTCTTCTCTGATTCATTCTGTCCACAATGCATATCACCATCCAAAGTACTATGTTTATCTCATTGTTCGCGGTCTGTAAAGTTCCAAGACAGTAGATTTTTTGTCTGTTCCGGTCACTGCTGGGTCTCCAGCACATACAACAGTGCTTGGCATTTGGGAGGTGCTCAGCACATTTCTGTTGAACAGATGGCCCGTTGCTGCCCATGCAGACCGTGGGTGGAGACAGCAATGGGGCACTGGAAGAGCCCCATTCTCCAGGTGATCAAGTCCAACCCTGCTCTCCTCCACGTGCCCGAGACAACTGTATGCCCGTGGCAGATATCCAAAACCAGGTGTGAAGGCCAAAGCTGCAGCCAGAACTCCCAGGAGGCAACTGGGGAGACTAGTTCTTGCTGCTGGTGCTGCTGCGACTTGTAAGATCAAATAGAATACACACCACCATAGGATCCAACTGGCCCCTTCCCAGCAGCCGCAGCCTGTCACACCACAGACGTTTCATCAAACCACAGAGGGCAATGGTATCTGCCTTTAGACTTATACCTAAGTCTGGGGGAGCTCCAGGCCACTGTGCAAAGGCCACTCCTGGGGCCTGCGACTCAGAAGGGCCCCAAAGAACCGGCTGCTGTTCTTCCCCAGCATCACATTCCCCAGCAGGTGGAAAAGGGAATGCCCTGAGTATTTGACCTCAGGATTCTCTGCCACCACCTTCAAAGAAAAGGGCTGGACCCTTTGTGAAGGTTTTCTCCACACTACCCACAATTAAGGGTTCTCTGGCAGGGCAGCTAGGAACCCCTCTCCCCCCACTGTCAGACCCCAAGCTAATCTCTAACATGGTTTTTCATATGCCGAGCCAAATTTGAAGACCACCTGAAGGTCTTCCCACACTCTCTGCATTTGAAGGGCCTCTCTCGGGTATGAAATCTCTTGTGGCTAATGAGCTGTGAGCTTTTGCTAAAAGTTTTCCCACAGGTGCTACATTTGTGGCACTTTTTCCCAGTGGATATGTTCTGGCGTCCGGCGAGCCTGGAGCTCTGGTCACAAGCTTCCTCAGAATCTTCAAGTGGCTTCTCCCTACTTGGTTTTAATTCCTGTAAGCTCACCCCCGTGTCCTGGCAGGAAGATAACGCAGCCAGGCTGCATTCAGACTGTGCCACTCTGGTGTGTTTTCTTTGATGAATGCGGAGGGTGTGTCTTCCAATAAAATCCTTCCCACACCACTGACATTTAAAAGGTCTCTCTTTAGTGTGGATTCTCTGATGATTAACAAGGCGATGTTTTCTATCATAAGATTTCCCACACAGATTACATTTATAGCGCTTCTCTCCACTATGTATTCCCTTATGATCTAAAAGACTTCTTTTACGTGTGAAAGTCTTCCCACATTCTTGGCACCGAAAAGGTTTCTCCTCAGTGAGGATTTGTGGCTGCAGATTTTCAGTGTTTCCACTTTCATGGCATTCATACTGTTTTTCCAAAGAGTGAATCCGCTGATGTCGGGAGAGGTTAGAACTCCATCTGAAAGCTTTCCCACATTCCCTGCACTTATAAGGCTTTTCTCTGGTGTGAATTCTCTGATGGATGAGGAGGAACGAGTGATTACGGAAGGCTTTGCCACACTGGCTACATTTGTAGGCTTCCTCTGTACTGCTCGGAGGAACTGGGAGCACTCTGTCCTGACTAACAGATGGCCCATCCTCAGGTTTTCTTTGAATGACATGCTGCTTCTTATGAGCAATAAAGGCTGACCGATGGGTAAACTCTCTTTCACATTCACTACATCTGTAGGGCTTCTCACCTGTGTGAATCCTCTGATGATCTATGAGAGATTTCTTCCGAGTGAAAGTCTTCCCACACTGCTGACACAGAAAAGCTTTCTCCCGAGCAGGGGCACCCTGGGGCTGACTGCAGCTGGAGGTCAGTCTGAAGTCTTTACATTTGTCTTGATCATAGAACTTCTCTTCCTGGTGCATTCTCAAATGACGAGTAAAGTTTGATCTCCACCTAAAGGTTTTTCTACATTTGGTACATTTGTAAGGTTTCTCCTGAGTGTGGACCCTTTGATGTTCAACAACATACGATTTACAGTGGAACGATTTCCTACACTGACTGCAGTCAAAAAGCTTCTCCTTACTTTGGTCTCTCAAATGATGATCAAATCCTGAGCCACAGGTGAGAGCATCCTCATACTGATTAGACTCAAGAAATTTCTGCTTAGCATGGGTTGCCTGGTGTAGACGGTAGGCAGACATGCGTCTGAAAGCCTTGTCACATAAACTGCATTTATAAGGTTTCACCCCAGTGTGAATCTTCTCATGTCGCACACAGTTTGAGCTCCACCTGAAGGCTTTCCCACACACCCTGCATTTAAATGGTTTTTCTTGAGTGTGAAGTCTCTGATGACACGCAAGATGAGAGGTATGACTGAATGCCCTCCCACAGTCACTGCACTTATACGGCGCCTCCACCATGTGAAGATTCTGCCCACGCTGGTGATGTGAGCTAAGGCTGAAATCTTTCCCACGTACGTCCTTTGCATTCCCTTTTAGTCCAGCATGAATTCTCTGATGTAGGCTGAACCCGCCAACTATGCGCCGGAGCCCTTTCCCATATTCCTTGTAATCGTAGTGGTATGAACTCCCTCTGAAGTGTCTGCCACAGCCATGTTTAAGGGACCGCTTTCTTCTGGGAACTCTCAAATATGCAGCATGTTTTAAATTAAGACTGGTGCTTCTTCCTGACTCTTCAGATCCTTTTCCAGTCCTGTGACTGAACTTGGTCTCTTCCTTCTTAACTCTTGTTTGTATGGGGTTTCCACATTGTTCCTTTAGCCTGATCTTCTTTTCAAAAGATTCTCTGAGCCCAACTCCCTCAGAAACACTCATCACACAACATTCTGATGGCACAGCAAAGGTTTCTGCTTCTTCCAAAGGTTCATGTTTCAAGATGAACTTGTTTGTTTTAATCTGGAGCTCACCTCCTGACACAAAATAAAACAAAGGACAGTGTACTTTTTCCTCATACTTGGAACTTCAGAAAGCACCGAAGGACCAAAAAAAAAAAAAAAAAGCCACATCTTGGGTGGTGAGGCCTTTCCCTGACTGCCAACACCTTTACCAAAGAATCAGGGAAGGCAAAACATGGAAGAGTATTCCAGATGACAGGGAAGGGAGGAGGAGAAGCAGGTGGGCACAGCATACACAGAAGTCACATCCCGTTGAACATCAGAGTTGGAAAGTGAGTGTTAAATAGCAAAAGAGGGGAGAGGAATCATGGCCTAAGAGGATAAGAAGGTCCCCAAGAGCCCAGGGGAGGGGATCCATGGAGGACTGGATGAAAGAACTGAAGACCAAGCCTGTCGCAGGGGCAAAGAAGAGAAGCTGGAGTGGAATTATGGGTCTTCATAGCACAGGGACGGGCTCAGGCCTACAGGCCAGCAGGAGTGCAGCAGAGGGGCGGGGAGGATCATCACTGAATGGAAAAGACTGCAATAGTGAAGCCCTCCAGGGGGCAAGGACACTTACTGAAAGGGTTTCTGGGGGAAGGGGTAAGGCCAGAAACAAATGTCTACCAGGCCAGTCTGGAGGGAGAAGTCCAGAAGCCCAGCACTCTGTAGCATCACTATTAAGGATCCTTCTTCTAGCAAACAACGAAGTTCCCTGTGACTTGGTATAAAAGACTTTAAGAAAGAGAGGAGTTCGGGGTGCCCACGTGGCTCAGTCACTTAAGCATCTGACTTAATTTCAGCTCAGGTCATGATCTCATAGTTTGTGAGTTCAAACCCTGTGTAGGGATTCTCTCTCTCTTACTCTCTCTCTCCGCCCCTCTACCCCCTAAATAAATAAATAAACTTAAAAAAAAAGAAAAGAAAAAGAAGAAAGAAAGAGAAGAGTAGATGTGAGAGGAGCAGGATCTGGAGGTTCTCTGGAACTCACCTGCAGGGGCAACACCTGGATTCCCCTTAGGCCGAGCTCCTCGGACATTCAGGCCCCATGGCTCCCTTGCCTCCAACCAGGAAATCAGAACAGGCTTGGTGAATGGCCCCACTGCAGAAGAGAAGGGAACAGGATCAGATGGAAGGGTGGATAAATCATACAGAACTATTCTCCAGGACCCTCTTGGGCCTCAGGTCTTCGCAAGGATGAGGGAAAGGCCAGGGAGGCTGGTGGAAGAAGCTAGGACAGGAGGCCCAGGCAGCCATTTCCAACAGCTATGAGCAGAGATTAAAGAGGCTGAAAGAAGTCACAGCCAAAAGGACTACTAGGATTCTCTGGCGGTGGGAGCCACATGACGACTCAATCAGTTAAATCAACCAACATTCTTTTGAATGTCTAACTAGGAACTTGACATATATGACTTTTAATCTTAACAATAACCCAGCATGACAATCATCATTATCACCATGCTTCAAGAGAGGAGACTGAGGTGACAGAGAGCCAGGATCTAAGTCCAGGTCAGGCCCCTGTCTAGGCACCATAATAAAAACTAAGAAGGCAGAAATGAAAGTGGGTAGAAGTATGGGGAAATTAATATCTTACCCAGAGAAACCATGTTCCCGTAATTCTCCAGCATCACATCCCTATATAAGTTCCTCTGAGCAGGGTCCAGCCATCCCCACTCATCCTGGGAGAAGATCACTTCCACGTCCTTGAAAGTCACAGCCTCCTGAAAAACACAGGCCTATGTCCAAGAGCTGGTCTACAGCTCCTGGCTTTTATAGGGGGGTAGGCTCAGAGTGAGCAGAAGATGGATCCAGAAAGGGTGAAAGAGAAAAGCATCACCCAGTAGAAGAGCTCTGGGCTCAAGGGGGATCATCTGGTTTCAAGGACATGGGTCTTTGGGTGTGAGGTCACTGGACACAGAGACTCAAGATGAGGGGGAGCCTCAGCAACTCCATTAGGCAGCAATGCTGGGATGTCATGAAGGACCAAAGGTCCAGTGGCTCACCTGAGGCTGGGCTGTCAACAGGTCTCCTGGGCACCCCTCTCTTTGGGAAAGAGCAGGAGCCTGGGCAACAGGAGACTCTGAAGGAGAAGAAAGAGCCATGAGAGAAGGTAACCCAGTACTTGGCACCCCACTGAGGAGGCCTACTCTTCCCCCACACAGAGGACTCCTGGGCCCATGAGGAGGTATGGACTATTGTTAAATATCCATTTCACATTCCCCCAATGTTGCTGAGGGCTGGGGTCAGGAGTGGGGGGTGCAATGGGAGGAGGAGCTAGGTGGACATGGGTCACAGAAGGTAGAAAGGACACAAGGCTAAGGGCCAAGATAGAAAGGGATTCTCATGAGAGGACAGATGGTGAAATGACAACACTAATTTGGGACATATGGCATATGGCTGGGGTCTTAGAGCCAGATGGTGAGTACCGGATTGCCCAGCCAGGAAGTCACACACTCCTATTTCATAGGGAGGCTCCAGGTGGTCCCCAAGAGTAGAGCCGCTCCTGAGAGGTGAAACAGGGGGCCATATCTGTGAGGCTCGCAGGGTTCCTGTACCCATCCAACGCACATCTGGGCTCTGGGCAAGGGCTGGGTCCTGGCAAGAAGAAAATGTTGTGAGAGAATCCCCATGGGAATTAGAAAGCAAACTCAGAGAAGAGGCCATATGGCCAATCTTTAAAGGGAGGGTCCCAGGGAAGGGTAGGCCAGGCCCTTTACCACCTACAAGCAGAGGGAAAAGGAGGAGGAGAAAGCCCAGGGGGAACTCCTCACCCCTCAGCCTCCCTGGCCTCTAGTGTGGACCATGAGGGAGACAGGTGGAGCCAGATTCCAGCTACGACACAGGAAAGCACCCAGCAAGGCAATGCTGTCAGGCCTCAGGTGCTGCAGTGACACTTCCCCACTGGCCCTTAACCCCCACCCCTGGTCTGGAACTTAGAAATGAGAAAGAAGAAATTTATCCCTGAGTTAAACTGATAATGGTTCACAAGAGAGATGCAGACAGATAACATCTACCACGTATTAGGGGCTGTTCTAGGCGGTGCTAAGTGACTTCAAAGGACAGCTGCCACACAGTAGTCTGACTGAGATAGCAAGTAACATTGCCAGAGAGGCAACGCTACTTGTGAGGGTCGGCCACAGAACCATAAAAGAAAAAGTCTCAGATCCAAAAAATGGCAGTGCCCATCCCAGCAGAGACTTGGAAAGAGGCAACCTTCCCTGGGACCTCAAATGGTTCCAGTGTCTGAGGCAAGCCTATCCCCAACGTAGAAATGAGTAGTGGAAGCTTACGGCTAACGAGCTGTAAGTTTTTCCTGGTTCTGTGGCCAAGACACTGACTACACTGATATGGAAGAATCTTAGCCTGAGGCCGTTAAACATCTGACACCTAGCTATAGACTAAAGATGATGAACCTGGTCCTCCCAAGTCCTACCTGGTCCTCCCAATAAAGGAACAATACAAAGATGGAAGCACATAGCCCAATGAGCTTAAGGACAAACATCATCAGGTCCTAGTTGCTCAATTCTTATGAACCATGCAGTGATTCTGTAATTTTACGTGCATCTTGAGCTTTTCTGCTCATTTTTCAGAATTTAGAAGGTGGTCTCCCAGCCTGTTTTGTTTTCTAATTTCTAACTATTTTCAACAAGGTAGACCCTGTCTGCACATTTGGCAATGTTTTCATGGATTTTTGAACCTTACCTCTAGTTTTAAATGAGTTAAATATAACCAAGCTACTATTAGGTACCTACTATGAACCTTATTTGCTTTAATAAATTAGTTTTCAATCCTTTTGAACGTCTTGGTGTTTTGGCAAAAATGATAAATGCTCTTTTAGATTTTTAAAAATAGTAACCAATGTTATGCAAAGAGGTTTCTTTTTTAATAGTCATATTGTATTGATTTATTATCATTTACTGTTGGTAGATGTTCAGTCAGGTGTGTTACTCAACTGACTTAATTTTTATATTATATTTGGGGGAAGAGTATGTCAAATATGTTTCAAAGATCTTAAAGGCGGGGCGCCTAGGTAGCTCACTTAAGCATCCAGCTCTTGATTTCCACCCAGGTCACAATCTCACGGTTTGTGGGACTGAGCTCCACATCAGACTCTGCACTGTCAGCTTGGGATTCTCTTTTTCTCCCTCTCTCTGTCCCCTCCCCCACCTCTCAAAATAAATGAATCAGCATTTAAAATAATCTTAAAGGTGACTTTCATTTACGCATGCATCATATATGTAGACTTACACGTATTTTTATTGAAAAACAATTTTAAAGAAACCTATAAAAATGGTAAGTGTTCTTAAACAAACAAACAAACAAACAAACAAACCAAAAAACCCCTCCAAGCTACAGGAAGCACTGAGAAGCGTGCTCGTGTGGAGCACAAGGGCAGAGCTCACTCTGATGGGCTAGCTGCTCTACTGCCAGCCCAGGGCAGTCAGCTCTGTTTCCCAGCTCTAAGGCCAGAACTGGGTACAAGGTAGGCACTCAAATACACACTGAACAAATTCTCATTGTCACATCAGTTTTGTATATCCTTTTCAATAAAGTGAGGCTCTGAAAGAATGTGAGCAAGAACAATGAGGCTGTGGAATAAGTCCTCCAATTCCCTGGCTCTGGCCTGACCCTCAGTACTCTTCTTACGCTTGACCCCTGCAGAAAGTAAATCCTCAAAAGCTTACTAAGAGAGAAGGAATGCGTTATGAGCATTTATAGGTCTCAACATGCACGCAGAAGCCAAGAGTCCCGATTCCAACAAGCAATAGACATCACTCCCACTTAACAGGTCAGTGTCCAGCCACATTGGATATGTGAAGATGGGACTCCCATAACTTAAGTCACTGTGTCCAAAAACTCATTACTGTTATCCATGGATACTTGCTGACCCTCTTCCTGGAGCTGACTGTCCTCTGGGAAGGCGAGAAGGGCCGCCTGCTATAAGGTCCTTGGATCAGGGCCCACTTCTCTGCCGCTCAGGTGCCGTGGGAATGAGAAGGGAAGACTTCCCTGCATTCCTCAGTGCTGAGCCTTCAGAGGCCCAACCCCATCATTCTAGACAAGCCGGCTCCCTGACACGCAGAGCTCACTGAGAACTGCACACCTGCTCACACTCACCCTCCACGGTGTCCCATCAAGGTCCCTCTGCAGCTCTTCCAGCAGGGCCACAGCCTCCCCACCACTCTCAGGGCGATGCAGCTGCACCCAGGTCCGGAGCTCCCCGGGCAAGATGCTCAGAAACTGCTCCAGCACCAGCAGCTCCAGGATCTGGGACTTGGAGAGAATGTCAGGCCTCAGCCACCAGCGGCAGAGCTCCCGGAGCCGGCTCAAAGTCTCTAAGGGCCCAGAAGATTCATGGTAGCGAAGCTGCCTGAAGAGCTGCCGGAACAGCTCCTGGCCAGTACGGTTGAGTGTCTGTGGCCTGGCAGCCTGCGCTGAAGTGTAGCCTTCATCCTCTTCTTCCTTCTTGACCATCTGAAGACGCCCCTGTTCCCTTGAAGCCGGGGCCTGAGCTGAATGGACAGCATACCACCTGCCTGGAGGCATCTTTCTGTTCAAGGTCTAGCCAGCAGAGAGCAAACCAAGTCTATGTTAGCGGTTTCGCTGCTGGGATCTCAGGAGTAGTTTTTCAGCACAGCGGTGGGCAATGCCATTTGCTGGGACATCGGACGTCACTGGCAAGAGACTAAAATAACCAATATTACCGTTCAGGAGGATGTGAGAGTGATGGTGCAGTTAGACCCTCGTAGCCAGGATCATCTCCGGATATATGAAAAGAGGGCATACGACCATGTGCATAGTCGTGCCCGCCCATACCAGGCAGACCAGGGCTAGGCTGTCACATTTTGGGGTAAACTAAGAAAATTTCCCAGAATACAGGAAAGCATGTACAGGGCTTATATGCCAAAAATTACAAATGGCAGATGAAAGAAGCCAAAAAAGACCTGAATAAATGGATAGACGTACCATATCATGTACTGAAAACCCTGACAGAGTAAAGAGGTCAGTTCTCCCCCAAAGGATCTACAGGTTTAATGCTATTCCTATCAATATCTCAGCAAGGTTTTTTGTATATATAGACAAGATTATCCTAAAACTTATGTGGAAAGGCAAAAGAATTACAATAGCTAAAGCAATTTTCTAAAATTAGAATAAAGTATGGGGAAATAGTCTATTTGATTTCAAGACTTAGAGCTACAATAATCAAGACTGTGAATCCAGTAATTGCCCTAATAGGTATTTACCCAAAGAATACAAAAATACTAATTCAAAGGGACACATGCACCCTGATATTTATAGCAGAATTGTCTACAATAGCCAAATTATGGAAATAGCCCAAGTGTCTGTAGACTGATGAAAAGACATACAAACTGATGAAAGATGTAAAGAAGATGTGGAGTGTATACACACACACACACACATACACATATGCATGCAATGGAACATTACTCAGCCATAAAAAAGAACAAAGTCTTGCCATCTACAACAACATGGATGGGGATCGAGAATGTTATGCTAAGTGAAATAAGTCAGCCAGAGAAAAACAAATACCATATGATTTCAGTCATGTGGAATTTAAAAAACCAAACAAATGGGTAAAGGGGAAAAAAAGAAAGAAACAAGAAACAGGCTCTTAACTATAGAGAATAAACTGATGATTACCAGAGGGGAGGTGGGTGAGGTAAGGGTAAAACAGGTGATGGGGGTTAAGGAGTGCACTTGTGACGAGCACAGGGTGTTGTATGGAAGTGTCGAATCAACTGTACACCTGAAACTAATATAACACTGTATGTTAACTAACTGATATTTAAATAAAAACTTAAAAAAAAAAGACAAAAAAGACTGTGGTACTGGTGGAGGAAATGACACATAACTCAGTGGAAAAGAAACACCTGAAATAAACTAACACGAATACACCCAACTGATTTGTAGTATCAAATGGGACCATACTAATATTGTAATACAGTATTTTAAAATGTCTCAAATAAGCAAGTCAAAAACAAAACAAATGCTGATTAGGAATCCCCTAAATAACTATGACCCCACCAATGGATTAAGAACTGTAATTTGGAAACACTAATCCAGCTCTCTACTAAACTTATTTCCCTTTGTAATTCATCATAATGGAGGCTGTCCAAAGGTTCAAGCCACTTTCTGGAGACAGCAGAGCTTGGTGTACAGAGTAGGGAACATGAACTAAGACTGACCTGGGTTCAAATCTATCTCCCCACTAACTGTGTGACAATAGATGCATCACTTTACTTCTTAAAATCTCTGTGGCCTCACTGTATAAAACGTGTGTGGTTGTGGGGTTTAAATAAACTACCTGGGAACATTTTGGGCCCTCAATGAATGTTTGTTTCTTCACACCTGGGGAAAGAGCTTATGCTGCAGGCCACATCACGGCATAGGAGTCTACTCTGCAGAATGTGCCCAACTGATTTTTTATAAAGGTGCAAAGGCAATTCAAAGGAGGAAGGAAAAGCTCCTCAGCAAATACTGCTGGAGGAACTGGACATTCATAGGCACAATAATGAGTCAACTTAAACCTAACATCTTATACAAAAATCAATTCAAAACGAATCATGGACTTAAATATAAAACATAAAACTACACAACTTTTAGGAAAAAAGCATAGGAGAAAATCTTCAGGAGCTAAGATGAGGCAAAGAGTTACTAGAATTAACACCAAAAGCATGATTCATAAAAGGGAAAAACTGATAAACTGGACCTCATCAAAATTTAAAACTTCTGCTTTTGGAAGACCTTGTCAAAAGGATGAGAAGACAAGCTACAAACTGGAAGATAATACTGTAATATTTAGAAGTCACATATCTGACAAAGGACTGGTATCTTACTGTATAAAGAATTCTTGGGGCACCTGGTTGGCTCAGTTAGGTTGTGTCCAACTTCAGCTCAGGTCATGATCTCATGGTGAGTTCAAGTCAGGCTCTGCTGACAGCTCAGAGCTTGGAGTCTACTTCAGATTCTGTGTGTCCCTCTCTCTGCCCTGCCCCACTCACTCACTCTCTCTCTCTCTCTCTCAAAAATAAACATTAAAAAAATTTCTCAAAACTCAACAGCAAACAATCCCATAAGAAAATGAGCAAAAAACATGAAGATACATTTCACCAAAGAGGACATACAGAGAATAAGCACATGAAAAGATGTTCAACATAATTAGCCATCAGGGAAATGCAAATTAAACCACCATAAGATAATCACTTTACATCTATCAAAATGGCTAAAATAAAAAACAATGACAACACCAAATGCTGTCAAAGGATATAGAGGAACAGATGACTGGTGCATTACTAGTGGGAAGGTAAAATTGTACAGCCACTCTGGGAAATAGTCTGGCAGTTTATTAACAACCCAACATATAACTAACATGCAACCTAGCAGCTACACTCCTAGACACGTATCTCAAAAAAATGAAAACTTATTCTACAGAAAAACCTGTACATGATTGTTCACTGCAGCTTACTCATGATAACCCCAAAATGGATGTCCTGCAATGGATGAATGGCTAAACAAACTGAAGTACAATGATATTATGGAACACTACTTGCAATAAAAAGAATGAGTATATGCAACAACTTGGATGCATCTCCAGAGAATGATAAATTAAAAGAGCCAACCTTAAAAGGTCACACAATGGATGATTCTATTTATATAACATTCTTGAAACAGCAAAAGTATAGACATGGAGAGATGAGTGGTTGCCCGGGTAGTTAAGGACTGGAGGACAGAGCAGGAGGAAAGCACTGTGGTTTTACATAACAGAGAGTCTGACTCCATTTTTGATGTTTGTGGATAGCTTTCAAGCCCCATCATTCTTACTTCAACTTGCCAACAACTGGACAAAGAAATATGAAAGCCCAGATGCTCCCTTATACCAGCAGGAAGTTCAAAGCACACAAACCCTGGACTATGTACAAAAAACCTCACCCCAGCCCCACTCTAACCATAATAAAAGCCAAAGCCAGTCACCTTGCTCTCTCAAGCCATTTTCTTTTTTTTTTTTAACATTTTAAACCATTTTAATACAAAGGATAGCAATTCAAACATGCTTTACTTTTCTATTTAAGTTTATATTGCACTAAAATTATTTTATATGAAGGGGTGCCTGACTCAGTGACTCAGCTGGTTAAGTGTCTGGCTCTGGGTTTCGGCTTGGGTCCTGATCTTGCGGTTCATGAGTTCAAGCCCCACATTGGGCAGGCTCCACACTGACGGTGTGCAGCCTGCTTGATATTCTCTCTCTGCCCCTCTCCAGCTTGCTCTAAGTAAATAAATAAAACTTAAAATAAAAAAGAAATTATTTTACATGGAAAAGCAAGTTGATGTATCATGATATAATGCCTTAGAAACATTCTTTGACATTCACATCTATATTAATGGATATTTCAAAGTCCACGTAAATAAATTTTCTAGTATATACCAAATCACCTAACAAAAACAAATCTATAATGCTAATCTGTTTTAAGAGCAGATATTTAGTATTTATTATTATTTCCTTTGGGAAATACACTGACTTTTAGAACACATTTAAATCAATCATAGTACCTAGTAATAACATTGGAGTAATATCTGAAAATTCTTTATTAATGTTGAGTCTCTACAAGACTGTTTTTATTTATTAAATTATTTTTAATTTTTTTATGTTCACTTTTTTATTTTTTGAAAGAGAGAGTGAGCAAGTAGGGGAGGAGCAAAGAAAGAGGGAGAGAGAGAAAATCCCAAGCAAGCTCCATGCTGTTGGCACAGAGCCCAATGTGGGGCTCAAACTCACGAACTCTGAGATCACGACCTTACCCAAAACCAAGAATTGGACGCTTAACCGAATGAGCTGCTCAGGCGCTCTTACAAGACTAATGTTTAAATACAACATTTATTTTATATAAAAATGAAGAGGGGGCACATGGGTGGCTCAGTCCGTTAAGTGTCTGAAATCAGCTCAAGTCACGATCTCACGATTTGTGGGTTCAAGCCCCGTGTCAGGCTCTGTGTTGAAAAGTCAGAGCCTGGAGCCTGCTTCGGAATCTGTGTCTCCCTCTCTCTCTGTCCCTTCCCCCACTCACACTCTGTCTCTCTCTCTCTCAAAATATAAACATTAAAAAATTTTAAAAAAAAGAGAGAAAAAGCATTAGTTCTTTTATCCAATGGAGCAGAATTATGGAAAGAGAGATAATAATAATAATCTTCACTTCTGGCTTCTAAGGTATGTTTCATATAACTTAAACATTCAATTCTCATCATTGTGTTGCAGTAACCAAGGCTGTTTATTATAATAATAATAACCAATGTAAGAGTCCTTGAAAACCATGATTATACTTAAAGCATGGACGTAAGGCATAATGAATGAATGGCAACCTCCGGGATCCCATTTTAAGTTAGTTCTACTTCCAAATAACACTCTTACACAGTTTTTCTTTTTTTTTTTTAATTTTTTTTAATGTTTTATTTATTTTTGATACAGAGACAGAGCGTGAAAGGGGGAGGGGCAGAGAGAGGGAGACACAGAATCAGAAGCAGGCTCCAGGCTCTGAGCTCTCAGCACAGAGCCCGATGCGGGGGCTGAACTCTCGAACGTGAGATCATGACCTGAGCCGAAGTCGGAGGCTTAACCGACTGAGCCACCCAGGCGCCCCACTCTTAAAACAGTTTCAAATAATCTAACTTATTAGCCAGCATCAGCGTAGGAATTTTTTTCAGTGCCCTAAGGTATAACTTTTGGCATCAAAAAGCACAGTAAGGACTTCTGATTAGTTACGAATTAAAAAAACAATTAGTAAAATACCAGAGGTTCTTGTGACAAGGCAAATATCCCCTTTGAGTAACATTCCCCCCAAATTAAAGTAATATTTTATTTCCCCCCTCTAAGAGATTAAGAAAAATAAATCACAATGTTTTTAGCCTAGGTAAAAAGAACAACAACAAAACCTGCTATATAAGTCATATGTTATAAAAGCCGTTACTTGAGAGCGAATATAGCAAGTGTAATTAAGAGATAAACCACAATATAATCCTTTTTAAACCCCATGGTGTCCAAAGACATACTTCATAGACTCCTGCATGGTAGGACACGTTTCAGATTCTGGAAGAATAGTTCCTGATTGCTTTCGCCAATGAGTTACATCAAATGGGTAGGATGAGGTGTGTGCTACTGCTCCAGCAACACCACCACCACAGGTATGTGAGTTTTCAAAACTAAGACATTAGGGTCATCTGGCGAAGGTCTGCCAAGAAGAGGAGCACAGGAAAGCCCAACACTCTGTAAAGTACCAAAAGTAAAAAATGAAACAGCTGCATATGGACCCATTGCTAGCATAGTAGGCATCAGGTTTCTGCAAATTCCAAGGAAACTGCCTTCATTTGCATAAATTGTTTTGAGTGGACGAATAATTCTTGGATGTACGTTCCTCCTTCACCTGAAACGTGAGGCATACCTAACCATGTCAAGAAGTACAGATAACTGCCGTCATACCTGCCAGGGATCCAGTAATTAATCTGTGCACGTGACCCAACTCCTAGCATTGTAGTAACTAACGTTTTAAAATGTTCAAATGCCATAAACTACGTTGCACCACAGAGAAAGATCCAAATCATCGTCGCGCCACTTTGCTTTACACATTTCGAAGTATCCCTCTTTTTGGAGACCAGTGAGTATCCCACTCAACCCAAAGGAGTAACCGTTGTTTGGGCACAGCATCCAGCAATACCTCTGGCCAGAAAGGAGCAGTTGCAAGTCCCAGTGGGCGGTGGGCCCTCTGGCTCCTGCCACCTGCAGCAGCTTGGGAGGTGGCTCAGCAGCTGCCAAGGCCACTGCCACCACAATGAGGTCCAGGGCCATGTTTGGGAGCTTTGGTCGCCAATTTACAAGACAGCCATGACCAGAGCAGGTGGTGACAGGGCACCGACCACCACACAGGTGGGACAGCATATCTCTCAAGCTGTTTTAGACCAGCTTTGGAGCCTGCCTTGCTCTTCTCAGAAGCCTTACTGAGTAGTAAACCTCTTCATATTCTTGCACGCACAGGCATGCACATGTGTCATCAGCAATCTCAATGTCTAGATCAAATTTTTGAGGGAGGTCTGTTCCACCAACAAGGGGTGACGACATCGCTATAAAAGGAGTGATGAGAGGTCTCCGTGGTGAAGGAAAAGCTCTGCACCTGTTTATATAAATGTCGCTGTCTGGCTGTTACTGTACTACACAGTTTCACTCGATGTTGTCACTGGAACTGTGGTGGGGGAGGGTGAAGAATACATGGCATTTCTCTGTATCATTTCTTTTTATTAATGTTCTTTTTAAAAGTTTATTTATTTGGGGGGAGAGAGCACTAGCAGTGGAGGGACAGAGGAACAGAGAGACAGAGAGAGAGAGGGAGAAAGAGAGAGAGAGAGAGAGAGAGAGAGAGAGAGAAAGAGAGAGAGAGAGAGAGAGAGAGAGAGAGAGAGAGACAGAATGAATCCCAAGCAGGCTTCAAGCTGTCAGTGCAAAGCCCAAGGCAGGGCTCAATACCACAAACTGTGAGATCATGACCTGAGCCCAAATCAAGAGTCAGATGCTCAACCGACTGAGCCACTCAGGGACCCCTGTATCATTTCTTGTGACTACATGTAAATCTATAATTATTTCAAAATGAGATTTAGATCTTTTTTAAAGTTTATTTATTTATTTTGAAAGACAGCGAGAACAAGCGAGCAGAGGTGGGGCAGAGAGAGAGGGAGAGAGAGAATCCCAAGCAGGCTCCACACCATCAGAAAATACTCCAATGTGGGACTCAAACTCACAGATCGTGAGATCATGACCTGAGCTGAAATCAAGAGTCAGACACTTAACCAACTGAGCTATCCAGGTGCCCCTAGATTTTTTTTAAAAAGAAATGTTCCATTTGGAAATAACAAAGTCTTAAATATCCAACAGGTAAAAGAAGAAATAGCAAGGAAATGAGAAGACACTTTGAATGAAAATGAACACACAACATCCCAAAACTAACAAAATTAAGTTCAGGGAGTGCTTCGAAGGAATTTTATTCTGCAAATGCCTGTATTTATTTTTAAAAAAAAATCTCAAATCAGTAACCTAACCTTTCACCTTAAACAATGGAATAAGAAGAGCAAACTAGACATAAAGCAAGCAGAAGGAAAGAAATAGTAAAGAATACAGTGAAAATTAATGAAACAAAGATTAGAAAAATAATAGAGAAAAGCAATGAAAATAAAAAACTGCTTCACTGAAAGATAACAAAATTGATAAATCTTTAACTACACTGGTGAAGGAAAAATAAAGATTCAAACTATGGAAATGAGAAATTAAAGAAGAAACATACTACTGACTACCAGAGTTTTTAAAAGTAAGATAATTTTTGGCAATAAAATACGTTAGGTGAAATTGGCAAGTAGTTACAGTAGTTATAAAACACAAACTACTAAAATTGGTTCAAGAAGAAACAGAAAATTTGAATAGGCCTTTAACAAGTAAAGAGATTAAATTAGTAGTCAAAACTACCCATAAAGAAAAGCAAAGACCCAGATGGCTTCATTGCTGAATTCTCCCAAATATTTAAAAAAAAATAATAATACTGATTCTTCATAAGCTCTCAAAAAAACAGAAAAGAAGAACACTTCCCAGTTCATTCCATGAGGCCAGTATTACCTTGATACCAAAATCAGACAAACCAGTATCTCTTATGCATATAAATGCAAAAATTCTCAATAATATACTAGCAAAATGAAATCCACTAACATATAAAAAGAATTGGTCATATATCATGACCAAGTGAGATTTATCCTAGAAATGCAAGATTGTTTTTTAACATATCAGTAAACACAAAACAAAAATCACATAATGATGTAAATAGGAGCAAAAAAGATTTTTTTACAAAATCCAAACTTTTCATGACAAAAACAATCACTAGGAATAGAAAGGAACTTCTAATTCTGGCAAAAAGCCTCTACAAAAACCCACAGCTAACATCACACTTAGTAGTTAAAGACCAAATGTTGTCCCACAAAAGTGAGAATAAGACAAGGATGTCCACTCTCAACTCTTCTTTTTAACACTGCCCAGGAGGTTTCTTAGGCACTTAGGCAAAAAAAAAAAAAAAAAAAAAAAAAAAACTGGGGGCAGGGAGGTTTTTCAGGGAAGATGGCTGGAAGTAGGAGGATCCTAGGCTCACCTAGCCTCACCTCGTCCCACAGATACACCTGATAAACCCTATCAGGGTAAATAACTCAGAAAACAGCCGAGACTGGAAGCACAGACTTTCCACAGCTACGTGTATAGAAGAGGCCACAATGAAGAGGGTAAAAAGGGCAAAGACATGGCCAGGAGGGACCACGTGGGGTGGAAAAAGGACAGGAACAAATCCCACACCAGGCACCCCAGGTACAGAGGACCTGCACTGGGAAGACAGATCTCCATAATAGTTGACTGTGAAAACCAGAGTGGCTTAATGTCTCAAGTTCTTACAACCAGTGGTGCTTAATACCTGGAACTTTAAAAATGAGCGGGATCGGCTCTGGGGAGGGCAACGGGAAACTCAGTCTCCGCCCTTAAAAGGAAAACACAAAAAACAGCCCCAGTGAGATACAGCACAGAAGCAGCAGTCTGGAAAACACCTGGGGTGTACAAGAAAGAGACTATTTGCTAATCTCAAAAGTGTGTGCTGGAGGAGCAGGTATCTTGGGAGGGTTCTCCAAGAACAGAAGAGCTGGCGGGCACCACTCCCCTCTCAGCCCCAACCCCCACATACAGGGACACCTGCAGGCACCAGCATGGTGTGAACACTCTCCACCCAGCTTGTTAGCAGTGCCCCACCTCCTGGGACCTACCCCTGCAACAAGCCCTCAGCAGCAGTAACCTCCAAAGTGGTACCACCAGCCTGGCAGTGTGCAAGCAGCCCCGATGGGGGCCAGCTCCAATCCAAATTGACTCCTGCCCAGCAGAAAGGGGATGACAGCCACACACATCAGTCTCCTGGAGCCCCAGCCGTAGGCCGGGGCTGACATCTGGTCTGATAGCAGATGACAGAAGCTACTGATGAAAGCTTCTCAGGGAACAACACAGGGAGAGTACTCTGCAGTTTGGTGCTGCCACAGCTCAAGAAAACACCTGGTCTAACTCAATTCAAGCCCAAGGTGGCCCTTGACTGGCCCACTAACAACACAGGAAACAAACCGTGTCCACAACAGGCAAAGAGAGCCATTGTAGATGTTGGATATAAGGCAAACATGGCTCCTCGACCACAGTAGGGCACATATAACACACATAAGAAATAGCTCTAAAATGCCAGGTTCTGGTGAATAAGGTGCATGGTACTACAGGGCACTACAGGACCTCTTCTTCATAAGGCCACTACTTTCAACGGCAGGAGACATAGGTGACTGTACTAATACACAGAAACAGACACAGAGACTTAGACAAAATGAGGAAATAGGAATATATCCCAAATGAAAGTACAGAATAAAATATCAAGAAAAGACCTAAACAAAATGGAGATAAGTAATATGTCTGATAGAAAACTAAAAGTAATAGTCATAAAGATACCCACTGGACTTAAGAGTGGAGGACCTAAGTAAGACCCTCAACAAAGACATAAAAAACATAAACACAAATCAATCAGAGATGAAAAACTCAATAACTGGAATTAAAAATACACTAGAGAGAATAAAGAGTAGACTAGAGGGAGCAGAAGAATAGATCAGCAATCTTGAGTGCTGGGAGCCGCACCGGCTTTGCTGGACGACACACCACAGCGAGGAGATGGCAGCGTTTGCACAGCTCCTGCCATGAGAAGCCAAAACTGGTATCTCCTTCTGCTACTACTGCCCATGTTGGAAATGAGCCTGCTGGTATTGACCAGGCCTCACAATATTCCAAATCAGACCGAACACCCCATACAGATACCTCATGAGAAAAAGCATATTCCTACCCTTACAAAGGAGATTTTAGATCAAAGCTCTGTAGATGTTCATCAAAAGGCTCTTCCTATGGGCCTGTAGATCCAAAACATAGATAATAAGGGGGATTAGAAACACAAGAGTTACAATCATGTTTGGCCCGGAGAAAAAGAGCCTAATTTAGAGATAAGGAACAGGTAAGGGCAGAACATAAGTTACTACACGTACCTTTACTAATTGTTGATGTATGGTAGTCCCTTCCTCAAGCCTACATTCTACAAATACCTTCCCTTACACCGACATCTGTAATGAGGATGGAAAAAGAGTAGTTAAAAATAAAAACCCAACACAAAGGCTGACACATATAGGGCCCCCATGGTGCTTACGCATTCAGCATCAAAGAAAAAGTTTGCACAAGCAACTTATTAACCAGCTCAAAATACATTCTTCCTCTTGTGGTTAAGGAGCCAGACAGAATGACTCCTAGCCCATCTATATTCCACTTAACCTATGTCTTAATCTTAGCGTTACTGACTTAAACAAATGTGTATATTATCATGTTTTTCACTAAGAACATCCTGTTATTCTCTTGTTGTAAGATTTACTCAACCTCACTGTGAATGGGGTAGTTCTGCAAGAATACTTCTGTAAAACCTGTTTCTGTATACTCTCTGCTGATCAAAGCATCTTAGCACAAAGAATTATCCACTGTAAAAATTCCATCTTCTGATGTCATGTTATCGTTTGACCTATAACGATAAAGACACCAAAACCGACAGGACAGAGATGCCTGCCCGGTGATCAGAAAGAACCTTGTGGCTCTCTCATTACTCTCCGGCTGACACCGTCTCTCTTTCGGGGACCCCCTGGACTGGCTGGAGCGGGACTCCGGCACTTGAGGCTAGAGTAATGTAAAGTAATCAAGTTGAACAGGAGAGAGAAAAAAGAGTAATTAAAATAGATGAAGGGAACTCAGCAACACCATCAAGCATAATAACATTTGCATTATAAGGATCCCAGGAGAAGAGAGAGAAAAGGGACAGAAAATGTATTTGAGGAAATAATGGTTGAAAACTTCCCAAATCTGGAGAAGGAAACAAAAAACAAAAATTGAGAACCAGAAGGTACAGAGAGTCCCCCCAAAATCAACCCACAGAGGTCCACACCAAGACACCTAATAATTAAAATGGCAAAAACTAATGATAAAAAAGAATTTTAAAAGCAGCAAGAGAAATGAAAACAGTTACATACAAGGGAAACTCTGTAAGGCTATCAGTGGATTTTCAGATGGGAGTGACATGATATGTTCAAAGTGCTGAAAGGAAACACTAAGCAGCCAAGAATATACTCTATCCAGTAAGGCTATCATTCAGAAGAGAAGGAGAGATGAAAAGTTTCCAGACCAACAAATGAATTCATCACAACTAAACCAGTCTTTACAAGAAATGTTAAAGAGCACTCTTTGACTGAAAAGGAAAGACCATAAGCAGGAGTAAGAAGACTAGGAAGCAAAAACGCAGTAAATTAAGTATACCTATAAAATCCAGGCAAGGGATTCACAAAATAAAATGATGTGAAGTATGACACCATATACCTAAAACATGGGTTGGAGAGGAATAAAAATTTAGTGTTTTTAGAATGGATTCAAACTTAAGCAACCACCAACTTAACATACAGCACCATATACATAAAATGTTATAGATAAACCTAATGGTGGCCACAAATCAAAAACTGGTAATAGATATGCAAATAATAAAGAAAAGGGAATCCAAGAATATCACTAAAGAAAACCAGCAGACCCAAGAGAGAAGAGAGCAAGAGAAGAGAGAACAGGGAAGAACTGCAAAAACAACCATAAAACAAGTAACAAAATGGCAATAAATACATATCCATCAATAACTACCTTGAATGTAAATGGGCAAAACACTCCAATCAAAAGACACCAGGTGACAGAGAAGACAAAAACTCAAGACCTGGGTTTATATGTTGCCTACAAGAAGATTCACTTCAGACAAGAAAACACATGTAGATTGAAAGTGAAGGGATGGAGAAGCATTTATCACCCAAATAGAAGTGACAAGAAAGCCGGGTAGCGATTCATTGCAACAAAATAACATCCATATCACAGGAGTTCCAGAAGACGAAGAGAGAAAGGGGCATAAGGATTATTTGAACAAATTATAGCTGAGAACTTCCCTAATCTAGGGAAGGAAACAGACATCCAAGTCCAAGAGGTACAGAGAACTCCTTTCAAAATCAAAAAAAACAGGTCAACACCATGATATATCATAGTGAAACCAGAAAAATACAAAAAGAGAGAATTCTGAAAGCAGCTGGGGACAAATGGGCCTTAACCTACAAAGGTAGACACGTAAGGGTAGTAGCAGACCTGTCTACTGAAACTTGACAGGACAGAAAGGAATGGCAGGAAACCTTCAACGTGCTGAATAGGAAAAATATGCAGCCAAGAATCCTTTATCCAGCAAGGCTGTCACTCAGAATGGAAGGAGAGATAAAGACTTTCCCAGACAAATAAAAACTGAAGGAGTTCATGACCACTAAACCAGCCCTGCAAGAGATCCTAAGGGAAACTCTGTGAGTGGAAAGCAGCAAATACTACAAAGGACCAGAGACAGCACCACAAACATGAAATCTACAGATAACACAATGGCACTAAATCCATATGTTTCAATAATCACTCTGAAAGTAAATGGACTAAATGCCTCAATGAAAAGACACAGGGTATCAAAATGGATAAAAAAACAAGATCCACCTACATGCTGCCTATAAAAGACTCATTTTAGACCTGAGGACACCTGCAGATTGAAAATGAGGGATGGAGAACCATCTATCATGCTACTGGATGTCAAAAGAAAGCTGGAATAGCCATACTTATATCAGACAAACTAGATTTTAAAACAAAGACTTAACAAGAGATGAAGGGCATTATATCATAATTAAGGGGTCTATCCATCGAGAAGAGCTAACAATTGTAAACGTTTATGCCCCCAACCTGAAGCCCTCACATATATATTATATATATATAATATATATATCAGTTAATCACAATCATAAATAAATGTATAGATAATAATACCGTGATTGTAAGGGACTTTAATACCACTTACATCAACAGACAGATCATCTAGGCAGAAAATCAATAAGGAAACAATGGTTCTGAATGACACACTGGACCAGACTTAACAGATATACTCAGAACTTTCATCCAAAAGCAGCAGAATACACATTCTTCTCAAGTATGCATGCAACATTCTCCAAAACAGATCACATACTGGGGTCACAAAACAGCCCTCAACAAGTATAAAAGGATTGAGATCATAGCATGCATATTTTTAGATCACAACGCTATGAAACTTGAAATCAACCACAAGAAAAAAATTGGAAAGCCCCCAGATACATGGAGGTTAAAGAACATCCTACTAAAGAATGAATGGGTCAACCAGGAAATTGAAAAAGAAATTAAAAAATACATGGAAGCAAATGAAAATGAAAACGCAACAGTCCAACCCTTTGAGATGCAGCAAAGGCAGTCCTAAGAGGAAAATACATTACAATTCAGGCCTATCTCATGAAGCAAGAAAGGTCCCAACTACGCAATCTAACCTTACACCTAAAGGAGCTAGAAAAGGAACAGCAAATAAAGCCCAAAGCCAGCAGAGGAAGGGAATTAATAAAGATTAGAGCAGAAATCAGTGATAGAGAACTGAAAAACAACAACAACAACAAAAACAATAGAACAGATCAATGAAACTAAGCTGGTTTTTTGAAAGCATAAACAAAACAGATAACCCCCTAGCCAGACTTCTCAAAAAGAAATGAGGACCCAATTAGGTAAAACCACAAATGAAAGAGGAGAGATCACAACTGGCACCACAGAAATACAAACAATTATTAGAGACTACTATGAAAAATCATATGCTAACAAACTGGACAATCTGGAAGAAATGAACAAATTTCTAGACACCTACACACTACAAAACTCCAAAGAAATAGAAAATGTGAATAGACCATAACCAGCAAAGAAACCGAACTGGTTGTCTAAAAACTCCCAACAAATAAGAGTCCTCGGCCAGATGGCTTCCCAGGAGAAATCTACCATACATTTAAAGTAGAGTTAATGTCTATGTCTATCCTTCTCAAGCTGTTCCAAAAAAAAAATAGAAACGGAAGAAAAGCTTCCAGACTCATTCTATGAAGCCAGCATTACTTTGATTCCCAAACCAGACAGAGACCCCACTAAAAAGGAGAATTACAGGCCAATATCCCTAATGAATGTGGATGCAAAAATTCTCAGTAAGATACTAGCAAATTAAATTCAACAGTATATTAAAAGAATAATTCACCATGATCAAGTGAGATTCATTCCTGGGCTCTAAGGCTGGTTCAATGTTTGCAAATCAACCAACATGATACATCACATTAATAGAAGAAAGGATAAGAACCATATGATCCTGTCAATAGATGCAGAAAAAGCATTTGACAAAATACAGCATTCTTTCTTAATAAAAACCCTCAAGAAAGTTGGGATAGAAAGAACATAACTTAACACCATAAATGCCATATATGAAAGGCCCACAGCTAATATCATCCTCAATGGGGAAAACTGAGAGCTTTACTCCTGAGATCAGGAATACGACAGGGATGTCCACTCTCACCACTGTTGTTTAACACAGTGCTGGAAGTCCTAGCATCAGCAATCAGACAACAAAATGAAATCAAAGGCATCCAAACTGGTGGTGGCAGAGGAGGAGGAGGAGAGGAAGGAGGAAGAGTAGGAGGGAGAAGGAGGAGGAAGGGGAGGAAGGAGAAAAGGGGAAGGGAGGAGGAGGGGGAGAGGGAGGGGGAGAGGAAGAAATATGCAGAGAACTGTTAGAAAAGGAGGATCGAAGATGTGGCGCCTAGCTGGCTCAGTCGGTAGGGCATGCCACCCTTGACCCCTGGTTATGAGTTCAGGCCCCACATTGGGTATAGATATCACTTAAAAATAAAATTTAAAAAATTTTAAAAAGCTAGTATAATTCATGAATGATATAAACATCCATCTAAAAATTCTAAGAGAATCAACTAAAAAACTGTTAGAACTAGTATGAGAGGTAATTAAAGAAGCTAAATGTCAGGGCACCTGGGTGGCTCAGTTGGTTAAGTGTCTGACTTCAGCTCAGGTCATTATCTCACAAAACATGAGTTCAAGTCCCGCATCAGGAAAAAAACAAGTAAAAGGACAAGGGTTAATGTTCCCTGTTAATGGTTGTTTATAACGCAGTTTGCATACCTTGTCCTCGAGATAATGACTGTATCTTTGAAACTCCCCCACAGACCTAAACCTTCCTTCAAAATGACAAATGTAGTCCTGCATACCAGGATAAGGGGCGCTCTCCTTATCACTTTGTAGCCTTTTGCAATAACCACTCAATTCTGCTGGCCTGCTTGCTCATTTTATAAAAAGCCCTAAGCCCTTGGACTCTGGGCCACACATTTAGAGCTGTGTGTTAACTCTGTGCGGTCCTGGCCGGTAATAAAGACTCCCTTAATTCAGTTTCAGTGGTCTTAGCTGGTCTCTGTGTCTCTTGGTGCAACAATGATCTCGTGGTTCGTGAGTTCAAGCCCTGTGTCGGGCTCTGTGCCTACAGCTCAGAGCCTGGAGCCTGCTTCAGATTTTCTGTCTCCCTCTCTCTCTGTCCCTCCCCCGCTCATACTTGTGTCTCTGTCTCTCAAAAAATGAATAAGTGTTAAAAAAATTAAAAATAAACATTTTAAAAAAGAAACTGAATATCAATGTATAATCAATACTTTTCTAACACACCAGCAACAACTATTTAGAAACAGAACAAAATACCAACAACAACAAGAACATAAAATGCCCAAAAATAAATAGGCGCTCACAGGGGCGCCTGGGTGGCTCAGTCAGTTAAGCATCCGACTTCGGCTCAGGTCATGATCTCACGGTTCGTGGGTTTGGGCCCCGCATCGGGCTCTGTGCTGACAGCTCAGAGCCTGGGGCCTGTCTTCAGATTCTGTGTCTCCCTCTCTCTCTGACCCGCCCCTGCTCATGCTGTCTCTCTCTCTCTCTCTCTCAAAAATAAATAAAAACATTAAAAAAAATTTTTTTAAAAAGCTCATAAAAAATGTATACAACTTTAATGGGGAAACAATAAACTGCCAAAGACAAAATAAATCTGAAAAAGTCTTAAGCATAGGAAATCTAGTATTTCCAAGATGTCAATTCTTCTTAAATTAACATAAAAAGTCTATAAAATCACAACAAACCCAATATAACCCTTCTTCATAGTTGATAAGCATATTCTACAATTCACACAAATTAGTAAAGGTCAACAATAGTGAAGACAACCTTTTAAAGGTGGAAAAATCTGTTCTACCATACAATTCAGCTTATTATAAAATTATAGCAATTAAAAGTCAGTATTACTGAAGGAATACACAAACTACAGATAAAAGGAACAGTACAGAATCCAAAGACTTATATACATACATTGATCTGCCATATGACAGAGATGGCATTACAAGACAGTGGAAAAGGACAGACAATTCAATGACTTGCACAGGGACAATTGGCTTGGGAATAAAAATAAAAGTAAAATGACACACAAAATGAATTCCAAAGACTTAACTTCATAAACAAGAAATTTGGTGTGGAAACAAGCACTCCCCCTAATGCTGTGGTAGGACCCTCAACCCCGTGGCCGTGGGGTGTGAAATACAGAAATCATATGCCTGATGAATTAGGCATAACAAAGGGGTATACATTTAGCAATGGACAGAGAAAGAGTCCTTCACAAGGCAGTAAGCCCAGAGTGCTCTTTATCTCTTTGCAAGGAAATGTTCCCAGCTCAAGGCTACTCTGAATGCTGTTACACAAGAGAGAAGCTGCTCTTGTCTGCCTTGCCCATCAATAACAAAACATGCTAAGATTCGTGGGTTTGAGCCCCGCATCAGGCTCTCTGCTGTCAGTTCAGAGCCTGGAGCCTGCTTCAGATTCTGTGTCCTCCTCTGTCTCTGACCCACTCCCGCTTGTACACTCTCTCTCTCTCTCTCTCTCTCTCTCAAAAATAAATAAGCATTAAAAAAAAAGAAAAGGATGATTGCAAAAATGCCAAAATGTTAGAAGTGCTCAAACTGGTGTGTCGGAAATATGTCTCCCTCTTATTTTACTCATTATATGTTTTGTCTTTTCCCATTTTCCAAAAATATTAAATTATAGGGAAAGTTTTAAAACTTATAGTTTTTAACTAGTTAAGTCTTAAAATAAGGCATATGCACAAAAAACTTCCTTAGCCTTGCTCCTGGAGTGTTCTTAGCCATTAACTTTTCCAGTAGGTGAGATAAAGTCTTTCCCTTCCTATTTATCAATATTCCCTGAATTTTTACATGTTACTTTTACAATCACCAAAGTGATCAATAATTATCTTTAACAAACACAGCAAATGAGCATCAATCAGCTCCCAGGACAGAAGGGACAGACACTGGGGGTGTGGGTGGGGGACAACACAGCCCTGAGGCGTACTGAGAGCAAATGGCGGCTGCCACTCAAAAACTGGAAACAGAAAAACAAACCCACGTGACCTTAGTTCTCCTTTGTCACCAAATCAGTGACCAAAAAAAGAGGGCCGATGGAATTAAGATACCAATGTAGGACACGACCTGGCAAATAGGAAGAGAATGAAAAGAGAAAAATGCTACCCCTAAACACAACATGCAAGAAAAAAGAAACCATGAATGTCAAAACAAAGACAAAACAAGAGTCCACAAAAAAGGGTGAAATAAACATCCTGTTAGGGAAAAACAGGATATTGCTATGCAAGGGCTCAAAGTAGTTCCCCCAAATAATCACTAGTTACAAAGTGAAAGACAGTGTCTTTACAATGGTGACACATGGGAGGCACCACTACATCAAAATT
>CM053573.1:142092969-142109593 GCA_028646485.1 Cryptoprocta ferox | reverse complement strand
CCATTTGCAGTGACGTGGTTGGAGCTAGAGTGTATTATGCTAAGCGAAATAAGTTAGTCAGAGAAAGATAAATACCATGTGATTTCACTCATATATGGAATTGAAGAAACAAAATAGATGAACACATGGGAATGGGGAAAAGAGAGAGGGAAACCAACTATAAGTGACCTTAATGATAGAGAACAAACTGAAGGTTGATGGAAGGAGGTGGATGGGGGATGTGCTAAATGGGTGATGGGTATTAAGAAGGGCACTTGTTATGGTGAGCACTGGGGGTTATATATGAGTAATGAATCACTAAATTCTCCTGAAACTAATATTTCACTATATGTTTACTATTTAGAGTTTACATAAACATTTGAGAAATAAATAAATAAATGCCTTCCAGTAATTCCCCCTGTAAAGAAAAAATTTGTTAGATAAAATAAATAAATGAATATAAAATGACTGAATATGAGAAAAATGAATGAACTGGTAAAGATGATTATAAATTTTAGTTCTTTGTTTGAAACATTGCTAGTTCTTTAAATTTTGTTTCCCAGATTTAAGGAGATCTTTTAGCTTTTTTCGTAAGACATATATATGTATATATACACACACACATACACACATACCCTACAGCAATTTGGTAAATTATACCTTTGGAAACAGAATTAAAAGTTTAATTTATCTTTTTTTCTACCTACTTAATCCCTTCAGATTTTTGAAACTCTTATGAAGTATTTTATTTTTTTAGACTATAATGAGATGCATAAATTCAAAAATCGGGATTCTCCTTGTAAGAGGACACAATGGACACATTGGTTTTATAGCCACAGCTTTGGCTGGAATGGCATAGTTTGAAATGATGTGGACAGAATTGAATATAACCAGACAGTTTTTAGGGGCACCTGGGTGGCTCAATCATGTAACAGTCTGACTCTTGATTTTTGGCTCGGGTCATGATCTCATGGTTCCTGAGATCAATCCCTGCATTAGCCCCCTAGCTGACAGTGGTGGGGGGCAGGGGAGGGCAGGATTCAACCTTGGGATTCTCTCTGCCCTGTCCCTGCTTGCACATGCATGAACACACTCTCACACTCTCTCTCTCTCTCTCTCTCTCTCTCTCTCAAAATCAATAAATCAACCTTAAAAAAGAAGAAGAAGAAACTAACGTTGGCATTATGGAGCCACTAAAGGCCTTTGGAAAAATCTCCTGGTATTTTTCTCACAGGTTTCCCAGTCTTACCAGTTGAGTAAGAAAGGTCATTACCTGGTAGTCCCAGGAATATCAAGATATTTTTTAACTACAAGAAAGAGAAAATTCACCCAAATCTACAGGTATTTCAGGTGACATCTAGCAAATCATTGGCTTGGCTTCCTAGCTTCAGAGGCTTTTAAAAGTCCAATCTAAGAGTCCTTGTAAAAAGTTTTAGCAAAACAGACTTTAAAGAAGTCTGGCCAATAACTATTTTTGTTGCACTTGTGTAAATAATCAAGCCAAGTTTAATAAGACTGGACTAATTTTGCAAACAAATTAGTCTGTGATTATTTTTTCTAAAAATTGGAGTAATTGTGAATAGGAAAATTATGTTTCAGTAAAAACTATTACACACCTTTGTGCATATCAGATTCTTGTCCTTCATTGTCTTTGAGGTTTTGTTATCTATCTGTAAACTGGTCTAGAATTTGAATTTTTCTAGGTTCCCAAATATCTGTTTATGACTCTCCAACATTATCTCACTCTTCCTTTTTTTTTATTTTTTAAAATGTTTATTTATTATTTTGAGACAGGGAGAGAGGGGCAGAGAGAGAGAGACACAAACAGAATCCAAAGCATGTTCCAGGCTTTGAGCTGTTACTGTGGAGCCAATGTGGTGCTCAAACTCATGAACCATGAGATCATGACCTGAGCCAAAGTTGGATGCTTCCCCAACTGAGCCATCCAGGTGCCCCCTCTCATTCTTCTGACTTGAAATCACTAAGAAGAGAGGCGCCTGGCTGGCTCAGTCAGTGTAGCATCCGACTTCAGCTCAGGTCATGATCTCATGGTTCACAGGTTTGAGCCCTGTGTCAGGCTCTGTGCTGACAGCTCAGAGCCTGGAGCCTGCTTTGTGGATTCTGTGTCTCGCTTTCTCTCTGCCCCTCCTCCGCTCATACTCTGTCTGTCTGTCTGTCTCTCTCTCTCTGTCTCTCTCTCTCAGAAATAAACAATAAACATTTTTAAAAATTAAAAACAAAAGGAATCACTAAGAAGAAAGACTACCCGTGATCCTCACAGAAAGGGACCATACCAAGTCCTCTTCACTATATAGACAATAGCCAGATTTCAGGGGTTTGAATCTTGGGTCCCCATCTCTTAATTAAAAAGGACCCTTGGGGTGCCTGGGTGGCTCAGTCTGTTAAGGGTCCGACTTCGGCTCAGGTCATGGTCTCGCAGTTCATGAGTTCGAGTCCCATGTTGGGCTGTATGTTGGCAGCTTGGGGCCTGGAGCCTGCTTCAGTTTCTGTGTCTCCCTCTCTCTCTGCCTTTCCCCCCGCTTGTGCTCTGTCTCTAAAAATTTTTAAAAAGAAAACATAAAAAAAAAGTAAAAGGGCCCTTGCAGATTCTTGGACCTGCACATCAGCTGGAGATCTAAAATTAAAATTGACTAGAGCAGTTTCTCTTCAGAAGTAGATGGTATCTTGAGGTGGATGACTCTCTCAAGATCATTGATCAAGATCTTCATCTTCAATTAATATGAAATCTTATTCCTTTTGCTTTTTTGATACTTGCTTTTTCGCTTGCTAATGCATGGAGAAACAATGCTCCTCAATTCTGGCCACTATCACTGAATCTACCACCAAGGCCACAGATGCACAACAAAAGTCCCTAGGCTTTCTTGCTAGATGGTTTTAGATAATAAAATTGCTTTAAATTACTTACTAGCTGAACAAGGAGTCTGTGCTTTAGCAAATACCTCATACTGTACTTGGATCAATACCTCTGATACTATCACAAATACATGAAATTAACAATCCACCAAATAGGCTAAAGTAGGTTGATACCTCTGTAGGTACATTCTTTAATTTATTTGATACCAACTGACTTGGTTCATGGGGGCCCTCACTAAGGAATATACTTCAGTTTCTTAGTAAGATCCCCTCATAGCCATCACTGTAGTCTCCTTGGTGCTCTGTATTTTCTCAAGAACCTTAAATGCATGTTTGGAGACATCAGCAATACATCAAATGGTCTCACTGTGCTTGGGTAAAGGTGAACAAAATGAACAATGAAATAAAAAAACAATCCTTCCACAAATCTGATATCATAACTTATCATAAATTTCATGGGTTTCTCACAACAAGATAAGAAAAATTGAAACCTGACAGTGACCAAGAGTGGCACTAATACCAGATTTTGGGTCACCCTTAGGGTGAGAATTGTTAAAGTAATCAAAGAAGGAGATCATTAGATTGAAGTGGCTCTAATGCCTTGGTAGCCGACAGAAGCAAGCCAAAACCTAAGTCAGAGTCAATTCCTGTAAATGCCTCAGGGGTAAGAAAAACAACTAATTACCAACAGCCAACTGGGCTTTCCCAAATAACACAAACTGATTAAGATATAGCCAATCAAATAATGTCCTTGCTTTGCTTCCAATCTTTTCTATAAAAATGTTTTCCTTAGGTCCTGTTGATGGAGTCCTAACCAGTTCCAGTTTGGCGCTACCCAGTCCAAATCAATGTTTGCTCATATAAACGCTTTAAACATGTTAATGTGTCAATTTATCTTTTTTTTTTAAGTTTATTTATTTATTTATTTATTTAGAGAGAGAGAATCTCAAGTTGTCTCTACGCTGTTGGTACAGAGCTCAACAAAGGTCTCAAACTCACAAACTGTGAGATCATGACCTGAGCCAAAATCAAGGGTCAGCCACTTAGCCCCAAGTCTCAACTTATCTTTTAACAGTAGCAAGTGTTGGTTATATTAGAGGGATATAAAACCATGGAAACCATTATATACTATTGGTCGAAATACACTATTTGAATGACAAATCTGGTATTACTTGGAAAACAGTGTGAAATCTCAATTTGGACATGTAAAAATAAAAATAAGGATTGGTCCTTTCCATCCAAGATTGCTCAAGCCAGCAAGGGGCATAGGTTCTATAAAAGCATACCTATGGTATAGACTGAATATAAAAAGTGTCACGAGAGAAAAGGCCTACCAACCTGGCTTAGGTTTAGAGAATATTGGTTTATTTATTCAACAAATATTAACTGATGACCAAGAGTGGCACTAATACCAGATTTTGGGTCACCCTGAGAATTGTTAATCAAAGAAGGAGATCATTAGATTGAGGTGGCTCTAATGCCTTGGTAGCTGACATAAACAAGCCAAAACCTAAGTCAGAGTCAATTCCTGTAAATGCCTATATGGTTATGTCCTGTTCTGAGTGCTTGGGACACAAGAAGAAACACAGCTTTCATAATCTCTTCCCAATGGTTATGGCCTGACCCAAAGATAGACAGATCCTCCACTCATTACCAGTAGAATTTAAACTCCCATGATACTCTTCTTGGCTTCCTGATCTTTTCTTTCCACCCCTGCTAGGCAAAGCATACTCTATTTGCAGAACTATGGGGGAGGGTTTAGGGATGGTGGGGGGGTGGGGAGGTCCAATAAGAGGGGTAGCTGAATCCCATTTTAAATCCTTTTTACTACTTAAAGAGTCAGTACTTTTTAAAGTGTAAATTACAGAGTAATTTAAAAAGAGATCATCTTCCAAAAGAGGAGACCCATGTTTTTACTTCCTGTTTTCACCCACGAAAGAGGGGCTCAAAGCTTGTGGCCAGAAAAGGAGTGAAAATTTCACCAGAACAATTTGATTTCTTGTCACTTGGCCACAGCTGATTCTCAGTTTTACATTCTTTTCTTTTTTCCTCTGGTCACTATCCTGACACCCATCCCCACTCCCCATACCCAAATTTCTTCCACATTTCAAAATAGGAGGGAAAAAAATTGAGGGGGGAAATTTGCCTCTTCTTTTTAGATGCAAAAAGCTGATACATTTTAACTTGAAAACAAACTAACAAAAAACTTCAGCACGTGGTTTTTGCATGCAGGAGGGAATCAGGGTAAAATGAAGAATCCTAAACTCTGAGGTTCTCAGCCTTATAGAACTACCTGGCTCTCCAGGTAGCACTAGGGATCCCCTGGGTCCCACCCAAAATGCTGTGGATTTAATTGATATGGGACGCAATTTCTTTAAAAGCTCTGTGGGGGGTGGGGGAAGAGGGCGCCTGGGTGGCTCAAGTCAATTAAGCATCCAATTTCCAGCACAGGTCTTGATCTCGGAGTTCCTGGTTTGAGCCCACATCAACTCTGTGCTGACAATTCAGAGCCTAGAGCCTGCTTCAGATTCTGTGTCTCCCTCACTCTCTGCCGCTCCTCCACTCTCTCTCTCTCTCTCTCAAAAATAAACAAACATTTAAAAATGTAAATATCTTAATAATTAAAAAATTTAAATAAAAATAAATAAAAGCTTTGCAGGGGTATATAATGTGCAGCAAGTTAAGAGCCAGGGTGGACATTCACGGTATCTTGCTACTCAAAGCCTGGTATAGGACACAACATAGGCACACCTGGGACTTTGTCAGAAATAGTCTTTGGCCCCTCCCAGAACTCCTCAGTTAGAATCTACAGTTTAACCAGTTAACCCAGGTGATTTGTATTCATATGCACATTAAAATTGGAGAAGCTCTGCCTAGAGCTCATACCAATCACACTGACCCAATCTGTATGGAGGTTAAGCACTCAGGAAATAGAGCCCTCAAGATTAGTCCTCTGACCAGAGTAGGGCACAACCATTGCTACAGGCTCTGTGCTGTGACTCTCAGAGAAATCGGGTATTGGCAGAAGTGGACTGAGCTTCAAAAGCCGTGCAGGATCCCAAAACAGAACTGCTCTCCTAGTGACTGCTGCCAGCTTTGCAATGCTGGTGAGGCCACTCCGATGGATCTGTTCCACCACATCAGTCTGGGTGTCATTTGTGCTGACTGCCTAGTCATGTTGAAAAACATCCAGTAAGCACACCCCGAACACAGAGAACCTTCATAAGCTCCTCTGTGATGGGAACGTTTCATTCTCAAACAGATAAAACTCAAAACTCATTCCCACGGATGGTTATAAATGTTCAATCTGCACCCTCCCCCACCTCATACCACCTACCTCATGGAGTCAAGTTTTCTAAGTTCATTATTTCAAAAGGAAAGTAATGGAGAAATTAGGCATTGACAAGTGATAAGTTGTTCCCATTTTCTTTTTTAGTTATGTTGGATATGTTGACTGAAAGAAAGCCAACCTCAAAGTAGGTTAGTAAATGCTTTATTCATTGTTTCACTGAAGCCTATAGCCTGGGAAATAGTCTTTCAGATTGCTCTGAAGAACTGCTCCAAAGCTTATTAGCTATGGGGCATATTATATACAAAAAAAGGGAAAGGGGTATACATGATTGCAAACAGCTCTGCAAATACCTGTGTTTCACAAGGTTAGTTTACTACAGTTGTAAGAATTAAGGTTTACTGATTTCCACATAGACACGAGAAAGGTACTTAGGTCATCTTAATACATTATATTTCTATCATATCTGGTTGTTTAAAAATATTGCTTGTATGCCTCTGCTTAACTGGTTTTCTACTTCTTCATGTTCTTGATTTCTCCTTGAGGTCACTCGAGACAGTCATAGGAAGCTGACATCAGTCACCTACTGAAGTTTCAGTGTACAGATATTTTCCAGTTACCACTCCATATTCACTTTTGGTCCTTCCTAACCCTGTCCCGAGAAGTGGGAGGCTGACCTTGGACTGCCCTCAAGCTTCCAGTTGGGTTAAATCAGTGCCAGGCTCTGGCAGGAGATCAGAAGAAGAGTCAGGTCTAGGATACTTAATCTCTCACTTTCCTCTGTATTTGACCATGGGTTGGCTATGCCCCTTCACTGAAGGCCACAGCTTCTGTCAGTTAGTTAGCCTGCTCCTAAAAGTCGTTGCTAGCCCTGGAGTTCTGTGCCACCCATGTCAACTTTCCTTAACCCATCCACCATTTGTAAATCATCCTTGAACTTGCCTCAGTTACCCTGCTTCAGCATGCCATCTGTTTCTCTTCCACATCGTCACCTTCCTTTCTCTAGTATCAGACTCCATTCTCGGTTGCCATCCTTGGTGACTGGAGCATTGAGAAGAAACCTGGGGTGGTTCAGATGGGTGGATATACCCTCAGCACAGATGTACCCTTCCTACTGAAAGATCAAGTGGCAACATGCTGAGGCCTGCCACTAGAAAGCATATACCAGAGATAACCAGGACAGCTACCTGGCCCCTTGGCACAGGAGCTCATAGCATACCCTCAAAGGCAGCAGATGGTCTTTATGACTTTGCCCACACATCCTCCGGGTTGCTGGCACTGTTGATAGAAGACATTTGCTCCAACAGAGGCTGGGCAATGGGCAGATGTTGCTTCAGCTTTTCTTCATATGGCCACTCCACTCCCAAACCTATTTCCCCAGGATTCCACACATTGGCAAATAACGCCATTGTTCATCCAGTAGGCGAGCCTCGCTAGAAATCACCTATAGGAATGTTAAAGACAAGACAACAGTCCCCAAATGGAGTTGCTTATGGTAAGCCCAACTCACAAAACCAACCTTAATTACAGTTTTGGCTGTCCCAGAAATGGAATCTTAAATCAGTCAATGAGGAATTTTCTGATTAGCACTAGTTAGGTAATCTGCCTAATAAACCCCTATAAGGAAAGTAATCTTGGAATAACTGATCCCCTTTTTGTGTAGTATAACTTACCTTCTCCTGCTCCCTTCTGCCTATAAAATCTCTTGCTTTGTATAACTTTTCAGAGCTCCTTTCTATCTGCTAGATTGGATGCTGTCCAATTTATGAATTGCTGGATAAAAATCAATAAGACTTTTAAAATTTACTCCACTGAATTTTGTTCTTTTAAAGTATATCAATTTTTCTTTTTTTAAAAAGTATTCTCAAGAGTCACATGATCTTCCAAATGAGCCAGCCAAGCACCCCAAATTTTGTACTTTAACAGTTTGGCAATGAGGGTGGGATCCAAAAGAGACCAGTAATGGCCATGTGGACAATGGGAAACAGGCTTTGGTGCCTGTGAACACTTAGTTCTGCATCTTTCTTTCTGTTCCCGAAGGCCATGAGTAACTTTTTCTCAGATCTGAGTTCTGCTTATCTTCTGTTGGAACTCTCTAGTCTTAATGGCTTTTCAGTCTGGGGTTAATGGGTTAGTCTAGGCTGACAGGAGTGTCCAACAATGTACATTAGTCCTTAGCCCTTGGTTAGTCTATAGTACCATTTCTTTGGTTACTGATTGTATCTGCAGTTTTATGTCTTGGTTATTGTTGGTTTCAGCTAATGTGCACATAAGAAAGAAATAATAGATCTATTGTTATGTGAATCTTGGAAGCCAAAACTGTAAGTTTGGTGGGAGTAGGTTTGAACACTTAGCGCACCTGCCACCTAACACTCAGACTCCTGTGCTGGTCACTGAATGCATAAGATTGACATTATGTCATCTGCCAATCTCAAGAAAATGTGTGTTTTACAAGGTACCACCATAAAATTCCCAGCCTATCCAAATTAGGTATTCATCTGGCTTTAAGAGACTCAGGCTTAACTAAAGAGATGGATCCTAAAATTCTGAAGAGTTGAAGTGCTCCACCTTCCAGCCCACCTGCTTACTTTACTTTTAAGAACTGTGGTCCTGCAAGCTATAGATTTCTACAAAAATGGGAAAAATCTTACTAAAAACAACCTAGAATTGTAATGACCATTCCAGTTAGGTCACTCCTTTAAGGAGAGCACTTGAAAGCATGGGTTCCCAAATCAAACAGTCAGAATGGAATGCCTATTTCAATTGGTATGTAGAAGCCTCCAAAAGGCTTCCAGATGTAAAAATAGCTTCACTGCAAAAGGCTAATGAAAAATTAAAGACACAAGAGGTGCCTGAAACCAAAGACTATAAGGCTGATGTGACTTGTACCTGAGTATTTGCAATCTACTAATCCTCTATCTGAATTGCTGTTCCACTTTGAAGAGACTATCAGTTATGTTTTAAAATAAGACCACCAACATGGGATCGAGCCCTGCGTTGGGCTCCACACTGGGAGTGGAGCCTGCTTGGGATTCTCTCTCCCTCTCCCTGGTGACCCTCCCTACCTCAAAAAAAAAAAAAATGTAGGCCACTGCGACTACTGGTGATCGTTTTCAGATATCTCCTCTCCTTGGTCAAAGACTGAACTAAAGGTCATAAAGAATTTCCTAAACTCAGACAGGATCCCCTAAAGTTTTCTGAAGAATTCAGAGTTCTCATTAGGGCCTATGATTCTAGACTGCCAGATTTTTACCAGTTTGTGCACATAGTGAAGCTCAGAAAAGGAGACAGAAAGTAGAATGGCATAACCCCAAGAATGAAGATTCTCAATCTGCAACATGGTCTCCTTATGGATCAGAAAAAGCTTGCAAAATCGTAGCAGATATTTTAAAAGCCATTCCTTGCATCTTCCCTGCCTGTGCTGATTGGTCTACTATTCAAAACTGTGAACAAAAGAAAGCTGAATCTGAGGCAGACTTTAAAGCCTGTCTGAGCTCTCTTCCTATAGCATTCTGGCTTCTGTATAACAGATGATACTACCCAACCTGCTCCAGCTGCCTTATATGTAGAGGTAATACCTCCTAGGGTTAGTGGATTGATTACAAGGCAGAAAATATGATGGGAAAGCCACAGGTCTGGCTGAACTTGTGACTATAGCTGAGCACTTTGAAAGGATCTTAGAATAGGCTGTTAACAAAGGTCTGCTAGGTTAGTGTCCTTACAGTTTTAATAGCTGTAAGGCCAGAAACCTAAAACAATACCTGGGTCTCCCCATTGCACTCTCCTAGGCGTCCATCATCCAAACACCCAGACATGTTGTGTCATTTATAATCAACTAGGACACTGGAAAAAGATTGTCTTCAAAGGTTTTTTGCAAATCCTTCAAATAACTCAAATGCTCCTATATGGGCCCCCTATATGGGCCCCTCCCAGGGTAACAGGATTCTGAGGGATTCTCCAGTAAACTGCTCCTAGTTATTTTCATAAACAAGGGGAAACTAAAATTAAAATCAACGGAAAACCTTGCCAAAGTCCAGTAGATACCAGAGCTGCACTCTGCTTGAAACCTGAATTCTCATAGGACAACAAATCCCTCAGAGTAGAAAGAAAGAAAGAAAACTTAAAAAGAAGAAAAGAAAGAAACTAAGAAAAGAACAAAAAATTCCATAGATGAGTATCCAATTAAATTCAGGGAAAGTTTTTATCTCAACTAGTACAAATGAGTGAGAACTTTCACTGAAATCATTTTCTTTTGCTATGATACAGCTCCCATCAGTCTCTAACATAGAGATCTCTTTTGCTCGTAATATAGACCTTACCTTCGAATATCCTCACCAACCTAAAGCTGATGTTTTAATGTTCCTTAAGATCCAGGCTTGATAAGCAGGGGAAGAATTTCCAGCAAAAGATCACTAATTTAATAGAGGTGCCCAAATACCTGTGGGAGACCTCTAATACTGACATTGGGATAATAAAAGTACAGAATCTATAAAAGTTCAGAGAGACATAATGAAAACTATTGCTAAGTTATCTCCATATCTGTTAAAATCTGAAGCCATACAAGACCTCACACTAACAGAAGACTTAATTGCCCAGAGGCTAATCATTAGCTGCACCAGCCCCTGTAACATATCAACTTTCAGTCCAGAAACCTTGTAGGTAGGGATAGAGATTTGTCTAAGACATGAGAGCTATTAAACAAGATAGTTATTTCCAGGGCACCTAGCTTACTTAGTTGGTAGAGCACACACTCTTTTTTTTTTTTTAAGTTTATTTACTTTGAGCGAGAAAGAGAGAGACACAGAAAGAGACAGAGAGACAGAGAGCAGGGGAGGGGCAGAGAGAGAGAGGAAGAGAGAATCCTAAGCATCTACAGTGCGGAGCCTGACCCGGGGCTCGAACTCATGAACAGAGAGATCATAACCTGAGCCAAAATTGAGTCAGATACTTAACTGACTGAGCCACCCAGGTGCCCCAAGTAGAACATACAACTCTAAATCTCAGGGTCATAAATTCAAGCCCCATTTGAGTGTAGAGTTTATTTAGGGGAAAAAATATATATATAGTTATTCCCCCTTTCCCAGTTGTTCCAAATCCTAACACCCTGTGTTGTCACAAGTCCTACCAGATGTAAAATGATTCACTGTTGTAGACCTATGTTTAACCTTCTGCAGCATTCCTGTAGACCTCAGCCGCCAATACTTGTGTGCTTTTATTTAGAATAATCAGCAATATACCTGGGCAGTGATGCCTCAAGAGTTCACTGAGGCCCCTTCTTATTTCTCCCAAGTGGTCCATCAAGATTTAAGTCTCTTTCAGTTCCCTGGGAAATCAACCCTTCTACAGTATGTAGGCCATCTCCTGCAATGTTCAGTTACCAAAGAAGCATCTGTACAAGATTCCATTTACCTGCTGCAACAGTTAGCTGAGAAAGAACATGAAGTCTGTACGGAGAAATGACTTGATTTACCTAGTCATAATTGAAGTGCTGTAGGAATCCAAGTGTCTCCAAAAATAATTTTAAGCTTATTCAAGAATTCTCCAGGCCCATCATAAGCAATACCTCTGTGGATTTCTACCGCTGTCTGGATATCATAGACTCTGGGTTCCTGGCTTTTCTCTATCAACTTCTCCACTCTATGACCTTCCTGAAAATGCAGTGAGCAGGCCATTATAAGATTTAAAAAGCACTATAAGAACTCCTGCCCTAGGGCTACCTAACTATTCAAAGGCCTTCACCCTACTGTGCAGAAAGGAGATAATCAAGCCCTGGGAATGGTCACACAAGAACGTGCTGATAAGAATAGGCCAGTTACCTATTATAACATACAACTTGATTCACTTGTTCATGCCCATCTCAATTGCCTTAAGGCTTTACTGAAGCTGCAAAGTTAGTAAACATTTCCATGGATTTAGCCCTAGAAAATGACATTTATTTTGCAAGCTCCACATGCTGTCCTAAGTCTTCTTAATTCTGAATTGACTCAGCATTTCTTTGGATGCAGACCAACCTTCTATGAGATCCTTCTGCTCTCACTACTAACATGCATGTTAAACATTGCAACATTCTTAATCCTGCCCTTGTCTGATGGAAATGAACCCCATGACAGAAAGGTAATCATGTCCCATTTTGTGATATCATGTCTGGATTTATGACACACTCCTTTGATGAATCCCAATCTCATTTTGTTTGTTGATAGGTTATCCTGTAAAAATGAAAAAGGGACTTTCCAAGCTGGCTATTCTGTTACTACACTATATGAACTACTTGAGAGGGGAAACCTCGCACAAACTAAATCAGCCCACCAAGCAGAGCTATACACCCTTTCCTGAGCATGCCAATTATCTGAAGAAAAACTATTAATATAATATTTATAATGACACCTGGTGTGCCTTTAGGATCAGCCATGATTTTTGGATGTTAACGGAAACAAAAAGGTTTTCTTACATCCACTGGGACTCCAATGAAAAATGGGCAGTAAGTAAATGATTCCTTGCTGCTAGTCTCTTATTTTTCTGAAATTACTGTCATCAAAATTGAGGCTCACACCAAGAGGAATGAAAATGAGTATCAGAGAAATTCCCCAACTGACTTTCATGCAGCAGCAACAAAAACTATAAAGGTTTTGGCACAAGGGGGATGAAGTCCATCCTTGCTTCTGCAAAAACAATAGCAACAACAACCAAAAACTGACCCTTTGGCTCAACTTTGCCTTTTTCCTCTTGAGGGTCTTGTGACATGGCAGTGTTCTGCTCCTGAGTCATAGAAATCGCAGTGGGCAAACAATGTTTGTAAATGCAGTGAACAGCTGGGACCATGGGAGACCTAACATGGCTGCTTGTTTCTTCCTGGTGTAAGAGTGGGAGGATTTTTCCTCTACCATCAAGGGCTTCCAGCTGGACTAAGAATTAAATTTACATGAGAAAGGTTAACAGAAGAAAAAAAAAGTTTTACTATGTGTGCTTGGAGGTCCAATAATAAAACTGAGACCTAAAGAAATGACAAGGCAGGCAGTTTTTATACATTTTAGACAGAGAGATGATGACTTAGTGAGGAGTTTATAGGTTAAGGAAAACAGGTGTTTGGAAGCTTTAATTGGTAAGGAATTCTAAGCAGAATTTGGGCCGAGGAAGTAGATTGGTAAAAAAGTAACGAAGTTTATTTCTACAGTTTTCTTGACTTTAAAATCCATACCACTGGTGATAAGGATGTCTTTCTACTCCTTAGTATAGGGAGGCTATTTTTCATATGGGAGATTTATTTCCTGCCTTCAGGAGGACAGAGATGGGTCTGAGTGCCTTTGAACTGGTTTTTTCTTAAGTAACCTTTGTTAAATAATCAAATATGCCAAAGTGGCACATTCTGAGTGCCTATCCTTAGCCCCGACACTTGACTCCCTGGCAAGCCCTACTTTCTTGTTCTTGCATTTGTTTAACCACCATAGTGCAGCTAAGATGACTCAAATCATAAATAAATATTGGTGGAGAGACTACTAAAAAATTATAAAAACTGTTTCTCAGTTTTTTATGTCTGACCTGTCAGGTTCATAACCTGGAAACATTATTTTTGTTTCCAGAGTCCTCAGACCTCCTTCCTCTGGACCATTTGAGCACCTGGACTTCATTCAAATGCCACCCAGTATTGATTATTAATATATTCTTAATATATATCATTTCTGGATGGATTGAAGACTTCCCTTGTTGAAAGGCTGACACCCTCACTGAGGCAAAACAAACCGTTGGCAAATGGCGTTTCCTACTTGGAGTTTATTCTTCACAGTATCTAGTGACTGAGGCACCCACTTCACTCTGAAGATCAGATGAGCTACTAAAGCTTTGCAAATTTCTTGGAACTATCACTATTCCTATCACCCTCAATCATTAGGCAAGTTTGAAAGAACTAATGGAATCACCAATCTTAAATCCCCAAATTCATTGAAACTATTAGACTCCCTTGGCCTGAGGTATTGCCTCTGGCCTTGCTGATTTTTGCAGTACCCTCTTTGTGAGATAGTCACCAGCAGACCAATATCTTTTGGTATACAACCTTCTGTCGGTCCCTTGTTGTACTATAAGTCTAGCATCTCATGCTAAAACCTCTCAACAGCAGGTTAAGAATCTCTTCCACATCCCAGTTCAAAATATCCTGTTGTTCATGATTTGATGTTTTGGAAAAGCCACCAGAGGAACATGGCCCTTGAACCCCATTGGAAGGGAACATTACCAAGTTCTCCTGATAACCGACACTGTTGAAAAACTAGAAAGCACTGAACCTTAGGCACACATCTCCTAGCTGAAAAGGATTCTCTTGACACTTGGTCCTCCTCTTGCACTGGCGACCTTCAAGCCAAGTTGACCAGGAAGCTGATGATTTCATGCGGTAGACGGCTTCCTTTCAAGACACCAGATCAAGAATTCATACTTTCACTAGCCTCAAACATGAAAGTCTTTCTTTTTCTCTCTTTCATGTTGGCATTGGCTTGGAAAGACAATGCCATCATCCATATCTCCCAAGCCATTACTAAAGGGGATAACCTTTCAGATTGCTCTATTTGTCATCAAAACCCTCCCTCCCATCTGTCTCTGATGGCAGAGCCCCCGTGGTCCTCCCTGTGACCAATTTTTCTTCCATTCCCAATGAAACCATAAACTGCAACTAAAGTTACCTACAGAGTCCAGAATTCCAGAGCCTTTGCTTTAACCTTTCTTCTGTTGTAACTGTATGGACTAAGACAGACAGGGATAATTTAAAAATATCAGTATAGTACATTTTTACCACCACATTCTTATGATTATCTAAACACAAACTGCCCCCAGCCTAGAACTGCACATTTCTCCACAGGCACCCACCTCTCCAAAGAGTTTAGAACTATCTTTTATTTTAGAACAGGAAATTACCTTCCCAAGTGCAGCAAAAGCCTAACTGATCCATGGCTTAACTAGGCAAATGAAGAGTCCTAGTGAATAAGTTCATTAATAATAATACTTTAATGGGAGCAGCGTGTGTGCTAGCAGGGTTTATTTTTGTCTGTGGTGGTTTTGAGGAAAAGCGGATTTCTTTGGCTTATGAATACCTAGATGGCTGGCACTTAACTGGGCAGTGCCTTTTGGGTTATCTAATGTACCCCTATACTGCCGACAATCAAACTGAGACACCTCACTGGTCAATTCCCCTCAATTTGCATTACTGAAACAAATAGGAATTGCCAGAAAGCATTCACGATTCAGAATTTGCTTCTTTTGGCAGATCGCCACATCCCTGGCTAGGAGCAAGTGCAAATGAGATCATGAACCTCTATTTAACTCTTGAAGATATTCCAGAATCTACTGCTAAAGCAGTAAGTGCCCAACAAAAATCCCTAAATGCTCTGGCCAAAGTTGTTCCCCATACTAGGATAGCCCACCGTTATCGTTTTGCTGTGTAAGGAGGTATTTGTGCTGTAGCCAACACCACTCGTTGCACTTGGATGGATGCTTACAGAGAAAGTTCAGTCTCAGCTACATAAGATCACTGGCCCAGCCAGTTGGTTTAAGCAAGCGACTTCTTCAGGGGAGTCTTCCTCACTGGGTAATTTATTTGACCCTGATTGGTTTGGGTCTTGAGCACCATGACTCCAAAGTGCACTCCAGATTGGGAATTATTCTACCTTTGGAAACCATAGTAGTCCCCCTGATGCATTCTGTTCACTCAAAAGCTTTAAAGGAATGCTTGCATACACTAACCACTAAGGAAACCATCTCCCTAATATTACAAACTCACAGGCCATCTGGATGGCTCAGTCGGTTAAGCATCCGATTTCATGGTCTCATTGTTGGTTAGAGCCCCGTATCGGGCTCTGTGCTGATAGCTCAGAGCCTGGAGCCTGCTTCGGATTCTGTGTCTCCCTCTCTCTCTGCCCCTCCCCCATTTGTACTCCATCTCTCTCCTTCTCTCTCTCTCTCTCAAAAATAAATAAAACATTAAAAAATTTTTTCAAAGTCAGAAAAGGAACAGAGAGAATAAATAACCAATTTAAAGAATGTGAACCTGACATTGTGGCCTATGATTACCTCACAGAGCTTCAGCAAAAACTGCGAGAACTCCAGGGTGGTAGCTGGGAGTAGTGCGTTAATATATTAAATTTTTGTTGACCTCTCTCAAGCTGAGAGTCTGACTAAAATGGGGTAATTGTTAAAGACAAGACAACAGGACCAAAATGGAGTTGATTATGCTACTCCCCCCGCCCCCAACCCCATCACCAAAATAAGACTTAACTTACTTAACAGTTTTGGTAACTTACTTGATTTTGGTCTCCCAGGAATGGAATCTGAAACCAGGTGGTTAAAGAACAAAATTCAAATTTTAAAGATCTAATTGGTCTTATTCAGTGATTCATGAATCAGGCAGCATCCATTCTAGCAGATAGAAAGAAGCTTCAAAGAGCCAGACAAGGCAATACATTTTATAGACGGAAGGGAGCAGAAACAAGAAAATTACACTAG
>CM053573.1:142071334-142092469 GCA_028646485.1 Cryptoprocta ferox | reverse complement strand
TTCCCCTTTCCACATCCTCACCAACATCTGTTGTTTTCTGTATTGTTAAGGTTAGCCAATCTGAAGGTGTAAGGTGGTATCTCATCATGGTTTTGATTTGTATTTCCCTGATGATGAGTGATGTTGAGCATATTCTCATGTATCTGTTAGCCATCTGTATGTCTTTGGGAAAATGTCTTTTCATGTCTTCTGCCCATTTCTTAACTAGATTATTTGTTTTGTGGGTGTTGAGTTTGATAAATTCCTTATAGATTTTGGATACCAACTGTTTATCACAAATGTCATTGGCAAATATCTTCTCCCATTCTGTAGGCTACCTTTTAGCATTGTTGATTGTTTCCTTCGCTGTGCAGAAGCTTTTTATCTTGATGAGGTGCCAATAGTTCATGTTTGCTTTTGTTTCCCTTGTCTCCAGAGAGGTGTCAAGTAAGACGTTGCTACAGTTGGAGTCAAAGAGGTTTCCACTTGTGTTCTCCTGTAGGATTTTGATTTCCTGTCTCATATTTAAGTCTTTCATCTCTTGTGAATTTATTTTGTGTATGGTATAAGAAAGTGGTCCAGTCTCATTCTTCATGTTGCTGTCCAGTTTTCCCAACACCATATATTGAAGAGAATGTGTTTTTTTCCCCATTGGATACTTTTTCCTGCTCTGTTGAAGATTCGTTGACCATAGAGTTGTGGGTCCACGTCTGGGTTTTCTATTCTGTTCCATTAATTTATATGTCTGTTTTTGTGTTAGTACCATACTGTCTTTAAGAGTAGAGCTTTGTAATATAACTTGAAGTCTGGTAGTGTGATACCTCTAGACTTGCTTTTCTTTTTCAGGATTACATTAGCTATTCAGGATCTTTTGTGGTTCCATGCAAAGTTTAGGATTGTTCTAGCTCTGCAAAAAAAATGCTGGTGGGATTGAATGTAATGTGTGGATTGCTTTGGGTAGTAGACATTTTAACAATGATTGTTCTTCCAATCCATGAGCATGGAATGTTTTCCCATATCTTTGTCTCCTCCTCAATTTCATTCATAAGTGTCCTATAGTTTTCAGAGTACAGATCTTTCACCTCTTTGGTTAGCTTTATTCCTAGGTATCTTATGGTTTTGGTGTAGTTGTAAATGGGATTGATCCTTTGATTTCTTTTTCTACTGCATCATTATTGGTGTATAGAAATGCAACAGATTTCCGTATGTTGACTTTATATCCTGAAACTTTGCTGAATTTATGTATTAGTTCTAGAAATGTTTTTGATGGAGTCTTTGGGTTTTCCATATAGAGTATCATGTCATCTGTGAATAGCGTAAGTTTGACATCTTCCTTGCTGATTTGGAAGCCATTTTTTCTTTTTGTTGTCTTTGGTACTGAGGCTAAGACTTCCAGTACTATGTTAAAGAGTAATGGTAAGAAAAAAGTAATGGAGAGAGTGGACATCCCTGTCTTGTTCCTGACTGTAGAGGAAAAGATCTCAAATTTTCTCCACGGATGATGTTATTAGCTGTGGGTGTTATGTATATGGCCTTTATGATGCTGAGGTATGTTCCATCTATCCCTACTTTGTTGAGGGTTTTTACAAAGAATGGATGCTGTCATTTGTGAAATGCTTTTTCTGCATCTATTGAGGGGATCATATGGCTTTTATCCTTTTTTTCCCCATTAATGTGGTGTATCACATTGATTGATTTGCAAATATTGAACCATCTCTGCAGCCCAGGAATAAATCCTACTTGATCATGGTGAATAATCTTTTAATGAACTGTTGGATTTGATTTGCTAGTACATTGTTGAGAGTTTTTGCATCCATGTTCATCAGGGATATTGGCCTGCAATTCTTTTAGTGGGGTTATTGTCTGGTTTTGGAATCAAGGTAATGCTGGCCTTGTAGAATGACTTTGGAAGATAAAAGTGTATGTTAATTGTTCTTCAATAAAAAAAAAATTCCTGGGGTGCCTGGATGGCTCAGTTTGTTGAATGTCCACTCATGGTTTCAGGTCAGATTATGATCTCATGGTTCATGAGTTTGAGCCCCATGTCAGGCTCTGGCACCAGCAGTGCAGAGCCTGGTTGGGATCCTCTCTCCTTCTCTCTCTGTCCCCTTCTCTCTCTCTCAAAATAAATAAATAAATATAAAGAAATATTCCTAAGATTGCAAAAATGAATTAAAATGGAAAATTATCTTAAAAATGTTCCTGACATATGATTTTATTCTTATATTTTTAAGTTTAATTCCAGCTAGTTAAAATATAGTGTTAACATTACTTTCAGGTATACAATATAGTAATTAAAAAATTCTGTACATTACAAAACAAGTGTAATGTGTCCTCATCACAACAAGTGTACTCCTTAATCCCCATCACCTACTTAACCCATCCCCCCACCCATTTTCCCTCTGGTAACCATCAGTTTGTTCTCTATAATTGAGAATCTGTTTCTTGGTTTGTCTCTACCCTTTGCTTTTTTTTTTTTTTTTTTTCATAAATTCCACACATGAGTGAAATCATATGGCATTTGCCTTTCTCTATTTTATTTAGTATTATACTCTAGCTCAATCCATGTTGTTGCAAATGGCAAGCTTTCATTCTTTTGTATATATACAATTGTTCTTTTTTTTAATTTTTTTCTTACATTTATTTATTATTGAGAGACAGAGACATAGCGCGGATGGGGTAAGGGCAGAGAGAGAAGGAGATACAGAATCCGAAGCAAGATCCAGGCTTTGAGCTGTCAGCACAAAGCCCGACACGGGGCCCAAACCCGCGAACGGTGAGATCATGACCTGGGCCGAAGTCAGTCGCTCAACCGACTGAGCCACCCGGGCACCCCTATATACACTTGTTCTTTATCTATTCATCAATCGATGGATATTTGGGCTGTGTCCATATCTTGGCTATTGTAAATAATGCTGCTATAATCATAGAGGTGCATGTATCCCTTTGAATTAGTGTTCTTGTATTCTTTATGTAAATACCCAGTAGTGCAATTGCTATATCATGAGGTAGTTCTGTTTTAACTTTTTTTTTTAACTTTTTGAGGAACCTCCATACTGCTTTCCAGAGTGGCTAAACTAGTTTGCATTTCCACCAACAGTTCAAGAGGGATCCCCTTTCTCCATATCCTCAGCAACATCTGTTGTCTCTTGTGTTGCTGATTTTTTTAATTATTTTTAAATATAATTTATTGTCAAATTAGTTTCCATACAACACCCAGTGCTCATCCCAACAAGTGCCCTCCTCAATGCCCATCACCTACTTTCCCCTCTCCCCTTATGTTACTGATTTTAGCCATTCTGACAGGTGTGAGGTCATATCTCATTGTAGTTTTGATTTGTATTACCCTGATAGTAAGTGATGATGAGCATCTTTTCATGTGTCTGTTGGCTATCTGTATGTCTTTGGAGAAATGTCTGCTCATGTCTTTTCCCCATTTTTAATTGGATTGTTTTTTGACCGTTGAATTTTTATAAGTTCTTTAGATATTTTGGGTACTAGTCCTTAAGCAGACATACCATTTGCAGATATCTTCTCCCATTCTGTAGGATGCTTTTTTATTGTTTTCTTTGCTGTGCAGAAGATTTTATCTTGACCTAGTCCCCCTAGTTTATTTTTGCTTTTGATTGTCTTGCCTCAGGAGATAGGTCTAGTAAGCAGTTGCTATGGCCAATGTCAAAGAGGTTACTGCCTGTGTTCTCCTCCAGGATTTTCATGGTTTCAGGTCTCACATTTAGGTCTTTCATCCATTTGAATTTATTTTTGTGTATGGTGTAAGAAAGTTGCCTAGTTTCATTCTTTTGTATGCTTCTGTCCAGTTTTCCCAACGCATTTTGTTGAAGAGACTGTGTTTTTCCCATTGAATATTCTTTTCTGCTTTGTTGAAGATTAACTGACCATATAATTGTAGGTTTATTTCTGGATTTTCTATTCTGTTCCATTGACCTATGTGTCTATTTTTCTGCTGGTACCATATTGTTTGGTTTACTATAGCATTGTAATATAACTTGAAATCTAGAATTGTGATGCCTCCAGCTTTGGTTTTCTTTTTCAACACTGCTTCAGCTATTCAGGGTCTTTTGTGGCTTCATATAGATTTTTGGGTTTTTGTTCTAGCTTTCTGATTTGATAGGGATTGCATTAAATGTATACATTGCTCTGGGTAGTATAGACAATTTAACAAGATTTGCTCTTCTAATCCATGAGCATGGAATCTCTTTTCTTCATGCCATCTTGAATTTCTTTCATCAGTGTTTTATTGTTTTCAGAGTAAAAATCTTTTACCTCTTTGGCTAGGTTCATTTCTAAGTATCTTATGGTTTTTAGGGCAATTGTAAATGGGCTTGATTTCTCAATTTCTTTTCTGCTGCTTCATTATTGTTGTATAGGAATGCAACAGATTTTGCATTGTACATTGATTTTGTATCCTTCAACTTCACTGAATTCATATATCAATGAATTGTATTCTAACAATTTTTTTGGTGTCATCTTTTGGATTTTCTATATGGAGTATCATGTCATATGCAAATACTGAAAGTTTGACTTTTTCTTTGCCAATTTGGATGCCTTTTATTTGTGATGTCTGATTGTTTGTGGCTAGGACTTTCAGTAATATATTAAGTAACAGTGGTGAGAGTGGACATTTCTGTCTTGTTAGTGACCACAGAGGAAAAGGTCTCTGTTTTTGCTCATTGAGGATGACACTAGCTGTGGGTTTTTCATAGATGGCGTTTATTATGTTGAGGTAGTTTCTCTCTAAACCTACTTTGTGGAGACTTTTCATCCTGAACGGATGTTGTGCTTTGTCAAATGCCTTTCCTACGTCTGTTAAAGTGATCGTATGGTTCCTATCCTGTTATTGATGTGATGTATAATGTTGATTGATTTGAAAATATTTAATCACCCTTGCAACCCAGTAATAAGTACCAATTCATTATGGTGAATTTTTTTAATGTTTTTTATTTATTTTTGAGACAGAGAGAGAGAGAGAGCGTGAGCAGGGGAGGGTCAGAGAGGGAGACACAGAATCCGACGACAGGCTCCAGGCTCTGAGCTAGTTGTCAGCACAGAGCCTGACATGGGGCTCGAACCCATGAGATCATGACCTGAGCCGAAGTCGGACGCTCAACCGACTGAGCCACCCAGGCGCCCCCATTGTGGTGAATTTTTTTAAATGTGTTGTTGAATTCAGTTTGCTAGTATTATATTGAGCTTTTTCCCATCTGTATTCATCAGGGGTATTGGTCTATAGTTCTCTTTTTTGGTTTTGGTGTCAGGGTAATGCTAGCCCCATAGAATAAATTTGGAAGCTTTCCTTCCTCTTCTACTTCTTGGAATAGTTTAGGAAGAATAGGTATTAACTCTTCATTAAATGTTCGAATTCACCTGTAACACCATCTGGTCCTGGACTTTCATTGGTTGTGAGTTTTTTGATTACTGACTCAACTTTTTGCTGGTTATCGGTGTGTTCAAAGTCTATTTCTTTCTGTTTCAGTTTTAGTAATTTATATGTTTCTAGGAATTTATCCATTTATTGCACATTGTCCAATTTGTTGGCATATAGATTTTTGTCTTTTTTGGCATAAATTTTTAAATAATATTCTCTTATAACTGTTTCTATTTCTGCAGTGTTGGTTATTTCTCCTCTCTCATTTGTGATTTTACTTTTTTGAGTCATTTTTTCTTTTTTTCTTGATAAATCTGGCTACAGGTTTATCAATTTTATTGGTTTTTGCAAAGAACCAGCTCCTGGTATCATTGATCTGTTGTATCTTTAGTTTCCATATCATTTATTTCTGCTCTAATCTTTATTATTTCCTTCCTTCTGCTGGTTTTAGGTTTTGTTTGTTGTTCTTTTTGTAGCTCCTGAGGGGTGTGATGTTGTTTGAGATTTTTCTTGCTTCTTGAACTAGGCCTGTATTGCTATAGACATCCCCCTCGGAACCACTTTTGCTGCATCCCAAAGGTTTGGACCATTGTGTTTTCATTTTCCTTTGTTACCATGTACTCTCTTATTTCTTCCTTATTTCCTGGTTGACCTATTCATTGTTTAGTAGCAGGCCATTTAACCTCCATTTATTTGTGGTCAGTTTTTCTTATGGATGACTTTTGGTTTCATAGTGTTGTAGTCAGAAAAGATGCATGGTATGCAAGACTGCGATCTACTTGAATTTATTGAGGTTTGTCTTGTGGGGTAATATGTGATCTATTCTGGAGAATGTTTCATGTGCACTTGGAAAGAATGTGTATTCTGCTATTTTAGGATAGAATGTTCTGAATAGATCTGTTAAATCCATCTAGTCCAATGTGTCATTTAAAGCCTTTGTTTCCTGGATGTTCTGATTGAATTTTCTAAGTGGGGTGTTAAAGTCCCCTACTATTTTTGCATTAATATCAATTAATTCCCTTATGTTTGTTATTAACTGTTATATATATTAGTGTGCTACCACATTGCGTACATACAACAAATTGTATCTTCTTGTTGGATTGCCCTTTATGATTATATACTGTCCTTCTTTGTCTCTTGTTACAGTCTTTGTTTTAAAGTCTAGATTGTCCAATATAAGTATTAGTATTCCAGATTTCTTTTGACATCCATTTGCATGATAGATGGTTCTCCATCCCCTCACTTTCAATCTGCAGTTGTCTGTAGTTCTAAAATGAGTCTCAGAAGGAGTTAAGAAGCTGGAGAAGTAGGGGATCCCTAGGCTTTCTTGATCCCTCAAACACAGGTGCATTGAGGTCAAATCATTTGGAACAACCAGGAAGTCAACTTAAGAACTGGCAGAAAGATCTTGTCAGTTGTCAGGACACAGCGTGGCAGGTGTGAGGTGTGTAGAAATGAATTGAGGGGAGAGAAAAACAGTGGTGCTGCAGAGGGGAGGGAACCCTTTCTGTAGGAAGAGAAAAGGGAGAGAAAGATATAGGGGTTAAGTGAGTGAGGCAGTTTTGCACAAGATGAAAACCTCTCCAGACCATGGAGTGGGGAGTGAGAGGTACTGAGTGTCGTGGACTTTTTGCAAACAGCATGTGAGCTCAAATTCTGAGATTTTGAAAGTGTAAGACTTCCTCTGGATATCAATTGTGGTGTGGTGTCAACTCCTTCCTGGGAAGGAGGACACTGGCCCCAGAGTGTATAGAGTGGTGGGTTGCACTGGTAGAAAACATTCCCCTTGGAGTACATTTGGAAGAGGGTATACTGCCTCTCCAAGGACAAAAGACCCTGCAGGGACCAGAAAAATGCCCTTCATTGGGAGGGGACAGAGGCGCACACAGATAACCTGGTTGCTGCTTTTCAGGGGGCTACACTATATATTCTGCACAGTGCACAGGTGTGGACTGTTTTTCTGTGACAAAGGACATCAGACAAAGCACAGAGAAGGGTGGCGGGTCTGCGTGGGGCTGGGTCCTTTAAGATTTGAAGTTTTGAATCCCAGCTGCACATCAAACATAAAATGCAGGAGAGCTGTGGTGTAGAGCCTGACTCCCCTCTCTATTATGTGAGGCCTTCCTGAACAGTAGGAGGTTTAAGATCCCCTGTCCTGGGACAAGAGTGGGGTGGCACAATTTTCCCACTCACAATCAATATGGTGGGACTTCTGAGAGCAACACAGCAGCCCCAAGCGGAAGTGGTACAACCTTACACCAAACCCTGCCCTACTGTGCCTGGCAACTGCATATTTGCTGAGGCAGGTCTGACTCTGAACCAGCGCAGCAGGTCTTTCCTCCAGAAGCCCACCACAGGTAGTATCTTGTATGAACCAAATCTACTATCATAGAGTGCTTCAAAGCGTCACCTGCAGTTCTGGAGGAAATAGGAAGGCTTTCTTTTTTTCTTCTTTTATTTATTTAATTTTTGAATTCGATCTTATAGTTTTCATTTGTTTTAGTTTGCTTTTATCATTTCCTTTTCCATTTTTTTGGATCAGCCTTCTTTTATTTTCTTTTTCTCTCCCCCCACCCTCCTTTATTTTTCTTTAGAATCAGGTGTATAGCTTTCTGTCTGTTTATTTCTTTTTCATTTCTTTTATTTTTTTCTTTTTCTGGGTGGGATCAGGTTTTGTTTTTTTTTTTCCAGGTTTATTTTAACAAACAAATCAAAGCACACCTACTTAAACGTCCACCTACTTAAACGTCCAAACACTCCATCACTGCAAGGAAGGGGGAGATCTGTAGAGGACTGAGCAGTGGGAAAGAGCAGCTAAAAAGCAACAGTAGAGTGCACACAGCATACACCAGAAACAATTCCTAAAGTGCCAGGTCCTGGACAACGTATGACCCCTTTTTAATACGGCAGTACTCTCAGGTGCAAGAAACAGGACAAGATTTCCAACATGCAAAAGACAGAGACTTAGCCAAAATGACAAGATGAAGGCATTCTCCCCAAAAGAAAGATGAGGAAGAAATGACAGCCAGTGACTTGCTTAAAACAGATATAAACAAGGGCACCTGGGTGGCTCAGTTGGTTAAGTGTCTGACTTTGGCTCAGGTCATATCTTGTGGTTTGTGAGTTTGAGCCCCACATCGGGCTATGTGCTGACAGCTCAGAGCCTGGAGCCTGCTTCGGATTCTGCGTCTCCCTCTCTCTCTTCCCCTTCCCTGCTCACGCTCTGTCTCTGTCTTAAATATAAATAAACATTTAAAAATAATAAAAAATAAACAGATATAAGCAATATGTCTGAAGAAGAACTTAGAAGAATGGCCATAGGACTACTAGCTGGGCTTGAAAAAAGCATGGAAGGCACTAGAGAAACACTTGTGCAGAGATCAAAGACCTAAAAACTAGTCAGGCTGAAATAAAAACGCTATAACTGAGATACAAAACTGACTGGATATAGTTACAACAAAGATTAAAGGAGCAGAGAAGAGAACAGGTGATATAGAAGATAAAATTATGGAAAATAATGAAGCTGAAAAGAAGAGGAAAGAAAAGTATCAAGTCATGAAGATATACTTAGGCAACTCAGCTATTCCACAAAGTGAATATCATATGAGTTTCAGAAGAAAAAGAGTGGGGGAGAAAGAGGCAAAAGGTTTATTTGAACAAATTATAGCTGAGAACTTCCTTCATCTGGGGAAGGAAACAGGCATTCAAGTCCAAGAGGCACAGAGAACTCCCCTCAAAATCAAAAACAAGTCAACACTGCAACATATCATAGTGAAAACTTGCAAAATACAAAGATAAAGAGAGAATTCTGAAAGCAGCTAGGGACAAAAGGCTCCTAACCTACAAGGGTAGACACATAAAGTCAGCAGCAGACCTGTCCACTGAAAATTGGCAGGCAAGAAGTTTGGCAGGGAATATTCAACATGGTGAGCGGGAAAAATATGCAGTCAAGAATTCTTTATCCAGTAAGGTTGTCATTCAGAATAGAAAAGATAAAGAGTTTCTCAGACAAACAAAAACTAAAGGAGTTCATGACTATTAAACCAGTGTGCAAGAAATTTTAAGGGGGATTTTTTGAGTGGAGGAAAAAAAAGATCAAAAGCAATAAAGACTGGAAGAACCAAAGAATTTCACCAGAAACACCAACTCTACAATGAACACAATGGCACTAAATTAATATCTTTTAATAATTACTCTGAATGTAAATATACTAAATGCTCCAACAAAAAGACACAGAGTATTAGAATGGATTAAAAAACCAGATCCATCTATATGATGCTTACATGAGACTCATTTTAGACCTAAAGACACCTGCAGATTGAAAGTGATGGGATGGAGAACCATCCATCTTGTGAATAGATGTCAAAAGAAAGCTGGAGTAGCCAGATTTATATCAGACAACTAGATTTTAAAGCAAAGACTATAACAGATGAAGAAGGGTATTATATCATAATTAAAAGGTCTAACCATCAAGAATAGCTAATGATTATAAATATTGATGCCCCAACATGGGACTACCCAAATATATAAATCAATTAGTAATAAACATAAAGAAACTCATTGTAATAGTAGGGGACTTTAACACCCACTTTCAACAATGGATAGTTCATCTATGCAGAAAATCAACAAGGAGACAATGGCTTTGGATGACACACTGGACAGATGGACTTAACAGATATATTCAGAATATTCCATCCTAAATCAGTGACTTATACATCTTTCCCAGTGCACATGGAACATTTTTAATAAAAGGTGAAAGACTTATTTGATCTGAAGAGAAATCAGAGTATTGGAACATTTTAAAGATTATATTACATACTGAGTTACAAATCAACCCTCAACAAGTACAAAAAGATTGAGATCATACCATTCATATTTTTGGATCACAGCACTATGAAATGTGAAATTGATCACAATAAAAGGTTTGTAAAGCCCTCAGATACATGGAAGTTAAAGAAAATTCTACTAAAGAATGAATGGGTTAATGAGGAAATTAAAGAAGTAAAAGAAAATACATGCAAGCAAATGAAATTGAAAACATGACAGTTCAAACCCTTTGGGATGCAGAAAAAGCAGTCCTAAGAGGGAACTATATTGCCATTCAGGCTTACCAAGCTTCTTGAAGCTAGAAAGAGTTACACCTAAAGGAGTTAGAAGAAGGGAAATAATAAGGATCAGAGCAGAAATAAATGGTAAAACAACACCTAAAGGAGTTAGAAGAAGGGAAATAATAAGGATCAGAGCAGAAATAAATGGTAAAACAACAACAACAACAACAACAACAGCAACAACAACAACAACAACAACAAACCATAGAACAGATCAATGAGATGAAGAGCTAGTTCTTTGAAAGAATCAACAAAATTGATAAACTCCTAACCAGACTTATCAAAAAGAGAGAGAGGACCCAAATTGATAAAATCAAGAGTGAAAGAGGAGCGATCAAAACTAACACCACAGAGGTACAAAAAATTATAAGAGAAACTATGAAAAATTATATGCCAACAAACTGGGTAATCTGGAAGAAATAGACAAATTCCTAGAAACGCACAAACTATCAAAACTGAAACAGGAAAGCATAGAAATTCTGAGCAGACCCAAAACCTGCAAAGAAATTGAATCAGTAATCAAATATTTCCCAACAAACAAGAGTCCTGGGCCACATGGCTTCCCAGGGAAAATTCTACCAGACATTTAAAGAAGAGTTAATACCTATTCCTCTCAAACTGTTCCCAAAAAGCAGATGGAAGGAAAACTTTCAAACTCATTCCACAAAGCCAGTATTAGCTTGATACCCAAACCAGACAAAGACCCCACTAAAAAGGAGAATTATAGGCCAATATCCCTGATGAATCCAGATGCAAACATTCTCAACAAGGTACTAGCAGATTGAATTCAACAGTACATTAAAAGAATTACTCAACCTGATTAAATAGGATTTATTCCTGGGTTGCAGTGATGGTTCAATATTTCCAAATTAATCAATGTGATACACCACATTAACAAAATAAAGGATAAGAACCACATGATTCTCTCAATAGATGTAGTAAAATCATTTGACAAAAGACAGCATCCATTCTTAATAAAAACCCTCAACAAAGTAGAGATAGATGTAACATACCTCAACATCATAATGGACATATACAAAAGACCCACAACTAATAGCATTCTCAATGGGGAAAAACTGAGTCTTTCCTCTATGGTGGGAAAGAAGATAGGGATGTCCACTCTCACCACTGTTATTTAACATACTACTGGAAGTCTTAGCCTCAGCAATCAGACAACAAAAAGAAATAAAGGACATGCAAATCAGCAAGGAAGAAACCAAATTTTCACTATTTGCAGACAACATGATACTCTATGTAGTATCCAAAAAATTGCTAGAATACATGAATTCAGCAAAGTTGATATAAAGTCAATGTGCAGAAATCTGTTGCATTTCTATACACAACAACAAAGCAGCAGAAAAAGAAATTAAATCATCAATCCCATTTGCAACTGCACCAAAAACAATAAGATACCTAGGAATAAACTAACCCTAATGAGGTAAAAAGTCTGTACTCTAGAAACTATAGAAACGTTTATGAAAGAAATTGAAGAGGATACAAAGAAATGGAAAACATCCCATGCTCATGTACTGGAAGAACAAACTCTGTTAAAATGTCTATACTATTAAGCAATCTACACATTTCATCCAATTCCTATGAAAATACCACCAGCATCTTTGGCAGAGCTAGAACAAATGATCCTAAAATTTGTATGGAACCTTGAAAGAGCCAAATAGCCAAAGCAATCCCGAGGGCACCACAATTCTGGATTTCAAGCAATATTATAGAGCTGTAGTCATCAAGATAGTATAGTATTGGCACAAAAACAGACATATAGATCAATGGAACAGAAAACCCAGACATGGATCCACAACTATATGGTCAACTAATCAACAAAGTTGGAAAGTCTCTTTAACAAATGGTGTTGAGAACACTGGATGGCAACATGTGGAAGAATGAAACTGGACCACTTTCTTACATCATACATAAAAATAAATTCAAAATGGATGAAAGACTTAAATGTGAGACAGAAAACCATCAAAGTCCTTGAGAAGGACACAGGCAGCAATCTCTTCTGACGTCATCTGGAGCAACTTCTTACCAGACACATCACCAAAGGCAAGAGAAACAAAAGCAAACATGAACTATTGGCACCAAGATAAAAAACTTCTGCATAGCAAAGGAAACAATCAACAAAACTAAAAGAATAGGAGGAGATATTTGCAAATGACATATTCGATAAAGGGCCATTATCCAAATTCTATAAAGAGCTTATCAAACTCAACACCCAAAAACCAAACAACCCAGTTAAGAAATGAGCAGAAGACATGTATAGACACTTTTTCAAAGAAGAAATCCAGACAGCTAACAGACACAGGAAAGAATGCTCAAGATACTCATCATCAGGGAAATTCAAAACCATGAGAGATACCACCTCATACCTGTCAGAATGGCTAAAATTAACAACACAAGAAACACTACTACCCAAAGAATACAATACAGATTCAAAGAAGTACATGCACCCCAATATGTATAGCAGCATTATCAATAATAGCCAAACTATGGAGAGAGCTCAAATGCCCATCCACTGATGAATGGATGAAGAAGATGTGGTATATATATACAATGGGATATTACTCAGCCATCAAAAAAAATAACATCTTGCCATTTGTAAAGATGTGATGGAGCCAGAATGTATTATGCTAAAGGAAACAAAGAAATCAATCAATCAGAGAAAGACAAATACCATATGATTTCAGTCCTATGTGAAATTTAAGAAATGAAATAGACAAACATATGGGAATGGATGGAAAAAAGAGGAGATAAGGAAACAAACCACAGGAAACTCTTAAAGAAAGAGAACAAGGGGTGCCTGGGTGGCTCAGTTGATTAAGCTTCCAACTTTGGCTCAGGTCATGATTGCACAGTTCATGAGTTCGAGTCCCACATCAGGCTCTCTGCTGTCAGCACGGAGCCCATTTGGAATCCTCTGTCCCCCTCTCTTTGGGCTCCCCCCCCATTCTCTCTCTCTCTCTCAAAATAAATAACAATTTAAAAAAGTAAGGAAACCGAAATCTCCATAAAAAAAAAAAAAGAACAAAATGAGGGTTGATGGAGGGAAGATGGTGGGTAATGGGCTAGATGGGTGATAGGCATTAAGGAGGGCACTTGTTGGGATAAGCACTGGGTGTTGAATGTAAGTGATGAATCACTGAATTCTACTCCTGAAACCAATATTGCACTGTATCTTAACTAAAGTTTAAATAAATGAGTCTCTTGTAGGCAGCATATAGATGGGTGTTGTTTTTTTAATCCATTCTATCACATCTTTTGATTGTAATGTTTTGTCCATTTATATTCAAATGAAGTATTAATATGTATTTCTTCCCATTTTGTTTTGTGATTTTTTTCTGAAGATTTTCTCTGATCATCTTTCTGTCCTTCATGTTTTGCTGATTTTAGTCACATATTTGAAGTTCTTTCTTTTTATTCTCTGTATATATATATTAGTGGTTTTTCATATGTGGCTACCATTAGGTTTGTACATAATCTCTTCTGCATTTAATAATCTATATTTAGTTGATGGTTGTTTACAGAGTTTGAACGCATTTTCTCCTCTCCTCTCCACATTGTAAGTACATATTATTATATTTTATTTCCTTTTCTTCACGAGTTCGTTGACTGATATTTTACAGAAGTATTCATGTCTATTGCATTTGTGTTTCTTACCTCTATGCTGTCATGTTTGGTCTCTCCTTTCACTCAAAGAGTCTCTTTTAAGAATTCTTGCAAGCTTGTTTAGTGGTCACAAAATCCTTTAGTTTTTGTTAGTCTGGGAAACTCTTTGTCTTTCCTTCTATTATGAATGATGACTTGCTGGACAGAGTATTCTTGGCTGCAGATTTTTCTCATTCAGCACTTTGTATATATCATGCCACTCCCTTCTGGCTTGCAGTTTCTGTTGAAAAACCTCCTGCTGGTCTTATGGGTTTTCCCTTGCAAGTTAATGACTTCTGTTGTCTTGCTACTTTTAACTTTTTTGTTTCCTGTATTACTATATTTTGCAAAGTTAATTACAATATGTTTCGGTCTTCTTTTGTTGATTCTGTTAGGCGTTCTCTGTGTGTTCTGGTGTGGATATCTGTTTCCTTCCTCAGATTAGGTAAGTTTTCAGCTACTACTTCTTCAAATAAACATTGTGACACTTTCTTCTTCTTCTGGGATTCCTATAATATGAATGCTATTGCATTTGATGGAGTCAGAATTCTCTAAGTTTATTCTTATTTTGCATCATTCTTTTCTCTCTCTTTTGTTCAGCATGATTACTGTCCATTATTCTGTCATCCAGGTCACCTCTGGTTCTTTCGTCCTATTCATTCCATCAACTGTTTTCTCATTTCACTTATTATGCCCTTATCTCTACTATGTTATTCCTGATTCCTATCTTAATGGTCTCACTAATGTCTTCCACTCTTTTTCAAGTCCAGTGAGTATCCTTACAATCACTTTTTAAAATTTTGTTAGGCATGTTACTTATATCTGTTTTGCCTGAATCTCTGGTTTTGGCCTGTCCTGTTCTTTCATTTGGCATAAATTTCTCTGTCTCCTCAATCTGTCCACCTCTCTGTGTTTCTCTGTGTTAAGAAAGTCAACTGTGTTTTCTGTTCTTGAGAGTAGTGACTTTATAAAAAAGAGTTCCTGGAGTGCCCTGTAGTGCAATTTCCCCTGTTCACCAGAACCTGGCACTTTAGAATAGCCTATGTGTGTTGCTTATGCCCTGCTGCTGTGTCTAAGTCATTTATCCTTTCAGTGCAGTCATCTGCACTGACTCTCTGCCTGTTGTGAGGTGTGCTTGCTGTGGTATTAATGGGACTCAGGCAGGTCAGCTCGGGGGGGTGGGGTGGTTGGAGGTGTGCCTGCTGGGGAACTTGGGAGGGGGCCAGTGGTGTTAGCAAAATTTGCGGTGGGTCATTAGTCCTATGCAGGATCCCCTGAAGCACTGCTGTGGCTGGGGATGCACAGCTGGGTGAGATGTGGCAGCTGGGCCTCGCACAGTGGCTGGGCTAGGCTACAGCTGTGTACCTGGTAGATGGGCACGGTAGGCAACTGCAGCTGGGGTATGCAACTGGGTGTGGTGCAGAATGGTGTCTGGTGGTGCCTGGCCTGGGGGCACGTGGCCAGTCACACAGGCACAACACACAATTGTGGCCAGCATGCAGCTGGGTGAGACACATGAGGGTGGCTGGGGGCACACAGCTGGGCAAGGCATGGCAGATATGTGTGACACATGGTGGCAGCTGTGTACCTGGCAGCTGGGCACCCACACAGCCTTAACAAAATTTTCCATGGGCCCAAGGCTGAGGCTGGCAGGCTTGGAGTGGGTGAGTCCTCAGAGAATGTGGGCCCAGTGAACTGCTCTAACAGGTTAGGTAGCAAGTGGCTATTCCACTCTGCCTCCCCCAGGTGTTTCTGTGCTTATACTGGGGGGTATGGGAAGAAAATGGGACTGCCAACTGTTTTCAAGGTCCCCCAACACACTTCAAAATCAGTATGAGCAGATCCATCCCGTTTGCCCATGGTGTTGTGTAAACTGCTGTTTTTAAGTCCCTCTCCATGCAGGCTGCTAAGGGCAGCAACAGAGCTATCACTTCCCTCCTGGCTTGTCTAGTGCTTAATTAGCTGACCCCCAACGCTCCACGTTCCCAGTCCCACTGGTTTTGAAAATTCACAGAATTCAGCCCATCTAATTTTTAAAGCCAAATGCTATGGGGACGTCTTCCCCATGTGAGCTCCCTGGTGAAAGGGCCAGTTCCTCTACCCTTTTTGTGTGTGCAGCTCCCTCCCTCCTACAGGCAGCCTCTTTCAGCCTTTCTGACCATTCGAACCTTTCAGATGCAACTTCTCTATATTTACTTGTAGAGTGTTTTCTACCAGCCTTTAGATCACTCTCTGGTTTACTGACTTGGATATGGATGGTACCTACTTGAAAATGTGGGACGTGGGGAGATCAGAGTCCTCCTACTCTGCCATCTTCCCAAGCTCCCTATCAATATCATATGATGATGGCTCGACTATGTCTTTGCCTCTTTATGTTTCAGAAATTATGTAGGCAGATAGATATGACTCAGTTAACATTACTAGATATCCTCACGTCTTCCTAGATTTACTTTGATTTGCAAATTCTTTCCACCTTAAGGCCCCAGTACTACTCAGACCCTTCTTAACAAACTCCTCTCAAGAATTCCAACAGCCTACAATGTTCTGATGGCCCCAGTCACACCCCGTCCCCCAGACGTTTACAAAGGAGCTGAGGTAGGGAACCCTGGAACATGCCAGAGCAAACACGTTTCCTGGCTTTCATTAACAGTGATATACCCACTTTTATAAAATTCTAAAAATGTAAACAAATCCACAATGACAAGAAGATCAGTAGTTACCTGGGGCTGAAGCCACAATTGGAATGGGCTATAGGAGAACTCTTTTGGGGATGATGCAAATGTTCTGTATTTCAATTGTGGAGATGGATTCCTGCATGGAGTTACCTATCATAATTCACTCAATGGCATACTTTAAACGGATGTAGTTACACATCTTTTATGACTCAATAAACATTCTTAAAATAAAAAAAAAACCTGAAAAATACAACTTGATAGAACTTAACCAACTTAATAAAAGCTCGAAGTATTATATTATTATATATTATAGTGGGTACCATTATTATAGTGTCAAGTACCATTTTAAGTGCCTTCACTAATGAACTAATTTTATCCTTACAACCTTATGAGGTAGCTCCACTTTACAGATGGAAGAACTGAGACACAAGGAAGCTAAGTGACTTGCCCAGGGCCACACACCTAAGAAACTGGTGGCACCAAGACTTGAACTAGGGTGCAAGACACAAAATCTGTGCTCTTAACCACTATATTACTTCTTCTAAAAACAATGGAAAACATTTCCTAAACACAAGAATATTTAGCAGCAACCAACGGGAGTGAACACTATATGCAACTGCACAATGCCAAAACATTTCCTCTGAAAGTTACACACAAGACATGGAATGTCCATTGACCACTATTCAAAAATCTCGGGGGGGAGGCACCTGGGTGGCTCAGTTGCTTAAGCGTTCAACTTCGTCTCAGGTCATGATCTTGCAATTCAGGAGTTCAAACCTCAAGTCAGGCTCTGTGCTCACAGCTTGGAGCCTGGAGCCTGCTTCAGATTCTGTGTCTCCCTCTCTCTCTCTCTGCCCCCCCCCCCACTCCCACTCTCTCTCTCTCAAAAATAAATATGAAAAAATTTTAAAAGTTTTACTAACACAAAACTTAAGTGACACACAGATTGGAAATTAAGAGAACACTATTATTTATTGTATACTTACAAAAGCTAGGAAATGAAACAAAAAACTATTAAAACTAAAAATAATTTAGCAAAGCAACTGGATCCAGATAAAATTTTTAAAACTCAATAATTTTTTTAATACTGGCAATACCAATAGAAATTGAGGTATGACTTTCATATGTAGCCCATTTTTCTCCATGCAAGAGCCTGAGTACTTTTCCAGGAGGTAAGAACATTCATTCCTACTGAACATCTATACCAGATTGGTAGTAGGGAACAATATACTTATGAATACTGCTGGATTTCCCGCTCCAAAGAGACTCAGGGTGATAAGAGGATAAGCAGACAACAAACAGAAAGTTATAGCATCCAATACGCAGGGGTTTATACTGAAAACATGAAGTAATATGCAAATCACAGTGGAAGGATGGACCCATGTGTTAATATGGAGTTGGGTTCCTTCCTGGCATCTGGGTACTCCCAAGATAAAACACTTTTAAGAAAGTTGTATCTGCAGATCTTATAAAGGAAAATGGAAATAAACACCAGAAGTATATCTAAAAACAAATCTAATTTAAAACTTGCAAATGGTGGGGCACCTGGGTGGCTCAGTCGGTTGGGCGTCCGACTTCAGGTCATGGTCTCGTGGTCCATGGGCTCGAGCCCTGCATCGGGCTCTGTGCTGACAGCTCAGAGCCTGGAGCCTGCTTAGGATTCTGTGTCTTCCCCCCTCTCTGACCCTCCCTCGCTAACACACTCTCTTTCTGTATCAAGAATAAATAAATATAAAATTTTAAAAAAAAGCTTACAAATGGTAAATTTCTAATTTGTCCTTGGTTCAGCAGTTTTTATAGACCTTCCCAATAAACATTCTTTCGACTCTTTTCTGAGATGCCTCCCAGCAAATGACATGTAATTCGTATTTTCTTGAGACTCATTCTCTTCCCTTTCTTCTCCACTGACATAAATCACAGCTCACAAAACTCTCTCCCCTACAGGTTTCATATCTGATATTGCCCCTCTAACTTCCCCTTCCTCCTATGTCACATTATAAATCCTACTGCCCTAAGAGGAAAGGGGTGGACCCCAGAGGCAAAGGCTCCCTGGGGCCCTCCTGCAAGGCTGGAAGGGAGGTGTTCAAGCTAATGTCTCATCTATGACTGTAGGACTCTAAAAAGACTGTTTCTTATCCTTATGGGGAATTAAAGACGACCCAGAAAATAATTACAATAGTTAAGTGTACTCCTCTCACCTTGAAATTAGATGGCAGTTGCAGGTAAGAGATCTACCTGATAGGGAAATCAGAGTCACTGTGAATTCCAATCACAGAAAGCTGAAAAAGTGCGTTATCAGTGGAACCTGAGTGCTGACTGCAACACCTAGATACATACACAAGCATGCATAGAGGGATGCTCTAGCACAAATCACTAGTTCTTTGAGGCTGAGGTAATGGCAGTAAGACTTCTAGAGGTATTTGCAAAAAAAGATGAAGGAGGCTTTTTTATGTGGTATCCTATGATACCCATCTTTAAACGTCTTTCATCCAGTAGTGGAAGGGGAGTTTATGCCCAGTTAAAAAATAGCTGGAGAGATGAGTTTTTAAAACTTATTTATTAAACAACTAGCATATGAAAAGTGTCTATATGCTAAAAGACAAAGATACCATAACCGACCTCAAAGAGCCTCCATTAAGTTGGTATGAAAGTATACACATATGCATTGAGAACAGTTGTCAAGACAATTTAACAACAATTGCAAATTATAGCACAAACTAATTTGAAGCACTGAGGTCAAATCAACAGAAGTTTAGGAGGAAGGAAAAAGCATTTCAAGAAGAAAGTTTTCTGAGATGACCTAGATCTTAACTGGTCTGAGAGGCAAACATCAGCAAACAAGAAAAGCTTTTCAAGGTAGGGAATGCAGTGATGAGGATCTAGATTCCAACAGAAATTTTGACAAGGCTATGCCCAAGATAGCAAAGGATCAGAGCACTGGGGAGTAACTTTATGTAAATGTGAAATGAATTAGCTGGAATAGAAAAGCTGCATATAATCACAGTCCTTGAGAAACACACAATCTGATTATGGGATTGATAACTAAAACCAGAGATATATTTTTAGAGACAGAGAGAGACAGACAGAAAGAAACCTACAAGTACATGAAATGTGTCATCCTTACTTCCCTGATACTGGGGAAGGATGGCACTGTCACTCTCCCAACTTCGTGACCCAGCAGAATGTAGGGAATGGCTGTTAATTAGTGATACCAAGAGATCAGAGTGAGCATCTTTCTTACAAAGAAAGCTTAATTAACTCAAATTTTCTTGCTTTGTCTTGGAGAATCATGACTTAACTGAACGAGCCAGAACTGAGTGCTTCTCTCCAGTGTGAGTTCGCTGGTGGTGATTAAAAGTGGAACGCTGACTGAAGGCTTTCCCACACTCAATACATTCATAGGGTTTCTCTCCAGTGTGAATTCTCTGATGCACAGTGAGCTGTGAGCTGTCACTAAAAGCTTTCCCACAATCACTACATTTATAGGGTTTCTCCCCAGTATGGGTTCTTTGATGAACCATAAGGCTAGAATTATGACTAAAGACTTTCCCACACTCATTACATTCATAAGGCTTCTCACCAGTATGAATTCTCTGGTGTATAGTGAGGTATGAATTTTGATTGAAGGATTTTCCACACTCGTTGCATTTATAGGGCTTTTCACCTGTGTGAAGTCTCTGATGTCGAATAAGACATTTACTGAGACTGAATGCCTTACCACACTCGTTACATTCAAAAGGTTTTTCTCCAGTATGAATTCGCTCATGGTCAACAAGTTGAGAAATCTGACTGAAGGCTTTCCCACACTCACCACATTTGTATGGCTTTTCCCCAGTGTGGAGGCTCTGGTGTCGAATAAGACATTTACTCCGACTGAAGGCCTTGCCACATTCATTACACTCATAAGGCTTCTCACCAGTGTGGATTCTCTGATGGTCAGTAAGATTTCTATTAGAACAGAAAGCTTTCCCACATTCACTACACTTGTAAGGTTTCTTACCAGTGTGAAGTACCTGATGTCGAACAAGGTTTTTACTCCGACTAAAGGAAGCTCCACACTCATTGCATTCGTAAGGTTTCTCTCCAGTATGGGTTCTCTGGTGGTCAAAGAGCTTGGAACTCTCATTGAAAGCTTTTCCACATTCATTACATTTATATGGTTTCTCGCCATTATGGAGTCTCTGGTGTTGAATAAGATGGGAGCTGTGTCGGTAAGTCTTTCCACACTCACTGCACTCATAGGGTTTCTCCCCTGTGTGGGTTCTGAGATGAACTATGAGCTGAGAGGTCTGCCTGAAGGTCTTACCACACTCATTACACTCATAGGGTT
>CM053573.1:142001699-142070834 GCA_028646485.1 Cryptoprocta ferox | reverse complement strand
TGAATGTGGAAAAGCCTTCACTCAGAGTTCCCAACTGATTGACCACCAGAGAACCCATTCTGGAGAGAAACCTTACGAATGCAATGAATGTGGTGAGGCCTTTATTCGGAGTAAAAGTCTTGTACGACATCAGGTACTTCACACTGGTAAGAAACCTTACAAGTGTAGTGAATGTGGGAAAGCTTTCTGTTCTAATAGAAATCTTACTGACCATCAGAGAATCCATACTGGTGAGAAGCCTTATGAGTGTAATGAATGTGGCAAGGCCTTCAGTCGGAGTAAATGTCTTATTCGACACCAGAGCCTCCACACTGGGGAAAAGCCATACAAATGTGGTGAGTGTGGGAAAGCCTTCAATCAGAACTCTCAACTTGTTGACCATGAGCGAATTCATACTGGAGAAAAACCTTTTGAATGTAACGAGTGTGGTAAGGCGTTCAGTCTCAGTAAATGTCTTATTCGACATCAGAGACTTCACACAGGTGAAAAGCCCTATAAATGCAACGAGTGTGGAAAATCCTTCAATCAAAACTCACACCTCATTATACACCAGAGAATTCACACTGGGGAGAAGCCTTACGAATGTAATGAGTGTGGGAAGGTCTTCAGTTATAGCTCCAGTCTCATGGTACATCAAAGAACCCATACTGGGGAGAAACCCTATAAATGTAGTGATTGTGGGAAAGCCTTTAGTGACAGCTCACAGCTCATTGTACATCAGAGAGTTCACACTGGAGAGAAACCCTATGAATGTATTGAGTGTGGGAAAGCCTTCAGTCAGCGTTCCACTTTTAATCACCACCAGCGAACTCATATTGGAGACAAACATTAAGGACTGGCTCGCTCAGTTTCTTAAGACACGATTTTCCAAGGAACTTTGAATTGAGCTTTTTAATAAGAAGGATGCTCATCCTGATGTCTTAAAACTGCTCCTCAAAATGTGCCATTCTGTGCATACTTTCTTGTTGGTCATGAAGGTAGGAAAGTGGGAGTCACAGTTTAATCCTTTCCCACTGTTAGTAAAGTAAGGACTATACATTTCATGTACTTGTAAGTTCCTTTATTTGTCCGTTTTTTCACTTAATTTGCTGAGTATTTCGGTTTCTCAGTTATGTATCCCATAATCAGATTGTGTGCTTCTCAAGGACAGAGATTCTATGTTTCTTAGTATACTATACCTCCATTTTACCATCTACATAAGTCATTTTTCAAGTCAGATTCATTTTTTCCTTTTCTCTTGGCAAATTCCTCCCAATATATATTAAATTTTTTTTATGTTTATTTTTGAAGGAGAGAGAGACAGAGCATGAGCGGGAGAGGGAGAGGGGGAGAAAGAGGGAGACAGAATCTGAAGCAGGCTCCAGGCTCCGAGCTGTCAGCACAGAGCCCAATGTGGGGCTCAAACTCAGGAGCTGTAATATCATGACCTGAGCCTAAGTCAGACACTTAACTAACTGAGCTACCCACGTGCCCCATCCCTATATAGATTTTAAACTTCCACTATAATCCAGACCCTCATCACTTGTGTTCCTTACCTTTAAAACCTTTTCTTCCTGTTTGCTAATGTATGTCCCTTAGATCCTTCCAGATCCCTCTCATCTCCAAAAGGCATTCTTGAAATGCCTCTTCATTCTTCTTAAACATCTATTCATTTGACTTCACTGCCTCCAGTTAGGTGGTGCAACTGTTGTTAAATTACCTTGTCAGTTATTCTCAATGCATATGTGTATACTTTCATATCAACTTACTGTAGGCTCTTTGAGGCTAGGTATGGTATCTATTTCTTTTAGCATATAGATAATTTTCATATAGTAGTTATTTAATAAATAATTTTTAAAAACTCTCCTCTCTAGGTGGACCATCCTTAAATTGGGTGTGATATCCTCTTCCTCACCCCAGCTAGACTAGAAGCTTCTAAAGATGGAAGGGGCATCTTATTGTAGAATATCACATACAGGAGCCTCATTGAGAACTTCTACATGTATTCCTGGACATCTCACCACCGTTATTTCATTGTTGGTTTCTAATACTTTATTGTGTTTAGGAAGTTTCCTTCTATTCCTGTTTTTAGAAGAAGCAAGATAGTATACTAGTTAAGAACACTGATTTTGGGCCTAGTATCCTAACTCAAATCCTGACGCCATCACTTACTAGGGTGTGTAGCCCTGGACAAGTCACTTAGCTTCCTTGTGTGTCAGTTCTTCCATCTGTAAACTACAGGTATGGTTTTGAGGATAAGATTAGTTTATAAGTAAGTGTAAGGCATTTAGAACAGGACTTGGCACATAGTACCCACTATAGCAATTATTACACTTAGAGTTGTTAAATTCTTTTTTTAAATTTTTTAAATTATTTATTTATTTTTATTTTATTTTATAGTTTATTGTCAAGTTGGTTTCCATATATCACCCAGTGCTCATCCCAACAAGTGCCCTTCTCCATGGCCATCACCCCCCTTTCCCTCACCCCCACCCCTATCAGCCCTCAGTTCTCAGTATTTAAGAGTCTCTTACGGTTTGCCTCCCTCCCTCTCCTTAACTATTTTTTCCCCTTTCCCTCCCACATGGTCCTCTATTAAGTTTCTCCTGTTCCACTTATAAGTGAAAACATATGGGTATCTGTCCTTCTCTGTCTGACTTATTTCACTTAGCATGACACCCTAGAGTTCCATCCACGTTGCTACAAATGGCCAGATTTCATTCTTTCTCATTGCCATGTAGTATTCCATTGTATAGATAAACCACATCTTGATCCATTCATGAATTGATGGACACTTAGGCTCTTTCCATGATTTGGCTATTGTTGAAAGTGCTGCTATGAACATTGGGGTACATGTGCCCCTATGCATCAGCACTCCTGTATCCTTTGGGTAAATTCCTAGCAGTGCTATTGCAGGGTCATAGGGGAGTTTTATTGATAGTTTTTTGAGGAACCTCCACACTGTTTTCCAGAGCAGCTGCACCAGTTTACATTCCCACCAACAGTGTAGGAGGGTGCTCTTTTTTCCACATCCTCACCAGCATCTATAGTCTCTTGATTTGTTCTTTTTAGCCATAGAGTTGTTAAATTCTATCAAGTTTTTTAAAAAAATGTGTTGATATATGTCCTTTATTCTTTTTGTAATTCATATTTTTTGACAAGGTTCCAAATGAAGTTTCCTTGAAGTCTTGGAATAAAATCCACTTGTTTGTGGTGATGATTTTTTTTTTAAATGTAGAGAACTAGATTTAATTTACTAAGGTTTTGGTGACTTTCCAAAATGTATATGGAAAGTTTATTTCTCTTTTGTTTTTGGAAATAGTTTGCATAATACAGGAATTATTCCTTGAAGGCGGAAAATAGTGTCCAGATCCTTTTTTGAGGAGGAGCTAATTGGGGAGGACAAATCTTTAGCAACATTTTGATTTCTTCAGTGGTGTACTCTTTAGGTTTATCCCTCTGCAAATTTTGGTAATATATGTCTGAAAATCATTTTTACTGGACTGTTAAATAGTGGCATAAAGGACTCCCATTTTATTTTTAAAAATTAGTCTGCATTTATACCTAGGAGGTAGTTTAAGTGGTCAGATATGATGGTAAAGGTGCTAGGAGCTGGACACTTACCCTGTTACCGCATATGCACATTATCCTCTTACCTCTTATGCACAAAAAGAAAATCTATATCTATACTCTACATCCCCGACCCTAATTATTCAGCTTTTAAGTGTAGTAGGGAAGGTCAAGAGACTATGGGTACTAAAAAGTTACTGAGTAAGACAATACTCAGTACCCATTTCTCTACTAAATGGGAGACATTTCTGTCGAGGCATTGACCCCCTGGAGCTCTTCGAAGAATACTTTCATGAAAACTTTTACTTCATGAAAACCTATATTTGTTAAGGACAAATTGTGAGTATTCACAGAGTAGCTTTTGCTTCATGGAAAAATACATCCCCCGACTCTAACATCAGGACATTTTCTGGCCTGATGGGGCCTTGTGGAAGCACTTGTTCCAGCTGTGAAAAGGGAATCTGTCATGTCAGCCGGCTCAAGGTAACTAACAGTGCAACTATTTGACCTAGAATAGGACAGTGTAGATATTCCTCACTGAAGCACAACAGTCTTCCCACTAATGTACGCACAGGGCCAAGTAAGATGAGGTACAGACCCCCTGTTAAGGCATGTGAATGCTTTATATAAAAGGACAGTAAGAGAACTGTATGATGACCCACCCCTTTTCTGACCTGTGGTCTTCCTCAAGTTTTGCTTGTTTAGGAATTGTTGGCTCATTAAAAACAATGTTGTTTTCACTTTAGGTGGCCCAGTCCATAGACTTAAAAGTTTCTAGAAATGAATGTACAGGTGACATTTTCTGATAATCTAACAGGCTTTTCCCGCAGATCCCTTCTAGTTGCATTGTCTTCTATATGGATGATGCATTTACAGATACTCAGTTTCCCAACTTGGTGCCATATGGATTGTGGATGGAGATGCACCGAGCCAATAGTTATCCAGGATTTGGCTACAGTGAGATCATTAGACAAAGTAATCACAGGACAATATATATTTCCCTCAGAGTGAAGAGAGAGTGGTAACCATAGCTGAATGTTCAGGGCCATGGTACACAAATGTACATGCCCAACCTTTAGACTGTATACTTTAATTATATAGTTTGAGTCCCATTTTGGAAAAAATTGAAAAATGTTATATCCCTTTACTGAGACTCTATGTTGCTGTCTATGTCTATGACTGTCTATGTTGCTTCCCAAGGGTGGAGGGGCCAAAACAAATGCAATTACATCATAACTGTAGCAGCCCTGGCAAGTCATAGAGCATGTCCTGATGTCAAGAAGACACCACCAGTGAAACTCTGGTCAGCATTTAGGCTGCTTTGGCAGTGAGCAAAAGTTAATGACACTCAGTCTTTCCCTTGGGAACCACAACACGAGTGCCCCTAGGATTTGAGATGTATGCAGTCTATTACAGGGACCATTTATGGAAGAGGTGACCATGACAGCTGCCATGGTGCTAAATATAAAACCACTAACAACTGGATTCTCTGAACTGTATGTTTATTATGGACATCTATCCTAGTGAGCACTGGAGCAATGAGATAGTTGTGGTTTTTCTTTTAGAGCCCTTAGAGAGCCACTTGGGAAAAACTAGACAATTCACCTCATCTCAGAGGTTCCCTAAGTATTCATCTGAGAGTGAATATGTGGGATACTTGAACAGTAGGATCAGAAACTGGGCAATTCCAACCATCTGCAAGATTAATAAGAGAAGTTGTACATCTGGTTAGGGGCCTCTGATTTGTCCAGAGCAATGTGCTAGAGTAAAAGTTAATGAGCAGCTTGTACTGGGGCAGAAGTAAAGGTGTGCCCCTACCTGCCCTGTCCCAAACAAGCTTTATGCATTCATCTATCAATGGCACGTGTTTATTTATTCATCTGTCAATGAACACAGATTACTTCCATATCTTAGCTATTTTAAATAATGCTACAATAAACATAGGGGTGCATATATTACTTGAAGTGAAGTATCTCGATCTTTCTAATAGCCTGAGAGACCTATCCTCAGATAGATTGTGAATTTCCAAAGGGAAGCATTGCATTATCACTATTTTGACCAATAAAGAAAGACCTGAATAATTGGATATTGACTTCATTTACCCAATATGAGTTGGAAATTCTTTGCTGGCAAATGTCATGATAAAGATGGAAACTGCAGAATATTTAGGCAATTGCGACCCTCAAAATACCCTGATTCTGAACAGTGATGTCATTTTGGACTGAGTAAATAGATTTTTGTCAGGAAAAAAAATATGCTTGTAGATAAAGGCAACAAGTTGAACGAGGGGCACTGAAATTTGTATTTTTTAAGTTTATTTATCTTTGAGAGAGAATGCACACTAGCAGCGGAGGATCACAGAGAGAGAGAGAGAATCCGAACCAGGCTTCACATTGACAGTACAGAGCCCAACGTGGGGCTTGATCTCATGAACTGTAAGATCATGATCTGAGCTGAAATCAAGAGTCAGATGCTTGGGGTGCCAGGGTGGCTCAGTTGGTTAAGTGTCCGACTTTGGCTCAGATCGTAATCTCACGGTTCATGAGTTCAAGCCCTGCATTGGGCTGCCTGCTGTCAGCACAGAGCCCACTTCAGATCCTTTCTCCCCCGTCTCTGCCCCTCCCCTGTTCTCAAAAATAAATAAACATTAAAAAATATATATGCTTAATTGACGGAGCCACCCAGGCACCCCTGTAACTTGTATTTTTAACATGGGTCCAAGTGATTCTTATGTTTTCTAAAATTTGAGAACTGGGCTAGAATATTAATGAGTAATCATTACCTCCTGGGACCAAACATGGAGTTACCATCTTGAATCAGAATTAATGACCCCTCCCTCAAATAAAAGAATACATGAAAAGCTAGACTTAATTGGTTTTAATTGTCTTAATGTACATGAATATTTTTCTTGAGTGTTTCCTGATATAGTGACAATAGTGTCATGGACCTGAGTTCTACAGGATCAGCTGGGGGGTGTGAACTTGTGTAAGTCTTATCATCTCTGAATCTCTGTTTCTCAGTCTTCTCCTTGAAATGTGGCAGGGTTGTTGTTCCACCTACATGAGCTAATGGATAAGAGAGCTCCTGGTACACTCTTATTCCAACTGCCTGTTTGACATTTCTACTTGGATGTCTAGTTGATGTCTCTCACTTAACACATCCAAAACAAAACTATTGATCCTTCTCCCTAAAACCATTCTTCTTTCAGACTACTCTGTTTCTAAAAGGCAAACTTACTCTGGCTGCTTACCTTAGTGACTGTAGAGTCATCCTTAAACAACAAACAATTCAGTAGCAAATCATGTTGACCATGACTTCAAAATAATTGACCCTTGAACACAGGTTTGAATGGGACCGCTTATATGTGGGGTTTTTTTTTTCCTCAATAAATTTACTGGGAAACCTTGGTGGTGTAGGGCAATTTGAGAAAACTCAGGAGAACCGTGTCGCCTAGGAATAAAAAAAATTAAGGTATTATTGTAAGAATTCAGTACATAATACATATAATATACAAAAGTATGAATTGACTTATCTGTAAGCCTTCTAGTCAACAGGCTTAACACTAGTCAAAAGTGATATGTGGATTTTTTACTGCACAGGGTCAGTGTCCCTAACCCCTGCTTTGTTCAAGGATCAGCTTTATACACAGAACCATTTCTTGTCACCTCCATCATTTCTAAACTAATCCAAGCCGTCAGTTTCTTATCTGGAATACTACAATAGCGTCTTGATCTCCCAGCTTCTACTCTCACCCACCTACAGGCTGTTCCTGTAGAGCAGCCAAAGGACATTTTTAAAATGTTATGTCTGCTAGTGAAACTTCCATGTCAGGTTTTTGTCAGAATGACCAGGGACTACCAGCAAGAAATTCACAGAATTTGTGGGAACAAGTTTCTTGGCTTCTTTTGTATCTAATAGCTAATAAACCTTGAATGTGTGGCAAGAAAAGAAAAAGGTAAGGTCATGTCACTCCTTGGTTCCAAAACCCTCCAGTATTATTTGTGACACATCCAAAGTCCTTATAGTCTATAAGGATTGAAATGTGTGCCCCACCTCCTTCTTGATTACCAGGCCTTTGCTCCTGATGTTCCCTTTGTTAGGAATACTCTTCCCCCAGATGTATTTATTTATCATTGCATCCCTTGACTCGAAAGTGAGCCTCAGGAGGCAGCGAGTTCATTTTCTTCACTACCTCATCTGCAGTGTCTAAAACAGTGACACAGTAGGCACCCAATACGTATTTTTATACGCCGCCGATAAGCGGTAACTGAACCTGGCTTCGAGGCTGAAAGGCACGGGATCTGTGGAAGGAAAGATGAATGTGACTTCAGGGAGCCTCTCGGATGGAGAAGGGCTTCTCAGTTGATTGGTTCCTCTTCCCGCCCTAACCAAGTCTCTTTCCCTGGCTCCATCCCTTTAGAGCCTTCTAGATTTAAGGCTCGGACCTCTCCAAGCCCTTTCCTCCTCCCAGCCAAGGCCAGGGCAAAAACTGGACGGGAGGCGGGGCAAGAGGTCTCCGGAGGGGGCGGGAGGCTCCAGCCTCTGGGGCACAGAGATGCGGAAACCTCCAGCTGCCTAGAGGGGCCGGAGGGTAAGGATGGGAGTTAGTGCAGAGTCAGTGACGCAGTTCCTTCTCCGCCGTGTTCCGAGCTGTGGGTCGGGCGCTCTCGATGAGGGGTATGTGGCAGCCCGGCGTGGGGGTCGGTCCGCGTTCCGGGGGAGGGTGGGGTCACCGCCCGGGAGCCGGGCCTCCTTCCTGGCAGCATGCTTCGGCGACAGGGAGGAGGTGTCTCCTTGCGTAGTTGTGGGCCTCTCCGCGGGCCTCTCCCTCCCCTCGCTCGGTGCTGCCCCTTTGTCCGGGGTCCGCTCGCCCTGACAGAGCTGATGGTGGTTCCGGAACTTTGTCATCCCCGCGCCTCGTCTGCAGGCTACCCCGGTCATAGCAGTGGAGATCCCCGCCAGGCTCAAAGGAGTCCTCACCCCTCTTCAACCCCGATTTGAATCGGAACACCGGTCCAGTCCCCGCTGTGTTCCCGGTGAAGAAAGAAGCTCAAGAGAGGAGGACAGGGTTTTGCCGAAGGTTGCTCCTTCCTTCCTTCATTCATTCACTCAACAAATCCTTATTGAGCACCTACCACTAGATGCGAGGTCCTGTGGTTAGAGTTGTGGACAAAACAGTGGGAGGGAAGACACGGAATAAGCTTGAAGGGTTAGAAAGCCGAACCTGGGAATCTGGAGGGGGTGAAAACACAAAACAAATTGTGAGGGCTAGGAATTCCGAGAAATAGGTAATTGTTAAAAAGCAGGAAACAAGAAAACCTTCCCCTCTTATCCTTCCTTTAAAGGCTTAGTTTTTCTCTCTAAAGATACTTGACTCAGAGTTCCCTTCTCATGCCTCTGCTGCGAATGTTTGCTGGAAAAAGCTGGATGGCAGTTGGAATGTGTTTTGCAGTTAGAGGAGAATATGGGGACTTTTAGATCTCAAACAGAACGAGCGAAAGGGAGCAACGGTGGTTTGATAGGATGAGGATTACCTTCAGACACCGATTTGGCTCTCACCTGCCACACAACCGTTGGCAAGTCCTTCAACCTCTGGGAGCTTCATTTCCTCATCTTCAGGATGGGAATTATCATCCTTACTGCCCACAGTTCTACGGGAAAGGAAGTCACCCAGGTATGTGACTCTGCCCCGAGTGTCCACTTGGAGTTGAGCTCTCAGAGGCCTCAATCATTTCTGTCTGTTTACAGTGACTCAACATCCCGTTAGGAACTTCCTCACCAATCCCAAGGAAGAGATCAGGCAAGATTTGTGCTGGGCAGATCTTTGGAGTGAGGCTGTCTGTGCTGGGCAGGTGAGACCTATACTGTGAAATTTGTTATCTGGGAACAGAAATCCTACATGGTACAGAAAGGGGCCACAGCTGAAAGGGAGTGTTTCTGGATGGCTATTTAGTGAGGAGTAAAGAAGCAGAGAAGTGGGAGTTTGGGAGGAACCTTGAGGAATAGAATTTGGGAGGAAAGTCGTATAGTTGAACTCAAATTTGGGTGTCAGGAGATTTGGACTTGAGTCGCAGCTTTTTTCTAAGTTTCAGTTTCCCCATCACTACATTTTAATGTAGGATGCCAGGAGGTCTGGACGATTCATTCTAGCTCTGACATTCTGAGAATCTCTGACTAGGTCAGTTTCTCAGGCAACTGGAGCCCCTGTAATGGCCCCATAGAGACAGCATCGCTGAGATTGCAAATATACTGTCATGGTGTTCAGACAATTATGAAGCACAAAAGGGATGAACAAGTGGAGGTCAGATGCAATTCTCACCATCCCAAACCCAGATGGAATCAGAATCTTGAACTTGTTTAACATTTCAAATCATACAACATTTACTTAGCCCTCTTTAAGCTAAGATCCACATATGAATACCATATGGGGGCCTTGCGTTCTGGGGCTTAGAGCCGAATGTTTACTTGTGAGGAAGAGTGATACAGGCATACACCCAATTAATTCTAGCATAAGGCAACTCTAGTTTATATTACAGATTGGTTAAGGTGTTTTCTCAAAGTACAGAAATTTCTGTATGGTAAAATGTATCCAATTTGGTCATGAGGTCAGGCTTTGTTTAATGTTTAAGGCACAGGCCTTTTTCCTCCTGAGAACAAGTAGTTCCTCTGATACTTTCTCCCAGTTTTTAAATTTTTTTTTCCTTTCAGTTAAAAAAAAATGTATTATTTTTGAGAGAGAGAGAGTGGGGGAGGGGCAGGGACAGAGGGAGACAGAGGATCTGAATTGGGCTCTGTGCTGACAGCAGTGAGCCTAATGCGGGGCTCGAACTCACAAACCTACTATATGCCTAGAACTGTGCTAGATGCTGGGAAGACAAAGGTGAACAAAATGGACAAAATCCCCACCATCCTGAAGCTATGTGATAATGTAATCTCCCACTTATTTCTAAGTACACTGGCTCTGTGCAAGTCATTTCCCATTTTCTTCTGAGGAAACAATTCCTTCCTCTTCTGGGGCTCAGCCAAAAAGGCACCTTTCCCCGAGCATTCCTGGCCCCAGTAAATCACTCCCTTCCCTAGCCCCCTTCACCTCCTGATTGGGTACTTCATAAATTTTAATTTAGTCTCTTAGTTTTTTGCCATTTACTGTATTGTAAGCTCCTTAAAGGTAGGTGTGATACTTTATGCTTATATGAGTGTGCTTTTTGTTTTGCCATAACAAAATTCTATAGACTGGGCAGTTTAAACAACAGACATTCCTTTTCTCACAGTTCTGGAGCCTGGAAGCCCAAGATTAAGGTGACCACCTGATTCAGTTTCTGGTAAGGACTTAGGACTCTCTGCCTGGGTTATAGATGGCTGGCTACCTTCTTATTGTGTGCTCATATGGCTGTCCTCAGTTTGTTGGGGGAAGGGGAGGCAGGAGTAGAAAAAAAAGTGAGCTCCCTCTTGTGTCTTATTAAAAGGACACACTAGGGGCGCCTGGGTGGCTCAGTCAGTTGAGCGTCCGACTTCGGCTCAGGTCATGATCTCAAGGTTCGTGAGTTAGAGCCCCGCGTTGGGCTCTGTGCTGACAGCTCAGCCTGGAGCCTACTTCAGATTCTGTGTCTCCTTCTCTCTCTGCCTTTCCCCTGCTCACGCCCTGTCTCTCAAAAATAAATAAACATTAAAAAAAAAAAAGGACACACTAATCCTGTCAGATCAAGGCTCCACTCTTATGATCTCGTTTAACCTTAATTTACCTCCTTAGAGGTCACATTTTCTAATACAGTCACACTGGGGATTAGCCATGTAAATACCTGGCTATTAACATTTTCCATGGACACCTCTTTCTTAAAAGCCACAATTCCGATCTTTTCCGTAGAAGCCTTGAACAATGGAATAGTTATGTCACTAGCTAACTGGGAAGCTTCAGATCAGTCATGCCTAGAAATGAGACCTGTTGGAGCTGGCTTCAAGGCATTGTCTCATTCAGAATCTCTAAAATCCTTGTTCTAGTGGTTATGGGAATCCATTCCTCTAAAGTCATTTCCCAACCTTTCATAAGTAATACTTAAAAATACAAGTTAGCAGAACACAGTTTGCTTAGCAAGATGAGAGGCCTCAATAACAGTAAATATATAAACTTACCCACCTCTTCATCCATCCATTCATTCATATTACTGAGAATATGTATTTTCTCTCTTCAGTTTGAATTTTTCTCCTTTTCTGCAATAATGCTTTTAAAAATGTTCCCTGTTAGATCCAAAACAGAGATGTGTACAGAGTAGAATGCTCAATAATTACTACTTTAAGACATGTATGAAGAAACGAGTTTCAGAGAAGATTACAAATGGAAAAGCAACTCAGAAAGGACCATCAGCTTTCTCAGAGAGAATTCTGGAAGTGGCTTCACTTACTGTCTGGCTCTGCTTTGCAGGCCCCTAGCTTCTCACTGATTTTCTTCCTGTTTGATTGGGAGAGGTAGCGGCAGCTGGATGTGCTTCAGGATCCTGACAAGAGTCCACTCCCCACCGTCATTTTCTCTGCCTCCCCTTTATACCTTGGGCACAAGTTTGTATATATGTGTCCCTGTATGGCATCAGTGGCACCTATGTTCCTGAGATATGAACTCTAACTCTAAGAGGTTCTCTTCCTTTCTTGCTGGTCTTGAGTACTCACCATTGGACGTGCTCCTCCTTCAGAGAGTGTGACTCAGTTTATCACAAAGCTATGAGACAATGCAAACTGGTCAAACTTTTATGAAAAGCAAAGGCGGTACTGCAAAACAATTTCATTCCTTCTGACTCAGTGACTCAATTGTGGAGCTTTTATCCTAGGAATGTATTTCAGGAGGAAGAAAACATTGTTTAAAGTGATCGTGATAGGGGCTCCTGAGTGGCTCTGTTGGTTAAGGGTCTGACTCTTGGTTTCTGCTCAGGTCATGATCTCCCAATTTGTGGGATTGAACCCCAAGTTGGGCTCTGTGCTGACAGCATGGAGCCTGCTTCAGATTCTCTCTCTCCCTCACTGTCTGCCCCTTCCCCACAATTTCTTTTTCTCTCTCAAAAATATATAAACAACAAAAAAAAAGTGATCATGATAGCATTATTGATAGTGGTTAAATCTCAGGGAAGAACAGAAATGTCTGACACTAGCAAAATTGCAGGTAAATTATAATGAATTCAGTTGGCAGTGTATGATATAGTCACAAAATGATCTTACAACAATTAAATCACAGTGTGGATGATTACATATGAAAACTTGGAGAAGTCGGATACATAATTATATCTACCATATATTTGTCATTTTATGACTATAAATACGGACAAGTCTGGAGAGGAACATAGTAAAGGAACATTAATTATGTGTTCGTATCATGCAGTCATCTTTCTATTTTCTTTTATGACCCAATCCTCTCCAGATTTGAGATATATGAGGGTTACTTATATGTCCCAAGTTTCATGTTAAATTCTTTGGGAGATTCCTGCTCATTCATGACATGGGTTTCATGTATTGGCCCCTTTTGGTTGTGCCATCTCCTACTTTCACCCTTTCGCCACTATTAGATACTTTACCATTATACCATGCAAGGTCTTATCAGAGTTTCCCCTGCCATATTTTAGCTAACCTTGTTCCCCAACTCAGCCTCTGAGGTTCACACAGTAGATTGAGTGATAGTTTGTCAGAGTGGTAGCTTGGTGAGAAGCAGAATGAGCAGATGTGGCTAGATTCAGCTACAGAGCAGTCCCTACAAAGTAGGTTATGGTGTGACTAGGCTCCAGTAGGCTCTGGTATTGGAAGAACAGTGTTACCCCTTATTAAGACAGGTGTTAAGAACAGGGATTTTTATAGGGGCCTCAGGTTCATACCTGGACTTAGAGCAAAAGATGAAATCTTAGTCATACCCCAAGACAATCCCAGTTGCTGATCATCAAAACAATTCTTGAGCATCTATTTTGTGCCAGCCACTATATCATTGGTATTAGGGGCATAGGTCAGCAAGAACTAAAAGCCAAACTGTTTTGAAGAGCTACTGCACTGATCTTTCAGTTCATTTTGTCTAGGGACCAGATGAGGAGTTAGTTAGATGGCTCCAATTCTGGGAGTAGAGTATAATATAGGAGGAAACCAGGGTGGATTTTATACCACTCATTGCTTATCCTGATCCTGGACCTGTTGGGTTCCTGTCCTGTCTCCCCATAAGCCTTTACCTTGGCCTCTGGGTCTACCCTTACTTTTCTCATCTTATTTGTGATCAGCTCTCTCTGACTTTGAACATTTCCTCTTCCGTGTGAGGCCCTGTGATCTACCACATCCTGTTATCTTTGGATAATTCTCCTTCCTCTATTATAAAGAACGGGTGACGTGCAATTTCTCTTTCTTCTGTCAGATGGTGAAACTGGGACCAGAGTATCATTCCTGAAAAATCAGAATCTCACACTTTCGAGAGAACCCCAGAGAGGTGTTGCCAGGGAAGTCAAAATTTAGAAAGCTCCTCTGAAAGGAAAAGAAGACTCAAGAGGCCAATGTGATGCTTCAGGCAAGAGAAAATGAGGAGAAAGACCAGAAACTTCAGACATAAGACAGTTAAAGATAATAAAACACTTACAGAAGTGAGTGAGCAAGGATCTGAAAAAGATGGAAGTCAGTGCTTGGATACTGCAACAAACATGAAAATTCATGCTGAAAAGAGACAGTATGTATGTACTGAGTGTGGGAAAGCCTTTAGTCAGAGTGCAAACCTTACAGTACATGAGAGGATCCACACAGGAGAGAAACCCTATAAGTGTAAAGAGTGTGGAAAAGCCTTCAGTCATAGCTCCAACCTTGTTGTTCATCGGAGAATTCACACTGGACTAAAGCCCTACACATGCAGTGAATGTGGGAAATCTTTCAGTGGTAAGTCACACCTCATTCGGCACCAGGGAATCCATAGTGGGGAGAAAACTTATGAATGTAAGGAGTGTGGGAAAGCCTTTAGTCGGAGTTCAGGTCTTATTTCACATCACAGAGTTCACACTGGGGAGAAGCCCTACACTTGTATCGAGTGTGGGAAAGCCTTTAGCCGTAGTTCAAACCTTACTCAACATCAGAGAATGCACAAAGGAAAAAAAGTTTACAAGTGTAAGGAATGTGGGAAAATATGTGTTTCTAATACAAAGATTATGGACCATCAAAGAATTCACACAGGAGAGAAGCCTTACGAGTGTGATGAGTGTGGAAAAGCTTTCATTTTAAGGAAGACCCTTATTGAACATCAGAGACTTCACCGTAGAGAGAAACCTTACAAATGTAATGAATGTGGGAAAGCTTTTACATCTAATCGAAACCTTATTGATCATCAGAGAGTTCACACTGGCGAGAAACCCTATGAATGTAATGAATGTGGAAAAACCTTCAGACAGACTTCTCAAGTTATTCTGCATTTGAGAACCCACACTAAGGAGAAACCCTATAAATGTTGTGAGTGTGGGAAAGCCTACCGTTACAGCTCACAGCTTATTCAACACCAGAGAAAGCATAACGAGGAGAAGGAAACCTCATAAATAACACGTACTTTGGGTAGTAGGCATAACTGCTACTTTTTGGAAAAGCAGGTTTTCATTATTATCAACCTTAATTCAATTGCTAAGACTCCATACAGGGGAAGTTACCAGAAGTAGACAAAGATTAAGAGGGATATTCATGCCAGCATCATAAATAACTGGAGGAAGAGAACTAGATTTTCAGTAATACAGGGTTTAAATGAATAATGGCCTATCCACATGATGGTTCTGCAGCCATTATAAACATTTTTAAAGAATATTTAATGCCATGGGGAAAATTATTTGTATAAAATGGAAGAATAAGGAAAAACAAGTTTGATCCAAATTAAAAAAAAAAAACAAAAACATTTACATATAGGAGAAAAATGAGACTGAAATAATACCAAAACAAATGTTAACAGTGATTATCATTGGGTGTTAGGACTATAGGCAACTTCTATTTTCTTCCGTATACTTTTCTATGCTTTTTAAAGCCTTTTGTACAATGAGAATGTACTACTTTTATATTCACGAAAGTACAGTATTTTTTAAATGCAATGAGTACATGCTCATTTTCACTCAGCAGTGTTATGAAGGTGCGTAGAACATAGACCCTAAACTCATGTGATTCCACCCTAATACTGGCACTTAGTAGCAGTGGAACCATGAGGAAGTCATTTTCTTTTAGAGCCCATTTCCTGTTTATTAAGTCATAAACACTAGTTATTGGTCTTTTGCAGTTTTAAAATAAGCTGACTTTACAGGTTGTCAACATGATGTATAATCCACTTACTTAATCACTGTTAGGTTAAAAGAACAGCAAATATTCACTACATTCTCTCCCACAGTGTAGAAGGATCTGCAAATAATAGAGGCTTCATTTTTTCGACATATGTCTACAAAACCAGAAAAAAATATCCTCTTATGAAATCGAAACAATTGTATGTTCATAACCTGTAAAGATGCAGTCAGCGTAATCTAAAACTAGGGAAAGACACTGCCTTCTCATGTTACGTACAATTTAGTAGCTAGAAGCATGGACTTTGGGATCAGAGATGTGTTCTGATCCCAGATTTGCCACATACTAGCTTGTCAATTTTGGACAAATCATTTAACTGCTCTGAGCCTTCAGCTTATCTGTAAAAAGGGAATAACTACCTATCTCACAGGGTTGTGAGGATTTAATGAAATAATGCACGTGTTGTATGACAAGGCTAGCACATAGTAAATGAAAATAGCTTAAGTATGGGATATTGGAGCAGTGTTTCTAAACACGTAGAGTGATTCAGGAAAACCTTTATCTAGTAGCATTTAGGACATTTTCAGGTGTAATGAACACAGTGTCAAGTACTAGTAGCTAAAACCTTCAGAACATTGATTGTTTACTTCTGGGGAAGGCTAGAGGTAAGCAGTTCCAAATTTGGTTTGGCAACTGAGCAACTCACTAAACTTAAGTTTTAACTCCATAATTTTCAGCACATTGGCTTTCATTTTTGGAGCCTCCTGGTAGTAAGATGTAAGCTCTTCTCTTCACACAACTCTTTCAAAGTCAGGAAGTGAGGAAAGGAACTGAGGCTTTCTGATCTGTTTTCTCCCTTTTATCGAGAAAAACCTTTCTCAAAAGAAGGAGGGATGCTCTGCAGTCAGTACTATAGGTGCTCACCAGCTTTCTCTGCCTTTCTTTATGTCTGGCCCTTTGAGAAGGCCTTAACCCGTTTTCAACCAATATTTTAAACCTTTAAGACCTTAGCTCAAAATCCATCTGGGAATACTTAGAATCTGCTCATTCTTAAATGCAGTCCCCCTCTTTCTTGTATACATTGAATCCCTAAGCCTAATGCTACTTGTCTTATGCACGTAGTGAAATATTGTTATCCCGTAACATTTGTACAAGCAAATTGAGTGTCAGTGAGGTTAGGTGACTGGCTAGTTGGTGATTGAAATGAGGATTTGAACTCAGATCTGAGTGTTAAGTCCGTGCTTTCTTCATTATACCAAAGTGCCTCTGCCCGCCATGCTGGTTCTGTACATAAGTGGGAGACCAGTTGGGATTCTCCTGAATAGCCACCTCTATGAAAGGTAGTTGTATCTGGATAGTTGCTTGATCATGGTTTCATAAGAAAGATGCTATTTGACTCCTCTGAGTTTGATTTATGGTTTATCTCTGCACCTTGTAATTTAGTTTAATGATTATATATTTCTGCCTTGCTGTTACTGGAGAGAAAGAAGCAAAAAGTTGTGAAGGGTCTTGTGTGAAAATGGATTGTTTGGTTTTGTCCTATTTTGATAGGATAGTGGCTTATGTGCAATTATGTGATGTAATTGTCCCTCTTTGCATAGTTATTCAAAACAAAGTTTGGAGGCTCTGGAATGGATTTGCTGCATTCCAGGGCTAGAATTGTTGTATCACCATTGGGTAGACACTTCCCTGAGAGTGGGTGGACACGAGTAGGGTAACCTACATGGGGCAGTGGGTTACGCTACTCTAGCAGTAAGGGTCCTTCCATCATTTTCCCCTTGTCATGTGTCCTTTTAAAATTAAAGGAGGTGTTTGTAATAAGTATTCCATGCCTTTCGTCATGTCAACCGTCCTCACCTGCTGATTACCTATGTGGAAAGTCCCCATGACTAATGTCTGCTGGCTGTCAAAACTAAGAAAACAGGCAGTTGGCTTCTTGTGTGCCTGTCAGAGGTTATTTTCTGAGCATTTGTTATTACTGAGCAGAGTTGTTGATGCCTTCTATGTTACTGAGCAGGTATTCTCTGACCAAAACATTTTCCTATTACTGTGTCATAGGGCCCGAGATTCTTTTGTCCAATAGGCTTTCTTTTTCATCTTAAAAGACTTTTGTGATCTTCAAGAGTAAATACCTTCTGGAAGGATGCTGTGTCATCTCAAACCCAGCAATCTGAACACATATCTTCACATTTCTCGTCCCAGGCAAGCTACTGTAGTAGACCCTCACCCATTTTCTGGGCTGATACTTGTCTTAGGCTGTTCATAAGTGGTCCCCATACCCTTTCAGATAAATATTCTGCAATATAATTTGAACTGATCATCCACCTTCCTCCAGGGACTTTTTCAAGACTGCCAGCTGTTTACTTCAGTCAGAGTTTAATTATGAAGTTCTTACCACACTTTCAGACCTTTTCATGATACACTCTAGATTCAGGGTCTCTTTGTGTTTTTTCCAGCTTCCGGTGCTAATGGAAACCTGGTTGTTGCTTAATAGCAATGCTTCCTCTGCAGCCCCTCAACTGTTAGTTTTTGTCTCCCTCGACCCATTTACCTGTCGTTACTGCCATTTCTTCTCTATTTCCCGTTTAAAAAAACCAGCTCTTTTTTGAAATCTATATCAGTAGACTACTGTGTATTACCCATCCCTGTTTTTATTATCTACTGGCTTCCTGTGTGCTCACACCTCCTCATTCATGTTTTTAGTACCCAGAATATTTCTGAGGAATATGAAGAGGTGACATTTTTCGCCACAGACATCCTGGTTGTGTAGACTTGCTCTTGTGTGGAATAGAAATATATATGTCTCCTTTTAGTTGAGAAAGTATGGAAATAAAATTTCATTTTATATAGCCTTGATTAAAGGGAAATGTGAAAGATAAAGAATTCTGCATAGAGAGGGGAAAACTCCCTAGGCTTAGAGATATTCTTTATTGATGGTGTATACTATATTAGGTCTTACTTGGAACTGAGAAGAAAATCAAAACCCAAAAGGGCTTTAAATAGCTGAACAATTCTGTTGCACTTAAATCCCATAACACTAAATTTCATGTTTGCTCTGTATTCTCAGTGATAGACTGACTTCCTTTTCTTATTTTTCTACTTAATGTAAACAATTCAATTTAATATAAATAGTATGCTCATATTATTAGATTGTTTTTAGAAACTAGACTGTCTTTAATCACCTCTCATGTTAGAAAACTGTTTTTGCAGGACATAGTTATAAATGCTCCAATAAATCTGTTACTTACTTGTTATAAATATCACTGAATTTTTTTTTTCTGGTTGCTGCCTTTGTTCAGAGTGGGAAGAAAATAGTTCAGTTTGCTTTTCTTTAAGCAGCTGTTTTTGGAATGAAGTGATTTGGCTTGTTTCTGATTTAAACACAACATGAAGCTTGTTATTTTCATACTTATATTACAGAAATGAGAGCTCTGTAGCCAATATAAAGTGTTCTTTCTCTGGCCTCATCTGGGTTTGAAATCTGTACTCAGTAACATTTTTAAAATGTTACTGAGCAGGTATGTAGACCTCAGATGGGTATATAAAACCAGCCATGTTCCTTGAAGTCCATTTCTGCTTCAGAAAATAGGCTCATGAGGGGGTATAAAGGTGATGGCAGACTCCTTTCTGGGCAACACAGGTACAGGACCTGACTAGTTCCCACTCCTCCTACTGACCATTTAAATACACATGGCACAGTTTGGCCACAGGGATTGTAGACATGCAAAAGGTATAACCAGTCTGAAACTAAGGCCAGTGAAATCCGAATCTGGGAACTACATGAGGTAACAGCACGCATACAGATCAGTTTTCCAGGCCCACCAAATCTGGAGCAGAGTCCAGGAAACTGTATGGAATAACACTTTCGCAGTGGGAATTGAAGAACATTTTCCATTAGGAGACTTGACTCTTTACATGACTGCTTTTATAATGATTATCCATTTTTCCTTCAGAAGAACCTATAAATTACAAAATTGAGACATATACCAATGTTTGTATGATCATGACAAATTAGCAACCAGTTTACTGAGTATGAAATAAAATGCTGCCACATTTGCAGTGTTTGTTTTACCACAGAATTGAGCAGAGATTCATGTCTTTAAAAAGTATAATAGAACAGGGGCGCCTGGGTGGCTCAGTCTGTTAAGCGGCCGACTTCAACTCAGGTCGTGATCTCATGGTTCGTGGGTTCGAGCCCCACATCGGGTTCTGTGCTGACAGCTCAGAGCCTGGAGCCTGCTTCCGATTCTGTCTCCCTCTCTCTCTGCCCCTCCCCTACTCATGCTCTGTTTCTCTCTGTCTCAATAATAAATAAAAACATTTTTTAAAAAGTATAATAGAACAGTACAGCAAAATAGATAATCATAAAGTCCTTTGGCTGTAAAACAAAACCTAGAAATTCTGGGTAAAATTTAAACATCCTTTTAAAGGGCTTTCAGGAAGATGAAATAAATCCACAGAGCCTAAAATGAAGAGGAAGTGGAAACCAGAAAGGTAAGTGGGTGATGATACCTTGGGTGCTGTGAGGCAGTTTGGTGACATTGGTCACCAAGAAACGTAGATTTTACCTGTTTTAAGGGTGTGATTTCAATCTGTGGGCTTGTAAGAAGTGGAGAATTGGAACTGAGATTTCCATAAGAAGCCCAGATATTTATAGGGGTGCACCCTCAGTGAAAGCATGCATTAGAAATCAACTAGGAGCAGAGTGGCGCCTGGGTGGCTCAGTCGGTTAAGCGTCCAACCTCGGCTCAGGTCGTGGTCTCGGTTCACGAAGTCAAGCCCTGTGTTGGGCTCTGTGCTGACAGCTCAAGAGCCTGGAGCCTGCTTCAGATTCTGTGTCTCCCTCTCTCTCTCTCCCCATCCCCCGCTCATGCTCTGTTTCTCTCTCTCTCTCTCTCTCTCAAAAATAAACATTAAAAAAAAAAAGTCAACCAGGAGCGGAGGAAAACATAAGTTGTGAGACTTGTCATGGGCTTTAAGTGGAAAATAAAAGTCTCCCTAGGGGTGCCTGGGGGGCTCAGTTGGTTAAGTGTCTGACTTCGGCTCAGGTCATGATCTCACAGTTTGTGGGTTTGTGCCCCGGATCAGGCTCTGTGCAGCCTACTTCAGATTCTGCGTCTCCCTCTCTGCTCCTCCCCTGCTCATGTTCTATCTCTCTCTCTCAAAAATAAATAAACATTAAAATTTAAAAGAAGAATAGAAAAATCAGAGAAGATCAACAAGGAAATAGAGGACTTGGACACTTTTAACCAAAGAGACCTAATGTACATCTCTAGGACACTTATAAAGATTTATTTATTTTTGTTGTTGAGGCTCCCAGATTGCCATCTATCAAGGAACATTCTCCATGAGGACCTGTTTCTCATAGTCCCTTCTAGCTAGTTGGGCTTGGATCCCTTCCCATGTGGTAAGAAAGTTTAACCATAGACCCCCCTTTGACCAGGGATGCTTCCTTTTCCTCATTACTGTACCGTTCAGGAGGATGAGATGTGTTAATAAAGCTGGCTAATCCATGTCCCTATGTAAAGTCCTATCTAACCTAGAAGTTAAAGAATTGGCTACTGGATCCTCTGGTACAAGATAATTAGTCTCCAGTCATACTGATACATGGGTTTTCACAAAATTGGGCATTGATGAAGGACACACTCTTATTTGCATCTAAAATGTTGATTATAAGTTTAGGTTTCTCCAAAAGCAGAACCTGAGATAAGGACTCAGGGATAGATAGGTTATTTGGGAGGTGATCCCAAGAAGCAGAAGAGAGAAGCAAGGAGAATAAGGCAGGCAATAGAGGAAAAGCCAATAAAGTGTGAGTTATTGACTGGTTCCACCTTGAGCAATTAAGGCTCAATCTCACTTGGGGTCCCATAAGGACCCATGTGGGACATAGCTGAGAATTTTGTCAAAGGTTGGGCATTTATGCACCAATTCTTTTTTGTCACTCTTTTAGGGTTGCCCTTGGGGCTGTTATTCTCACCCACTTCTTCCAGGCAGTACCTGAAACCTGGCTGGAAGAGAAAGCACTGAGGCAAAACAGCCAGTGATGTCATGGTACCCACTGGAGGTGGAAGACAGTCAAGACGGATAGAACCATTCCTCAAGAGTTGCACAAAATTCACAGGGGGGCAAAGGTGACTGTGATATATACAGCACAGATGACATATTCTTCAGGTAACAAGCAGAAGCTGCTTTTAATATCTGACTCAAAGAATTTAGTGTCTGGAAATAATCCCTTCATCTGTGTAGTAACTACTTCCATTATTTTCCAGTCCCCAAAAGTATCTGCACAACTCTTGGACCTGGAAGGGCCTCAGTTACATTTTGTTCCGCTCCCCAGCCACTTCTTGTTTTTATTTTTATTTTTATTTTTTTAATGTTTATTTTTGAGAGACAGAGGGAGACAGAGTGCAAGGTGGGGAGGGGCAGAGAGAGAGGAAGACACAGAATTCGAAGCAGGCTCCAGGCTCTGAGCTGTCAGCACAGAGCCCCACCCGGGTGTGCAACCCATAAACTCCGAGATCACTACCTGAGCGGAAGTCTGACGCTTAACCCACTGAGCCACCCAGGCGCCCCACCATGACCTTCTTTATACAAGTCCAGGGGTTACAAGCTAAGATAGGGTGTTCACTCCTTTAGGAGCCAACAAGTGTCCGAGAACTTGGGCCATGTTATTCACCACTGCGTCCTTCGAGTGTGGAATGCAACTTCCACCAGTTGGTTCGGGGGAGCGAAAACCCAAGCGCCCAGAAGCTCGGCCACCCTCGTGTACTCCGGCTGAAGCGCGGAATCATAGAGATGTGGCTTGCCAGAGAGCCAGGCACGGGAGGCGGTGGTGAGCAACCGGAAGTAGCGGTACCAGCCGGTCAGCCATTATTCTGATCCTCGGCGGCAGTTGCGTGCGGTTCCCGTGTCGTCTCTTGGCGTCTCGGTGCCCAGGCGGCGGTGCCCAAGCGCGGAGACGCGGCGGGAGTCCCCGGTGAGCGGGGTGAGCTGGGGTCGGGTGGGCGGCCCGAGATGCGGGCGTGAGCTCCCTGGGGCAGCGCACACCTCGCCGGCCCCTCCCGGACACGGACCCCCAGCACAGTGCCCCCTCGGTTCCGTGTCGGCGTTGGACGCCCCGGCTTGGACTTGGGCAGATTCGGCTTGGGCGAGGTGGTGAAGACAGCGCCTCTGAGTCGTGGTGTGTGTGGGGTGCTCGAGTCAAACAATGAGGACAGCTCAGTAGCCAGGCCTTTCTGCTTTTCCTCAGGCTTTGCGGAGGCTGGTAGAGGCAGCTTGAGAGTTCCATGGAGCTGTGGCAACCAGGCTCCTGGGGACTTTTTTTTTTTTTTTTTTGGTAGAGATGGATTAATTTTTATCTTTTAATTTTGTGTTAAGCAAACTTACACCACCCATACCGCCATTTACTTAAGGGAATATATATAAATGTTCATTCACTTATTTTGAGAGAGAGAGAGAGGAAGAGAGAATCCCAAGCAGGCGCTGCTCTGCATCGTCAGCGCAGAGCTCGATGCCAGGCTCCATCTCACCCACCGTGAGATCATGACCCTAAATGAAACCAAGAGCCTGTTGGTTGACCCACTGAGCCGCCCAGGTGCCCCAGTGGACTAGTTCTTAAAGCTAAGTACTGCCGCTGTAAGCTCGGAATAAATGCTGTCCTTTGCAAGAAAGGTCATTGCCAACCCCTGTTAGTCACTGTGTATAGTTGCTGTATTTTTCGTTTTACAGTTTGCCAGGTTAAATCTTTACGGTGAACTAGTGTTTGGAAACTATTGCTTTAGAACGGATGTTGTTTGGCTTTCAGAAGTCTTTTAGATGGAAGTATTTTGGACTTTTGGAATTAAAATCCCTGAATTCAGAATAACCAGTCAAATGGCCTTGAGTGACTTACTTGGCTCTTCTGAGCCTTCTTTTCTTTTTTTAACTTGGGGCTCACAAACGTTTTGTGGGAAGTAAACAAAACGTATGTTTTAAGATTTATTTGCATCTGTGAAGGAAGAACAGAGTTCTGATAATTTACTGTAGATGGACCTTTTTTCCCCCGTTTTATTTATTTTTCTCAAAATAAACTTTATATTTTAGAGCCGTTTTAGTTTCATGCCAAAAGTGAGCAGAAAGCACAGCAATTTTCTATATACTTCCTCCCCACATTCATGCAGAGCTTTCCCCACTTATAACATCCCCCCACAGATGGGTACGTTTGTTAAAATCGACCAACCTCCGTTGACAGGTCATAATCACCCAAATTCTAAAGTCTTTACATTAGGATTCAGTCTTGGTGTTATACATTCTGTGGGTTTGGACAAATGTAGAATGACATATATAATGTCTCCACCATTATGGTATCCTACAGAGTGGTTTCACGGCCCTAAAAATCGTCTCTGCTCTGCCTGTCCCATCCCTGTCTTCTCCCACCCCCTGGCAACCATTGATATTTTTACTGACTGTGTAGTTTTACCTTTTTTTGAGTGCCATGTACTTGGATTTGTACCGTAGATAGTCTTTCCAGATTGGTTTCTTTCACTTCGTAATGGGCATTTTAAGATTCCTCCACATCTTTTCATGGCTCGATAGCTCATCTCTTTTTAGTGCTGAATAGTATTCCGTCGTTGGAACGTACCACAGTTTATCCATTCACCTTCTGAAGGACATCTCGGTTGCTTCCAGGTTTTGGCAATTATTTATAATGCTGCTATAAACATCTGTGTGCAGGTTTTTGTGTGGACGTATGTTTTTAACTCCTTTTAATAAATACCAAAGAGCATGACTGCTGGGTTGTATGTTAAAGAGTATGTTTAGTTTTGTAAGAAACTGCCAAAACTGTCTTCTAAAGTTGGCTCTACCAATTCATTCCCACCAGTAATAGATGAGAGTTCCTGTTACTTCACATCCTCAACCAGCTTTGGGTGGTGTTCGTATTCTGGATTTTGGCCATGTTAGTAGGTGTGTAATGGTATCTTACTGTTGCTTTAACTTGCATTTCCCTGGTGGCATATAATGTGGAGCATTTTTTATGTTCTTGTTTAGAATATGTATACCTTTGGTGAGGTGTTGGTTAAGGTCTTTGGGCCATTTTTTAATTGAGTTGTCTGTTTTCTTATTATTGAGTTTTAAGAGTTCTTTGTATTACGTATGGAAAAGCTAACAGTCCTTTATCAGATAAGTGTGTCTTTTGCAAATATTTTTCCCAGTCTGTGGCTTGTCTTCTCACTCCCTTGATATTGTCTTTCACAGCAGAAGTTTTTTAATTTTATCAAAGCCCAGCTTATTATTTTTTTCACGAATCACACTTTTTGTGTTGCATCTAAAGAGTCATCACCATACCTAAGATCATTTAGGTTTTCTTCTATGTTATCTTCTAGGAGTTTCATAGTTTTGCATTTCACATTAAAAAAATTTTTTTGATGTTTATTTGTGAGAGAGAGAGAGACAGACAGAGCATGAATGGGGGGTGGGGAGGGCAGAGAGAGAGGGAGACAGAATGTGAAGCAGCCTCCAGGCTCTGAGCTGTCAGCACAGAGCCCGACGCGGGGCTCAAACTCACGAACTGTGAGATCATGGTCTGAGCTGAAGTCAGATGCTTAAACCGACGGAGCCACCCAGGCGCCCCTTGCATTTCACGTTTAGACCCATTTTGAGTTAATTTTTGTGAAAGGTGTAAGATTTGTGTCTAGCTTATTTATTTAGTTAGTAAGTCAGTAAGTAAGTGTGTGGATGTCCAGTTGTGTTGGCACCATTTATTGAAAAGGCTATCTTTGTTCCATTGTATTTCCTTTGCTCCTTTATCAAGTAACAGTTGACTATATTTATGTGGCTCTATTTCTGGGCTCTCTATTCTATGCCATTAATTTGTGTGTTCTTTCCCCAATACCACACTGTCTTCATTACTTCATGTTGTGTGGTGTCAGTCTTTCTACTTTGTTCTTCTTCTTGAATGTTCTGTTGGTTATTTTGGGTCTTTTGCTTCTTCTGTAAACTTTAGAGTGAGTTTGTTGGTATTCACAAAACTTGCTGAGATTTTGATTGGAATTGCATTGAATCTATAGATAAATTTGGGAAGAACTGGCACTTTGGCAATATTGAATCTTTCATTCTATGAACATGGAATAGAAATCCTTTTTGAAAATTCCTTTCCATCACCCCCAGATCAATTACCAAGAACTGCTCAGTTTTTCTCAATTTTATCCTTACTGCTGCTTAGTTTAGAACTTGCAGCAAACTACACTGTTTAGACTTGCAAAACTTTACTCGCCTTCCTGAGATCCAGTCCTCTCTCCCCCATCATTTCTCCCATATAGATTTCTGACCTGGTTAGTTAGTACTTCTTTCACACTCAGAGTGGGAAAGGCCTTTCTAACTATGTAACTATGATATAAAACCCAAAGCCCCCCCCCCCAAAAAAAAGGATTGATTGTATAGCAAAACAAATATAAGCAAAGACACATGAGCTATATGGCAAAGACATGACAAAAGGAAAAATTTGCCACTCCTATTGTAACAAAGGACTAATTTTCCTTTAAAGAGCATGTACATATTAACAAGACCAAACATTCAAATAGAAACATGAGCAAAAGATACGAATAGCTCACAGAAAATAAAGTACAAATGACTTTTAAAAATACACTCATTCACGCAAAATGCAAGTTAGATTTGGTGAAGGAGTGAGGAGAAAGGCACTCCCATATCATTCATGCTAGGAGTGTAAATTGTAAATTAGTCCAGGCCCAATGAAGGACTAATTGGTAATATCAAAATTATAAAGTCACATAAATTTTGATCCAGCAATTCTACTTCAAGGAATTTTCATGTATACGCCTCCACACATGCAAACTGATGTATGCCCAAAGTTTTTAATGATAATATTGTTGTTAATTAGAAAAGATTGAAAACTGTGCATCTGTGATAGGATAGGTAAATACATTATGATACATCCATACAGTGGTACTATGCATCAGTAAAAAGACAGGAGCTATGTGTGATAGGAAAGATCTCTAGGATACATTTTTTTTTAAGATTTTATTTTTAAGTAATCTTAAGTAATCGACATCCACATGGGGCTTGAACTCACAACCCCAAGGTCAGGAGTTGCATGCTGCATTGACTGAGCCAGCCAGGCATCCCTAAGATACATTGTTAATTAAGGAAAGGAAAATGCAGTACATGATTCATGGTGTTCTATTATCATGAAAAAAAATGTTATACAATGTTATATATATATATATATATATGCACATATACACATAATAACTGGAAAGATACATGAGATACATAAGAAACTAATGGGGAGAGGGAAACTTTACACAGTATGCATTTTATAATTTTAAATTTTGAACCAATATTACCTGTTTTTTTTAGTTCTTTTAAATGTTTTATTTATTTTTGAGAGAGAGAGCATGAGCAGGGGAGGGGCAGAGAGAGAGGGAGACACAGAATCGGAAGCAGGCTCCAGGCTCCGAGCTGTCAGCACAGAGCCTGTCGCGGGGCTCGAACACACAAACTGGGAGATCATGACCTGAGCTGAAGCGGCCACTTAATTGACTGAGCCACCCAGGTGCCCCCCAATATTACCTATTTTAAAAAATAATGAAAAACATGAAGTAAAATCTCTTTATTGGTTGCTTATCATATATAGTACATGATCACCTCTTTGTTCTGCCTCTTAAGAGCCTTTAGAATTCGACTTCTGTTTACCTCTCCACTCTACTCCTATGGCCTTACCTCCAGAGTTTACTTTCCTTCTCTGGTTTGCAAAGCACATTTCTTGTTCTTTCTTTCTTTCTTTCTTTCTTTCTTTCTTTCTTTCTTTCTTTCTTTTTCTCTTTTGCAAAGCACATGTCTAATAGAGCTATACTGTCATTCCCATGCTTTTGAAAATATAGTTTCTTTATCCCTGGAAGGGCTTGCCTAATATTCCAGTGGCCTTTTTATTTTTCTTTAAAGCCCAATCCAAAATTGCCTTCCATGAATTCTTTCTGTGCTTGTATGACCTCCTATTAATTTTACTTATACATTATATTGAAATTGTGTTTACATTTCTGCCTCCTCTGTTCAGTTATACACATGCTTCTTAAGGGTCTGACTGTTAAATAAAATTAGAGTGCTTTCATATGTCATCGAGAGTGATTTAACTGTTACGATTTTAAAAGCTTAAAACTGTTCTCATCCTGCAGCCCAACAGTTTTTTTCCTGGGAATTTTTCCTGAAAAAATACACAGAAGTCTAACCAAAAACTCATTAGCAAGGATATTCATTGTGGCCTAATTTATAATAAGAGGAAATTATAAATAATTTAAAAGTTTAATAACAGGGTACTAAAGTATGAATAGGCTCATATGCTCTTAAAATAGCAATAAGGACTATGTGATGTCATGTTCACAAGATAACATGTGAAAAGCAAGTTACAGAGCAGTACTGTTGGTTCCAATCTTGTGATCCAAATTGGTGCAGTGAGAAGTGATCAGAAGAAAATAGCACAAAACAATAGCAGTGACTACTCTCTGGTTTTGTATGTCTTCTCTGATTTAACAAATTTTATGTCTTGTAATGAGAACAACAAATGTTATTTCTAAAAAAAAATTTTAGAGAGCAGCAAGCACGTCAAATGTATCCAAGTATTTTGATTAATGGATGAACAATTTTCAGAGAATTCAAAATATGTATAGTAAAGCTAATTTAGTTCAGCCTTTCTTTGTTAATTGAGAAGGTGTTAGGATTTTGTCTTATGTGTATTAGGATTAAGGCCATAGTTGTTAGGGGCACCTGGGTGGCTCAGGTGTTTGTCCAACTTTTGCTCAGGTCATGGTCTCGCGGTTCGTGGGTTCAAGCCCTGCGTTGGGCTCTGTGCTGACAGCTTAGAGCCTGAAACCTGCTTCAGATTCTGTGTCTCCTTCTCTCTGTGCCCAACCCTGCTTGTGCTGTCTCTCTCTCAAAAATAAGCTTTTTAAAAAAAAAAAAAAAGACCATACTTGTACAGAACACAGGAAAGAGTGCTAGTTAAAGAAGGATAATAACGAACTTTTGAGTCCATATACCAGGCACTGTTCAAAACTTGAAATGCATGTAGATATCAAATTCTTACACAAGCCTATGAGATAGGAACTATTATTACCCCTATTTTGTAGGTTAAGAAACTGAGACTTAAAGGGATGCCTGGGTGGCTCAGTCGGTTAAGCATCGAACTCTTGGTTTCGGCTGGGGTCATGATCTCACAGTTCGTAGGTTTGAGCCCTGTGTCTGGCTCCGTGCTGACAGTGTCGAGCCTGCTTGGGATTTTCTCTCCATCTCTCTCTGCCCCTCACCTGCTTGTGCTCATTCTCTCTCACTTTGTCTCTCTCTCTAAATAAATAAATAAACTTAAAAAAACAACAACAACTGAAACTCAGAAGTGAGGGAACTTACTCAGGGTCACACAGGAGTAGCCAGGATGCCCATTGTTAGAGAGGTAGATAAAGGATTTATTGTAATTAGGTGGAGGAGACACTGTGAATAAAGACTAAAGGAATTTGGGGGCATGTGGTTGTCTCAGTCAGTTAAGCATTCGATTTGATTTCAGCTCAAGTCATATCTCAAGGTTTGTGAGTTTAAGCCCTGCATGGAGCTCTGCTCTGTAAGCAGAGCCTGGTTGGGATTCTCTTTCTCCCTCTCTGCTCTTTCCCTGCTCCTGCGTGCTTTCTCTCTCTGTCTCTGTCTCTGTCTCTCTCTCTCAAAATAAAGAAACATTTAAAAAAAGACTAAAGGAATTTCATGTCTTTGGTTGTAGCAGTGGTCTGGGTAACATGAGTGTCTGTGTCTTCAGAGCCTTGGACAGGGGCTTCTGTCAAAGGAAGCACTGCCCAGAGCCTAGAAACTTACGTTCAGGGAGGTTCTCTTCATCACTGGAAACTGGGGGCTCAAAAACTTGGTTATGTCTTTGGGTAATGTTGTCAATGATTTCTTGAGGTCTTCCAGATGATGTTCTCCAAGCTTTAAGGAAGAAGTCAAGCAAGGATCGAGGGGGCCTGGAGAGGAGCCTTTCTTAGATGACAACAATGACAAGAGAAAATTGGGCCCACAATGCTCTGAGACAAGAGGGTCTTGTTAAAGGGAAGGATGATACTTGGAAATGGGGAACCAGCTTCCAAGGAAGCAGCTCCTCTGTTTGGGAGACCTCCCACCTGCACTTTAGACAGTTACGTTACCATGAGACATCTGGACCCCAGGAGGCACTGATCCGGCTCCGAGAGCTCTGTCGCCGGTGGCTGAGGCCAGAAGCACGTACCAAAGCCCAGATCCTGGAGCTGCTGGTCCTGGAGCAGTTCCTGAGCATCTTGCCCGGGGAGATTCGGACCTGGGTGCAGATCCATCGCCCCGGGAGTGGTGAGGAGGCTGTGGCCCTGGTAGAGGAGCTACAGAAAGACCTCGATGGACCAGCACTAAAAGTGAGAAGGGGGCAGGGGAGAGAATTTGGGATGGAAGAAAGGAGAGAATTCAGCCAGGGCAAGCTGTGCTGGAGGGTGATCCTGTGATTTTCATAAATAATTAATAGCATGTTAGCACCCTAATGCTTATTATGGCAGGTTCATGAGCTATTTCACATCATGGCGTATCTGCAGAGAAATGGATTTATGACTGGGGACATTGGGCCCAATTCAGAAGTGGCACAAAGGCACTGACTGCTTTATCGTTCTGGGTGATGCTTGCTAATGCTGAATAATAATGATGATGATGATAATAATAATAATAATAAATAATCTGAAGAACATCATGTTTCTAAGTATTCTCCTAAACAGAAGTATATGTATTGTTTGTATTAAGTCTGGAACAATGGCGTGAACCTGGAGCGTAAAAGGCAATGGGGAGCAAGAATGAAGCTTTCTAAATTTGGTAGGACCTCCCCATGTGTGCCCCTACTGGGGATTCTCTGACCCAAGGGATTGGATTGAGATACCTGTTTCTGGAAAGATTTTATATCCTTGACCATTAAATTGGGATTTTAATGTATTTCCTAGTGTGGGTGAGATCTCTTTTCTATCAGTCTGTAGTCCACTAGAAACATTTGTACATAAGAAGTCTGAAGCATAACTTAAACAAGCCAAGGATGGGCTTGTTTATTTTAATTATAAAAATGAAGAATTTTAGAACTATATATTTCATTATAAAGCACTAATCCATCCTCATTTGAGAGAGAAGAAAATGGAGACAGAAGAAGGTTCACCTGATTGCCTTATGTCAGATATCTAGCTAGCAACAAAACCATGTGTAGGCTCTGGTGTTCTTTCTCTTGGAGCAGGAAGGGATAATAAAGGGGTAAATGACTAGAAGAGTATATTGAACCCAAGTCTGATCTAAAACAAGGTCTAGGGCTAAAACCCATTCCCTTGTGACTTGTTACTTCCCATTCGCTTCTTAGCCCGCACCCAGGTTTGGCTTTGTTTCCACCGTTCTGTTCCGTCTCAGTGGGGGAAAGGTCACCAGTGCTATGAGTGGGGCTAAAGGGCCAGTTCCATTGTTCTCAAGGCAAAACTTGACTGCGGTTTTGATGCTCCATGCTTGAGCTGGGTCTCTGATTTCATAGTTGGAGACTGTGGGCAGAAAGAGGCCCGTGGTGGTTAAGTGAGTCCATTTTCTGGAGGTACAAGAAGAGTCGGCTTGTTTTGTTTTGCTTATTCTCAGGTTCCAGTTCTTGTTCAGGACCAGGACATTCTCCAGGAGGGGACGAGCACTCCAGGAGCAGCCGTTCCTCATGCGCCCGGTGGCAGCCACATAGCTGAAATTTGCCAGAATCCTTTCACTGACCCAGTGGTGTTCAGTCTCCAGGATCCTCCACATGGTACTTAGTGGCCCTGGCTTTGGACTTGCCCAGCATCTTTATTACGGCTCATCCCCGTACTCCCAGCTAGTTGCTTCCTCTCCTGCCTTGTATATGAAACCCTTATGGTACCAAGTTCTTTTTGCTTTTCCCCTACCTGTCCTTTCCTGGGTCTCTCTGACCTTTAATTTATTTTAATGTGTATTCATTTTTTTTTTTTTTTTTTGAGAGAGGGAAAGAGACAAGAGTGCAAGCAGGGGAGGGGCAGAGAGAGAGAGGGAGACATAGGCTCAATCAGAAAAGGTTTGTAAGTCATTTTATAGCCATCATTGTCTAGACCTGGGAGTTCTGGGTCTTTCTGAATTCCTTATTTGTCAAAGATACAGGACTTGGAGTAGTAGGGAGGAACAGCAGGAATTTCACATGTAGCTTTTTGTCCTTCCTCAGATTCTTCTGCCCCTGAAGCTTCTGCCCTTTCCCAGGAAGAGAACCCAAGAAATCAATTAATGGCCCTCATGCTCCTAACAGCCCAGCCCCAGGTAATCCTCTTTCCTTCCAAGGCCCTCTCTGCACTACCAAACTGTGGCTAAGGAGCCCTCTGTCGTCCTAACGTTTGGGGCCCAGCCAGTTCTTGTCTCTAAATCACAGTCCGTGCGTTTGGAGGGTAGACTTTATGTGGGGTTTCCTTATGACTCTGATAGTTCTTGCTCAACTCAGTAGGGGGAGCTCCTGGGCATGGATAATCTCACATATACCTATGATTTCAGGAGTTGGTGATGTTTGAGGAGGTATCAGTGTGCTTCACTTCAGAGGAATGGGAGTGTCTGGGCCCGATTCAGAGGGCCTTGTACTGGGATGTGATGCTGGAGAATTATGGAAATGTGACCTCCCTAGGTAAGGACTCTTTCTTCCCATCATTCTTACCTTTATTTCATTAGCCTTTGTTTTCTGATTATGAAAGTAGGATATTTTGGAACACATAGAATATTAGAAAGAAGAAAATACAACTTTCTTAAACCCCGTGTAGACAACTACTATCAAAATTTTGACATATTACCTTTCTGTTTTTTTCTATATGAGTTTTTTAATTGGCTACATAATTTGTGCCATAATTCAGCCATTTCCTTATCCTAGATAATTCTCTAATAATCATCTGTCTCTATACTTAAGGGTCTTTCTTTGTTTCTCACTATGTTTTAGAAGTAGAATTACTAGGCCTAAGTGTTTGAATTGTTATACGGTTCTTGCCTAATACTGTCAAATTGCTTTCCATAGTGATTTCTGGGATCCCCATGGAGTGTTACATAAGAACACTCCTTTTGCTCTGCCTTTATTGATACTGCGTAATCCCATTCTTTTAAATTGTTGCTGTTAGGATTTTCTAAAGTTATATCTTTATTCTCCAGTGGATTTCTCTGACTAGTAACAAAGTAAGAACATTTTAAAATATTTAGTAGCCATTTGTGCTTCCAATAGACATTAAAATATTTATCATGTGGTGGCAATGGTGCAAATGATGTGATTCTGCCCTTAGTAGCTTATCGTGGTTTGGGAAATGAGCATAGAAAGAATAAATAAAGCAGAGTAAAATAATTGGTATAAGAGTGTGATAAACCTTTTGAGATGGAAATGAAGAGGACAAAGCAACCAGTACCATTCCTGGGATTAGGAAAGGCCATAAAAGAGGTAGCTTTCGGGGTGCCTGGGTGGCTCAGTCGGTTAAGCACCCAACTTCGGCTCAGGTCATGATTTTGTGGTTCGTGGGTTTGAGCCTCGGGTCAAGCTCTGTGCTGACAGCTCAGAGCCTGGAGCCTGCTTCGGATTCTGTGTCTCCCTCTCCCTCTCTGCCCCTCCTCCACTCATGCTCTTTCTCTCTCTAAACAATAAATAAATGTTAAAAAAAAAAAAGATAGCTTTGTGCTGGACTTCAAAGAAAAAGGTAAGATTTTGTTTGGAGAAATAGACATTAAAAATTGAGGAATCACCTAGTGCACTGATCTAATTTATACTGTCTATGTACCATGCTTTACCTTGACAGCTTTATGATACTGAATTTCTCTTTAAGAACATTACGGGGACGCCTGGGTGGCTCAGTCGGTTGAGCGTCGGGCTTCAGCTTAGGTCATGATCTCACGATTCGTGGGTTCGAGCCCCGCGTCAGTCTCTGTGCTGACAGCTCAGAGCCTGGAGCCTGTCTTCAGATTCTGTGTCTTCCTCTCTCTCTGACCCTCCCCTGCTGACGCTGTCTCTCTCTCTCTCTCAAAAATAAATAAAACATTTAAAAGAATTAAAAGAACATTACGTGCCTTTCTATTCCTTAAGCAATGCCTTTATGTTTCCGGCCTATTTAAAATTGTCTTCATCTGGATCTTGTATATTTCAGGTTCCAATGATTCTTTGGAGTTGGAGTCTTTTCTGATGTTTTTAAATTGAGTATGGTTTACGTATATGAAGATACTGATTTTTTTTTGCTATGTTGCAACCTTACTATTTTATTGTCTACAGTAATTTATACTGTATATTTTTATACTTAATGAGGGTATATCTTTTACTATCTCAGATGTGCCGATAGTGGGCCAAACATTCTGTAGATTTTATATTTTGATACATGTTACCAAACTGCTTTCTACCAGTGATGTACCAATTTACATTCCCATGAAAAGAGCAAAAGAGGGCCCATTTCCCTTATATGTGCTTATGATTTGATCAATGTTTTAAATCTCTGCTGGGTAGATGACAAATACTACTTTTTTGTTTGTCATTTCTTGGATTATTGTGTGGCGAAGATTAAATTTCCTTATAACCTGCAGGCCTTTGACAAATACTTGAGGCAAATACAGACTGTAACCTTTTTCCCTACGGTCTTAATGTTAATGCCTTACTGGAGGTTTCGAAAACAACCTTAGTTTGACAATAGCTAGACCTCCAGTAGCTTTCAAGTCCTCTTTAGCATATGAAAGTCCTTCTGAAGGCCTCTGTTTTGTCTTTACCTTCCCCAACTCCATAATATATAACCAGTCACCCTTCAAAACCCTAGTGCAGCTCTTCCTGCCTAATAAAATCACCTTTTTGCACCCCTCCCCCAAATCAATCAGTTTATTCTTAAATCTTTTATTCTTTCTTAGGCTGTTTTTCTTAATTTCCCTTTAGCATCGTTCAGTGCTAGCGTGTAGAAATCCCACTGATTTTTGTTTATTGATCTTGTGCCCTGCAACCTTGCTGTACTTATTTAGTTCTAACGGGTTTTTTTTTTTTTTGTAGATTCTTTAGGATTTTTTTTCTTTTTTAAATGTTTATTTTGTGAAAGATAGATTGTGAGCAGGGGAGGAGCAGAGAGAGAGAGAGACAGAGAGACAGAGAGAGAGAGAGAGAGAGAGAGAGAGAGAATCCCAAGCGGGTTCTGCGCTGTCAGTGCAGAGCCCTACATGGGACTCAGTCTCACTAACTGAGGTCATGACCTGACCCGAAATAAAAGAGTTAGATGCTTAACTGACTGAACTACCCAGGTGCCCCTTTAGGATTTTCTACATGTAAGATCTTGTCATCTGCAAATAGAATAATTTTTCTTGTTCCTTTTCAATCTGGATGACTTTTATTTCTTTCTCTTGCCTAATTCCCTGGCTAAAACCGGCAGTATATGTTGCATAGAAGTGGCAAGAGCAGAAATCCTTTTTTTTATTACTGTTCTTACAGAGAAAGCATCAGTTGTTCATCATTAACTATGGTGTTAGCTGTTAGCTTTGGATTTTTTTGCAGGCCTCCTTTATCAGTTTGAAGAAGTTCCCTTATATTCCTACTTTGTTATTCATGAAGGGGTATTGGATTTTTACCAGATGCTTTTTCTGCATCTCTTGAGATGATTGTGTGATTTTGCTCCTCAGTATATTGATACGGTGTATCACATTAATTGATTTTCCAATATTACACCAACACTGGTTTCCTGCGATAAATCCCACTTGGTGTTGGTGTATAATTTTTTTCATGTGTTGCTAGATTAAGTTGGCTAGTACTTTGTTGAAGGATTTTTAGGTCAATATTCATACATTTGTAGGTTTCTTTCTTTTCTTTTCTTTTTTATTTTGTGATATCTTTTTCTGGTTTTGCGTCAGGGTAATACTGGTCTCATAGAATGAGTTGTGAAGTGTTCCCAACTCTTCTGTTTCTTGGAAGAGTTTGTGAAAAATTGGTACTGATTTTTTTGTAAAGGTTGTTAGAATTCATCAACGAAGCAGTCTGGGCCTGGGCTTCTCTTTGTGGGTGGGGTTTTTTTTTTTTTTTGAGTCAGTTTTAGTAATTTGTGTCTCTCTAGGAATTTGCCCATTTCATCTTAAATTGTCCAACTTAAGCATTTCTAGTATTCCCTTATAATCCTTATTTTTGTAATATTTGGTAATGTCCAGAGAGGGTGACTTTTGGGCTTGAGGGTGTAGGTATTGGGCTTGTAGTGAATTGGGAAGAGGAAGAACAATTCAGGAAGAGAAAAAAGCATGGGCACTGCTAGAAAAGCAAGCAAAAATAAGACATGTTTGGGCATCTGCATGTCGTTCTCTCTGGCTAGAGTCTAGAGGTAAAGCCAGAAAGATAGGCAGGCAGTAAGTGAGGGCATCTCTTGGGCTGTGCTGGTTATTTGTGCTTTATCCTGTAAGCACTTAAGGATCATTTGTTTTGAACAGGTGAGTGACATGGTCAAATTTACTTATTGGAAAGATAATTGGCTATGGAGTGGACATGGATTAAAGAAGAGGGGAGGGTTGGAAGTAGGGAAGCCTGTCTGTTTCTTGCAGGCTTCATTCAAGATTGCAGAAAGTAACCAGCTTCCTCTATCAATCTGACATGTTTCTACCAAGTCCTCTAAAGCTCTATAGGCCTACACATTGTCTGATATCCATCCTGAAATTTCAGATAGTTTAACCAGCAAATTACTGTGTACGCAAGAATTGCCGATTTCCCTTTTTTAAAAGAATTTTAATCATTTTTTTTCCTTTCAAGACATTTGGAATATTGAATATGAATCTTAAGGCATTTCTGTCTTTTTATTTTTAAGTAAACACTGTGCCCAAAGTGGGGCTCAGACTCATAACCCCAAGATCAAGAGTTGCATGCTTGGACCACCTCTTGGTTTTGGTTCAGGTCATGATCTCACAGTTCGCGAGTTCAAGCCCCACATCTGACTCTGCACTGACAGTGCGGTTCTCTCTCTCTCTCTGCCCCTCCCCTGCTAGCTCTCTCTCAAAATCAATAAATAAACTTAAAAAAAAAAAGTTACATGCTCCACTGACTGAGCCAGCCAGGCGCCCCAAGAATTGCTAATTTCTTAAACCATTTTTCATCTCAACCACTTGCAACACTTCTGCTTCCTAAAAGCACTTCTACTTCTACTTCTTTAAAACACTTCTACTTCCCCTTAAAGAGAATCTTTCTGAAACCAGCATCCTGCTTAAACTGTGAATCCATTCCTTCATCCAATCACGGTAGACAAGGAAACTGGAGTACCAGTACTGGATAGGACACAGGCCAACCCTATAGCCAGGTGGAGTAGTGTGTGCAGTCCTGCCTGAATCCTGGAGAAAGGGGCAGTCGAGATGACGTAGGGAACTGACCTAGGAAGGTAGTTTAAGTTAGCATTTATTAGGTGTTTGCTATTCTTCATTTCCTAAATTAAAGAAGTTTATAATGAAATAAAGTGGCTACTCTTTTCCTATGTCTTTTCTCTCTGTTTGGGTAGAAGAACAGTGTTGTTCTACTCTAGTAGAAGATAATATTACTATTATTCACATTACTTTATTTACTAGATAATTTGGGGAACTATATGTTTTCCTCACATCTGGATGGTGAAAGTAAATTGTCAAACATTTTCAAAAAATAAGTTTACGGTTTACAATATTTGAGGTCAGAGTAGAAAGCAACTTTGGCAGTTTACTAGTTTAACCGCATCATTTGATGGATATGTTCATGTTTTTAAAATGTCTCTATGTATTTTTTTTTTTTGCACACTATTTCTTCTAATTGAGTCTAACTCAGACCTGATGTTTTTGTGAAATTTTGAAATTTCCATTTCTCAATTTTAAAAGGAATAGTGTGAGTTATATATGAATTCTAAGCATTAAGTTGCTTTTTAGTGGATTTTTTCCTGTAGTTTACTTGCTTTCAAGTAATTAAAAAATGTTTATGTACTTGACTTTTCAAAAATTAAAGATTCCCTTTAGGGTCCTTAGGTATACTTTCTCTCCATTAGAGTTTCTGTCTTTCTAGCATGAAGAAAATAAAAAGATAATTCTTTATAAGCCAAGTGATTCTCCCTGTTCAATCTGACTTCCTGAGTCTCATGTCTGAATCACCTACACATGATCTCATGGTATCTCTCTGGTTTTTTCTTGCATATATTTACTCAACATCATTTCTATTTTTCCATCTGCTTCCTGAAGACAGACAAAGAGCTTAGAAGTGTCTGAGTGAGTTCTGTGTTGATCCACTTAAAACTTGTCAGTGTAGTATTCTGCTTTGTACCTTCATTTAATGAAGTGTCTTCTTTTTGTGTTCATATACAAGTGTACCTACTGGTGTGTTTGAAAATCATTTGAAGATCTTGTTCTAACTAACATAGGGACGTGGTAACATTTGCATTTTTAATTCCTTTTACCAGAATGGGAGACCATGACTGAGAATGAGGAGGTGACACCAAAGCCAAGCATTTCTCAAAGAGCAGATGCTCAGAAAGGAGCATCCAAAAGGCTTCAAGGAAATGTTCCCCAGACCCTTGGTTTTGAGGAGGAATGTGGTTGGCAAATTGTGGCAAGTCAGTGGGGAACTGAAACAGGGGAAAGAGATACACTGAAGAAAGGTCCCCTCTGTGAACGAGATAGGAAGAAAAGGGCTCTACCAGAAAAACAAGACCAAAAGTGGAAGGAATTTGGAGAAAGCTTGACTTTAGGTTCAGCTCTTTCTGAAAGTTTAATAGGTACTGAAGGAAAGAAGTTTTATAAATGTGATATATGTTGTAAACATTTCAATAAAATCTCCCATCTTATAAACCATCGGAGAATCCACACTGGTGAGAAGCCTCATAAATGTAAGGAGTGTGGAAAAGGCTTTATTCAGCGCTCAAGCCTTCTAATGCATTTACGCAATCATTCTGGGGAGAAACCTTATAAGTGTAATGAATGTGGGAAAGCCTTCTCTCAAAGTGCTTACCTTCTCAACCATCAAAGAATCCACACTGGAGAGAAGCCTTATAAATGTAAGGAGTGCGGAAAGGGCTTCTATAGGCACTCAGGCCTTATTATACATCTGAGGCGCCATTCGGGGGAGAGACCTTACAAATGTAATGAGTGTGGGAAAGTGTTCTCTCAGAATGCTTACCTCATTGACCATCAGAGGCTCCACAAAGGGGAAGAACCTTATAAATGTAACAAGTGTCAGAAAGCTTTCGTTCTGAAGAAGAGCCTCATTCTACACCAGAGAATCCACTCTGGGGAAAAACCCTATAAATGTGATGAATGTGGAAAAACCTTTGCTCAGACCACTTACCTTGTTGACCATCAGCGACTCCACAGTGCAGAGAACCCATACAAATGTAAAGAATGTGGAAAAGTTTTCATTCGAAGCAAAAGCCTTCTCTTACACCAGAGAGTACACACAGAAAAGAAGACTTTTGGTTGTAAAAAATGTGGGAAGATTTTCAATTCAAAGTCAAACCTCATTGACCATAAGAGGATGCATAGCAGAGAGAAACCATATAAATGTACTGAATGCGGCAAAGCCTTTACTCAGAGTGCTTACCTTTTTGACCATCAGAGACTCCATAATGGAGAGAAACCCTATGAATGTAATGAATGTGGGAAAGTTTTTATTTTAAAGAAGAGCCTCATATTACATCAGAGGTTTCACACTGGAGAGAATCTCTATGAATGTAAAGACTGTGGCAAGGTCTTTGGTTCTAACAGAAACCTCACTGACCATGAGAGACTCCACAATGGGGAGAAGCCCTATGAATGTCGAGAGTGTGGGAAAACTTTCATTATGAGCAAAAGTTTCATGGTCCATCAGAAACTACATACACAGGAGAAATCCTACAAATGTGAGGATTGTGGGAAGGCTTTCAGTTACAATTCAAGTCTGCTTGTACATCGGAGAATCCACACCGGGGAAAAGCCCTTTGAATGCAATGAGTGTGGAAGAGCTTTCAGTTCTAACAGAAACCTCATTGAACATAAGAGAATCCACAGTGGTGAGAAACCCTATGAGTGTAATGAGTGTGGTAAATGCTTCATCTTGAAGAAAAGCCTCATTGGACATCAGAGGATTCACACAAGGGAAAAATCTTACAAATGCAGTGACTGTGGGAAAGTCTTCAGTTACCGCTCAAACCTTATAGCCCATCAGAGAATCCATACTGGTGAGAAGCCTTATGCATGTAATGAGTGTGGGAAAGGCTTTACTTACAACAGAAACCTTATTGAACATCAAAGAATTCACAGTGGGGAAAAAACCTATGAATGTCATATATGTAGAAAAGTTCTTACCTCTAGTAGAAATCTTATGGTACATCAAAGAATCCACACTGGAGAGAAGCCATATAAATGTAATGAGTGTGGAAAAGACTTTAGTCAGAATAAAAACCTTGTTGTACATCAAAGGATGCACACTGGGGAAAAACCATATGAGTGTGAGAAATGTAGAAAATCTTTTACTTCTAAGAGGAATTTAGTTGGCCACCAGAGAATCCATACAGGGGAGAAACCATATGGGTGTAATGATTGTAGTAAAGTTTTTAGGCAGAGAAAAAACCTTACTGTACATCAGAAAATTCATACTGATGAAAAACTCTGTGAATGTGGTAAGTCTGAAAAACAGTTCTCTCAGACTTCAAACCTTCACCTGCAACAAGAAACCCATACTGTGGAGGGATTCTCTTGGCTCCAAAATGCCAATGAGTCTAAGACAGAGGTTCAGAAAATCTAGTGTCATATGTAAAATGGGATAGAATCCCGGCTTACCTAAGTAACTGTTAGACAAATGGCAATATATCGTTCTTGCAAGGAAAAAAATAATGATGGACTCTTTTGTAAACCAGTGATTTGCATGTGAAAGAAAGTTAATCTACACTTTCAAGACTGCAAAAACATAAACCAAATACTAAAGAATACTTTCTTCCAGACCATTTGTTATGACTCTAGAAAGGGACCTTAGAGCAATTAAAGACTCTGAAAAAATTTATGAGATGTAATAATGTAGTTGTAAATGATAGCAAAAGTATTTTTGTATTAAAAAATGGACATTATTTCTGAAAATGTGTATATTGTACATTTAAAAAATTGCATCACTGCTACAGAAAGTCTCTGTTGACAGTATGATCAAGACATGTCAGACATGGACTTGGGTGGGCAAGAGTCTGCTGTTTGAGGACAACTGAAGAAGAGCACTAGTTTGGAATTGGAAGACCTAGGTTTAGGTCCTGGCTCTTTCTCTTACTAGCTATGTGATGTTAAGTCAGTTTCTAGGCCTCGGTTTCTCTGTCAGTCAAATGTTGCTATAATGCCTACCTCACAGAGTTTGAGGATTAAGTGAAAGGATGTTTGTGAATGTACTTTGTGAAATAATCTCGTTGTCAATAAAGTTGGATAAAAGAGGTATGGTCACAATCTGGAACATGCCATAGTGTAATGTTTGTTCATTACAGCGATGAACAATTGAATTCAAGAGCCTCAAAAATACTCATTTTTTTTTTTTATAGTAAGAGGAAGTGTGGTGGATAGCTAACTTTGGACTTTAATAGTCTAAGAAGACTTTTTAAAAATGCAGCTTTCAGAATGTTTGACTTAATAGATAATATGCCTAGTTTGTTTTGATAGCAAAATACTGGCTTATTATGGAAAAACAATATTATGTTTAGCTGTTAACACTGAAGCCAAGGAAAAGTATTTTTTAACCTTCAAATTTGAAATCCAGCAGATGATGAATGTCAAAATGGAAGGACAGTCCTATGTTGCTTTCCTTGTCCATAGGGGAAAATCCTTAACCCCAACCCCTGCCACTTTATTCTCAGTTCTAATCAACATTTCACTGACATTTCATATGTAAACATATGCTGACATATGAAAGCTTCTTACTCAAGAAACAGCATCCTGCTCCAGTACTCAGTTTACTACGTAAGTTTCACAAAGAGCCGAGTTCTTAAAGCTCTAATTAAATCAATTCAGAATCTACCTCTGAGTAATTAGGCCCATCACTCCCTATGAACCAATCTTAGATCTAATTCATCCTGTATTCCTGAGTTGCTAATTTTGTATTGTAATTTTCAAAACTCCCAATTCTGTAATTGGACTATAAAAAATCTTAATATCAGGATTGTGTTTCTAATATTAGTAGTATTAAAGTGGTATGTTAATAAATGTTACTAATCCAACCTCAAAGTTCCTTGAGGTCTGGTTCCTCATTAGACTGAAGGGTACACAGGAGTGAAAAATGGAAGGAGCCTAAGATTTAAAGTCTTAAGGCATGGAGATGAGTCAGCTTCTGCCACTTTCTTAGGACAAATGCCTTCATTTCTTGGAGCCTTGATTTCCTTATCTGTTAAACAGGAAGGAGACTATCTACATCACAGAGTTGTTATGAGGTAGTGAATATAAAGTTGCTTTATATTTGTGCTACAGAAGAATCACTACTAAGTGTATAATAATTACAAAGGGAAAGATGTACTTTAACAATGGAGAAGCTGGCATTCACCTCTTACCCAGTTAAAACATAACATCAGTAAGACTGAGACAACCTACATAATAACCTGAATTTATCAAGCTTCTTAGACCTATTGCTGATTTACAGGAAATACAGGAGTGAGAGAACAAGATAAAGGGCACCACCAGAAAATTTAGAACACATGATATTGTATAAGAAAACTGCACTGGATTCATTAAAAATATGATGAAAAAGGCAAGAGGTGATAATTGTTGAAGCTGAATGAGTATTGGGAGTTCATTGTACTGATGTCTGGTTTTGTATATGTATTAAAATTTCCAGAATGAAAGGTATAAAAGTGGGTGAGGGAGGTTGTTTTAAAAGGTATTAAAGAGACATAAGACAGAGTCTCCCACAAATGCCCAGTTGATTTTTGGCAAAGGTATAAAAGCAGTTTAGTAGAGGAGAGATAGCCTTTTCAACAAATGCTGCTGGTGCAATTGGGTATCCATAGGCAAATATACATACATACATACATACATAGGAACTAGGACTAAGCAAAGAACTCTTAGACTTACATCAAAAGTAGGGTCCATAAAAGGAAAATGATAAGTTGGACCTCATCACAATTAAAATAATTTGCTATGCAAAGAAACTTTAAGAGTGCTAAGATATTACAGACTTGAGGGGAATATTTGCAAACCATATATCCAGCAGGATTTGTATTTAGGCTATATAAAAAAATCTCAAAACTCATCAATAATTATTCAAATAGAAAGTGGGCAAAAGACATGTAAAACCATTTCACCAAAGTATAGATAGAAAATAAACAAGTGAAAAGTTGTTCACCATCATTAGCCAGTAGGGAAATAAAAGTTAAAAATCACTGTACAGCTATCAGAATAGCTTAGAAAAAGGGAAAAAATAGTGTTACTACATGTTGGCAATGATGCAGAGTAACTAGATCTCATATGTTGCTGAGATTGTTAAATGGTACAGACACTCTTGAAAATAGTTTGGCAAGTTTTTTTTTTTTTTTAGCCCCCCCACCCCCCGCCTTTTTTAAAAGGTAAGATGTTGAGTGGGGGAGAGGTCAGAAGGAGAGAGAGAGAATCTTAAGCAGGCTTCATGCTCAGTGTAGAGCCTGATGTGGGGCTTGATCCCATGACCCTGAGATCATGACCTGAATGAAATTCAAGAGTCAGTTGCTCAGTCAGCACCCCATGTTTGGCAGTTTCTTACAAACCCAAACACGCATTTATGATATAGCCCAGTATTTGTACTCCTGAGCATTTATCCCAGAGAAATGAAAACTTATGTTCAGAAAAACATGTACATGACATATGTACATAGCAGTTTTATTTGTAATAGTCAAAATCTGTAACCCAAATAGCCTCAACAAGTGGCTAAAGAAGTATTATATCTATACCATGAATACTTATTACTCTACAATAAAATGGAATGACCTATTGCTGCAATGACAAGTGAATCTCAATATTATGCTGAGTGGAAAAACTAATCTCAAAAGGTATTCTGTATGATTCTATGTATATAATATTCTAAAATGACAAAAAGAGACGAAAGGTTAGTGGTTGCCAGAGGTTGGGGATGGTGGGAGGAGACAGCAGGGAGAGGGAGGGGTAACACCTAGAAAGGTCTTTGTGGTGTTGGCAGAGTTGTGTATCTTGATTGTGGTAGTGGTTACACAAACATACACGTGATAAAATGAAGTAGAAGTATACACAATGCACAAGTGTCAATTTCCTTATTTTTATACTAAACTATAATTATGTAAGTTGTGCCTGTTGAGAGAAACTTGGGGAAGATTATTATTTTTCCAACTTCGTATTTTGAATTCAAAATAAAAGGTAAAACAAGACCCTAAAAAAGCCATAACCAAATGCACTGTGTGAAACTGACTTGGAAGAACAAAATTATGAAATATATATTTTAGGGTGGTTAGGGAGATTTGAATATGATTGGATATTAGATGATATTAGGGAATTGTTCATTTTCTTACCATTATGTAAATGGTATTATAACGTTTGGAGAATATTATGAAAGAATGTATATTGAACTGTTGGAATGAAGTGTTTTGACGTTTACAACTTTCAAAAAAAATTTTTTTTCAGTATATACAGAGAGATAAGGGAAACGTAGGCAAGTGTTGAGTCTAGATGGAGGATACAGGTATTCATTATACCATTCTTTCAACTTTTCTGTACTGTGTGATATTTTCAAAATAAAACGTTTGGGGCGAAATTATCAGGGCTTTCTACAGACGAATGCTTTGTAGCTTCAGGCTCCTGCGTACATGCCTCGCCCAATCACTGCGGAGCCAGGGGATGTCCCCTTTCCTGAGGCTTTAGGGCCACAGTCCACCTGCACCCTCCTGGGCACTTTTACGCCCTTCCCTGGGCCGCAGCGGTATTGGTCACCCATCGAGAAGACAGCACCTCCGAGATTCCTAGAGAGGCCGGCCTGGGGCCTTGGGAAGCCGGAAGCCCGTCTCCAGGCACTTCCTGTCCGGTCATTGTTCTTGTACCGGTAGGCGCGGGGCGTCTGATCCAGCCTATGTTCTGCTGCAGACCCCGCGAGCTCTGGCCAGGCGTTTTCGCGGTGCACGGTGAGTGGGTTGGCGGGACAGCGCACGGGCCTTGCGGGCGCGGAAGGGGCCGTTACAGGGGCGCACCGCCGCGACCTGCCCATGGGGGCCCAGGCCTGTCTGTCCCCGGCAGGCTCCGCGTCCCCCTACTTTGGAAACACAGCTGCAGCCTACCGGGGGTCTGGCCTGGGGGAGCTTGGACACGGATGGCCCCAGGGGCCAGGCTTACCCCGGGAATGGGGCTTAGGGTATGGAGGTGGGGGAGGTGGGTTGCCACGTTTGGAAATAGGGAAAGGACACTGAAAGGGAAGTCCTTGGTAAGGGACTCTGCTGTGTGGGGCTGGAGGCGGATTTGAGTTTGGTCCGCAGGCAGATAAGAATACTCAAGAGTAGGCAGTCTTGCTTATACACAGGTGAAATGAATGTTAAGGGCCTTTCCACCTGGTGGAATTCAGCTAGTCTTAGAAAGACTAATCATCCAGAATTGAGATTTGTTGCAGGAGTCAAAGTACTATTGCGTTATTCAGGAAATTGTGTACACTAAATCGCCAGTAAGTTGACATAGGAAAAAGCATGTGATCACTTCAATAGTAGCAAAAGGACACTTAATACACGCCCCCCCCCCATGAAAAACCTGAAGGGGAATAGACAAATTTTAATCTATTTGTAATCAACTAAACTAGTAAGATTGTTTTACCCACAAATTAAACAACAAAGACCCGCTGGCTTGGCTGTGATAAAGGGGTGTGGTTGGTGGTGGTGTGATTTGATGTGGTCCTTTAGAAAGCAATTTAACACTATATGTCAGCCATAAAATCCTTGAACCAGTAATCTCTCAATTCTAAAGGAATAATTCAGCAGAAGAAAAAACTATTTGCACAGAAAAGATTTTAACGTAATTTTTAAGAAAATAAACTGGAAACAATCAGAACTCCTTTTACTAATGCAATGGCTCATAAATAGTATTGGTTAAGTAAGTTATAATATATGTAGAATCCTATGCCAGGATGAAGTAACTCTATATGTATGTGTATTGAAAGATCCATCTAAGACTATGGAATACTGTATGAAATAAAGACATTGAGTTCAGAAAACAAAATACAAGTTGCTGAAAAATGTACGTACAAGTGTGTCCTAATTTCTGTTTTGGGAAAATAAGCAATATGTGTAAAGGTGTACATATCTGTATGGAAATGCAGAGAAAAAACTGATGACTAATAACTACTGTGTGCGTGTGTATGTAGGGTGTATATTGGAGTCTGTGTATTTATTTCTTGATTCTTTTTGGATGAGAATGATAGAATTAACACTATAGGTTATTGTATAGCTACTAAAAGTGATAAGTATGAAGAACGGCAGCATAAAACATCTTTTTTTTAACCTTTAGAGTAATACTAGACATTTGGAAGAAATGGAAAAAGTGAACATCAAACAAAAAGAATCTCAAAACTATCTGTAATTACATCACCCAGAGATGACCATTTCTAAATGTTGATGTCTAGACTCTCAGACTTTTTCTTGAGTTTCTTTAGTTCATGCTATTGTGTATCTTTGGTAATTAAAAAAGTTCTTTGTGTTGTAATATTCCTTCTAAAAAAAAAAAAAAACCCACCATGGTGGGGTGCCTGGTTGGCCCAGTCAGTTAAGTGTGCCACTTTTGATCTCAGCTCAGGTCGTGAGTTCAAGCCCTGCATTGGGTTCTGCACAGGGCATGAAGCCTACTTAAAAAAGAAAAACCCAAAAAACAAAAATCCCATGGTGATAATTGTGAAAATATATCTATCCCCATAGTTAAAAACAAGTTTATTAAGCCATAATTGTTAGTGTGGTTGAAGGTTTCCCCTTAAATTCTGTGCTATACAGTGGATATCTCTTTGGAGGTGGAGTAGGGTTGATTCTTCTTAGTTATTTTCTGTATTTTTGAAGTTTTATAATAAAAATACATTAACTCTATAATTGGGGAAAAAGAAACATTATATAATGCTGTATGTAATGTGATTATTATGAGAACAAATTACATATTTGCCATTGAACCCTTTCCATCCTATGAAAGTGGAGTAGAGCAGACTCTTGCTGCCGTGGCTGCCATGTAGGCACTGGGCAGCAATGGCCTTAATGGCATCCAGGCACACCTCTGCTTGATGCTAACAGTGTTTTCTGGTTTTTCAGTAGACAGTATCATCCTGGCCCTGAGAAGAAACTCAAGAAGAAGAAACTTAAAGATTAGATGGGGCTTGACTTCTGCTGGGCATCCCCCAGCTATAAGAGTTCCCCTTCTGAGCAGAGAAGATGACTGCAGAACTGAGAGAGGCCATGGCCTTAGCCCCCTGGGGCTCAGTGACAGTGAAAAAGGAGGAGGAAGAGGAAGAAAACGTCCTAGGTCAGGCATCTAGCCAGCAAGTGCACTCTGAGAACATCAAAGTCTGGACTCCTGGGGAAAGTCCCCAGACAGGCCTTGATATATCAGAACAGGAAGAAAAGGTAAATAATGGTCTTGGAGGAGAGAGGGAAGGGAGAACTGAACACCTCAAGTGGTTTCAGAGGGGACTATGTCCCTCTGCTTCCATATCTGGAGTATTATTTTCAGGGTAGGTCTCTGGTCTATAGTCCTTAGGTATATAATAGACACAGTCTCTTCTGATTGATGGGACATTTAGTGCTTTCTGTAAACCAGTGGTTCTCAAACTTTGCTGCACAGAATTACCTGGGGAGCTTTTTATAAAATTGTGATGCTCGTGCCATACCTGATTCCAGTTAAATGAGAATCTTGGCCTGGGACCCAGACATCTGAAATTAAAAAACAAACAAACAAAACAAAACAAAAAAAACTCTTCAGGTGACTCTAGTCAAGTTTTGAGAGCTCTAACATATGCTTCTCATACTTTAATATGCATAGGAATCACCAGGAGGTCTTGTTAATATGCAGATTCTGATTCAGGAGGTCTGGGTTCAGAGTCTACACTTCTCACAAGCTCCCAGGTGATGGTGATGTGTGGATCACACTTTGAGTTGAGGGGCAATAGACTATACTGTGGTCCTTAATGTTTTCAGAAAAACTCCCTAGTCAGATGAGCTGAGGTTCCCCAAAGATCACAACCTTGATGCTTTGATCTTTAGACCTCAGAAAACTCTACCCTGGAAAATCTCCCCATGTGCTGCTCTTTTGTCATGTACTCGCTGGCAAATTAGGCTTGGATGCCACAGTGGCCAGAGATGTGAAATCAAAGAGATAGAGAAGAAAGTCACAGGCTTGATTTCTGCCTAACTCACCTTGGGGATCAGAGAAGCCTCTGCCTTTATTTTCTGTTTTTGTTGTTTTATTTAAAAAAATGTTTACAAAACGTAAAAAAAATCTTTTATGGTCTCCAGGAGTAGGTACTTTCATCTTTGATCATACTGCTCCCCATTGACAATTTTCTCAGAAATCCACCTGTGCTGACTTGTCTCTAGGATCCAAACATGTTCTGGAACATGGCTGTAGTCCTGAAAGCAACACAGGAGGCACCTGCGGACTCAGCCCTTGGCACCTACTCATTATCAGGGACTCTGGCCAAGAGTGAGATACTGGAGACACATGGGAACATGACCTCTATAGGTAAGGTTCAATCCCCTGATTCAGAATCTCACCATTGGAGTTTCTCAGAATCTATTCAGAGATTGGTGGTCTGGTCTCCTAGCTTGAAAAACATAGAGTATTGAGGCATTGAAGCTATCAGGGAGAGCTGGATAGGGGAGTGCTGAAAGATGCCTATGCATTTGTCACAGGAAATGCCTTATTTTGCACACAGGCTTAAGACCCCCAGACGAACACAGGCAAACTCCAGATTCACCTTTTAATCCCACTTACTGTTTCATATCTATTCACACACAGAGACACATCCTCTTCATATGCTCTGTGTTTATTATAGGTTGGTGAGAAAAGCTAGCTAAGGTAGGAGGGGTCAACTTTTGTGGTGATTTTGAAGAAATGCCCTGGAGATGTTCTGTTTTTATGATCTTTGTGCAGATTCCAGAGGATTTTGAAAAGTTGTGTCAACCATATTGATGTTCAAAGCTAGGTCTTCATGGTTTTATCACCTGGTTTTCTCTCTAAGCTGGGACTCAGGGTATATCTGACAAGCAATGGGAGAAACTTACCTATGAAGGAGTGACGTGTAATTGTGGGCCAAGAATATGGTAGCTGTGGGTCCTGTGTTGTAGAAGTAATCCTTGCATGACCGCCAAGGCCCCTCTGGCACTCACATTCTATAATTCGGCCGGTACAGAGCTATGCCTGAATATTTTAAACCCACTCTGCTCCCTAGCCCATTCCTCGGGCTGACCAAGTCAGTCACTTTCTTAAACCACTATTGTGGGGAAGGTTAGGATTATCCCCTTTCATTTTCTTGTCTGTTCGTTAGTCATTCCTCCTAACTCTGAGTAGCTTCTATTGCCCACTTTCTGCTCTCTGTTCCATTTTCTCATCACTTCTTTCCTGTGTCCTTGCTTTATCAGTCATTCACTGTCTGAACTCCAGCACTGGCAACCCATCTACTAGGAATGATGACTGTTTTCCTTTTTGCCTCTTACCTCAAGACCCTGTTCCCAGCCAATATTTACCTTTCTGTGTGCTGCCAGACGTTTACATAGCTGTAGGTAACAGCAGGGACATGAGCTCTAGGTATTTAAGAGAGAGATCTGAGTGTAGTTGCTCTCCTGCTTTTGATAGCTCTGTGACCTTGAATGAGCCTTCTCTCTCTGGACCTCCATTTCCTGTTCTGTCAACTCGGGTGTATTGATCCAGTAGATACAGGATTTTGATTCAGTAGATACAGGATTTGGTGGGGGCATGCTTACTCTGTGCTGGGTAGTGTGATGGGTGTTGGGGATACACTGAATAAGACACAGTCCTGCCCCATTTTTTTTTTCAAGCTCCCACACAGGTGAAAGAGAATAGTTTCATCTTGATGACAAAATTGTATAATATACATGAATGTGCTTTCAAAACTTTGATGTGTTACTGGGTTATTAATACCAGAGAGTTTTATCTACAGTTTTCTATATATTAATTAATATTGACTTTATTAAAGTTTATACATTTAAAACCAAGTTTTTAAGCATTTAAACCTAACTCATTTTTATTTTACTTCTACATCTAGAAAAATTTTTATAAAAATGAGAATATACTTTCTCTTTAATTCATGTTTAGTTAAGCCTCAAGTTTTATAGATTAAATTTTTAAACTTTTTAAAACAGGGGTGCCTAGGTGGCTCAGTCTATTGAGTGTCTGACTCTTGATGTCAGCTCAGGCCATGATCTCATGGTTCATGAGTTTAAGCCCCCTGTTGGACTCTGCACTGACAGTGCAGAGCCTGCTTGGGATTCTTTCTCCTCTCTCTTCCTTTCTCTCAGTCCCTCCCCCGCTCATGTGCACACTGCTCTCTCTCAAAATTAAGAAAAAAGAAAATTTTATACTTTTTAAAAGATTGGTTCCACCTACATATCATTTTTTATATAAAAATTCCTTATTTCTATTATATAAAAATATATAAAGTATATTAAATTTGAAATTTAATATATCCAATTCTTTAAGACATTTCAAACACCTAAGTAGGCAGATTTACAAATCTTACATATATAACGTAGATAGCACATGGCTTTTGTAAATCTAATGAATTTGTAATGACATACAAAATTCGTAAATTATCTTTCATATGTCAGAATACATTCACCAACTAAGGTGGCAGGCTTGTATAGCATTTCATATCTCCTCTTTTTAAAAAAATAAAAGAAAAGCATTTATTTCAAAACTTATTACTTTGTGCTCTGGTTGATCACAAGTATGTTTTTAGTTTATTTCTATACTTATTTCTGTACTTTACTAGGGTTACAGTAATCTGTCAAGATCCAAAAGAGGAAAAATAACATCTCATACAAGCCAGGGGGACAGGTTCTAGGCTGATGGCTAATTAATAACCCAAAGGGATTTGAGCTTGAGTACACAGAATGGGCCTTCATTCCTTTTCTTAGACCCTGGGCATTGGCCCAGATCCTAGCTCTTACTTCATCCCTGCGATGAAACTGGTAGGTAGCCACTACATGAAGACCTTGTAGGCCACAGTCGTACCCGCTTCTGTAATAATTTTGACATAAAGCATGATGCAAATATAAAGAATTGTTTCTGTTGTTCTAATTGGTTCAGTAGTCCCCATCCATCTTAATCTTTCCTGTCTTTCTAGTGTTCTAAATCGCATGGTAAAAAGGGCAGGAGTGAGGTTAGGGAACAGATGTGAGGTCATAGACTGAAGTATTCATACACTTTGGTTTTGTTGGGGAGATGCTTGGTGGGGACGGGGGCCCCCCCAGCGCCAGTGATAGGGGGTGCTAAAGGAAAGAAGAAGGAGATGGAAAAAAGCAGAGAGGGAGACATTAGAAAGGAGATTAGATGAGATTAGGCGAGATGTATGGGATAGTGAAAAGTAGAGAACATAGAAGAAAGTAATGAACTAAAGAAAAGCAGAAAAGACATGAAACCATACAGGGGAAAAAATCAGAGTATTTCACACACAAATTTTAAAAATAAAAACCAAGAGATGACAGATGAAGAGGCAGTAGAGGAAAGGGGTAGTGGGAAAAAAGTAAAATAAGAAAGAAGATATGGTGACGGATGGTGAATGAGGGTGGTGAGCACTGAGTAGTGTATGGGATTGTTGAATCAACATGTTATACACTTGAAACTCATGTGTCAGACTAATACTTCAGTTAAAAAATAAAGAGAAAAAAATGATGTAAGGGCAGTAAATCTACTGGGAGAAAAATAGATTTAAGAAAGACATCAGAACAGTAGGAATAGAAATAACTGGAAAAAGACTCGCATTTCAGAGTTTGAGGTTGTTACATTTAGTGCTCTGCTATATGCAGCCCTCAGGCATTCCCTTTTTCCAACACTGGCCATCCTACCTGAATGATTGTGATAGGAGTATTGTATTACTGTTGTCTTAACTAGGCAGCCAAACGGGGCTGCTTCCCTGCCCCCCATGTTGCTTTGTACCCCAACATCCCTGTCCCACTCACTCATCTCACAGATTAGAGAGTTGTGCTGGTCGGTGCTGGTGGGATGTTGTGTAGATGCCGGATTCCTCATCTGCAGTTGCTTCATGACCTGCGGCTCACAGCCTTCCTGCTCGCTTCTAGGCTGACCCCACCAGTGGGAACGCCTCCCTTCTCTGCCGGTGTGCCTCCCACTGCTGCCTGCCCTTGTTTCGTGTGCCTTATGTGGGTAGTGTTCCTGAGCTTGGTGTACTTAAAGCTTTGTGAAGGGCTTACTCTAGCAGCACTGGGCTGCATGGATGGACATTCCACGATCAAGAGCGGTAAGGGTGGAGAGGAGGCAAACAGGATTATGATATTGCTGACTGCAGGACTTCTTTGTGACACTGTTAGGGTTCTGAGGCAATGTAGAGCAGCCAGAAACTAGTCTGTTTTAAAACAAGAAAGTTTTGGTGTTTTCAGGATATTGGCATAATGGAGCGGCCTATACCATGACTCACATTTAGAAAGGTCAGTTTCCCTTGACACAAGGCTAAGCTGTTTGTTCAATAGGATTCAGCTGTTTACTCTGTTCACATTCTTCTTTAGTCCCTTCTAGTGTTGCCGTCTATCACCATAACAGCTCCTCTCCCCTAAGGTTCATCTTTGTGCCTGGGCCCCAACACTTGGACTCACAGCACTACTTGTCAGGCTCAGAGTCACTGCAGACCCTCACAGAGCCGCTTCCTATGCTCCATGGCTGTTCTCGGCCATGACCATAGAGTAACTCAGTTAATCTCATGGTCTTATGAGATAGCTACTGTGAGTGTCCCTATTTTAGAGAGAAGGACGCTGAGGCACAGAGAAGTTACTAGCCCAAAGTCCTGCAGCTGGTAGGTAGCAGAGCAGGGATTTGAAACCAGGCAGTCTGGCTCTAGAATTCATGTTCTTAACCTCTGTGCTGCATAGCATAGCCCCTTAATGTTTTGGGTGCTCTTAGCTGCTCTGGTCCTTTCAGCATCCAGCATGACTCTCTCTGTCCATGCTTATCCTTTCTTTGATATCTAGCTTCCTCATACACAAAAATCTAAGTCGCATAGATCATCATTCCTAGGGCGGGACTCTCCCTAATTAATTGGTGGATTGTAAGCAAATTCCCACTAATTGGCTAAGGTAAGAAAGCAGCCTGGGGAGAAACTAGTGTCCTTCATAACTGGTCTTAATTGTAAGAGCAGTCATCATACAACCAGGAGAGATGTCTGAAGAGAACTTTCCTGGCATGAGGCAGTGGGTTAGATGTCTCGTGGAAGTAAGTGGAAGTGCTGGAAAGACCATGAATTAGTGGATTCTGCTGTAGGTGTGGGAGAGGGCGTAGACCTGGCAGAAGAGCCTACAGAGAGGTGACACGTGGGGGATACTTTTCCTCTGGTGAAGCCATTTTACATACACACAGAAGTCACATACTTCCTGACATGTGTCACTTCGTGATCCTATTCTTTTTCTAGGCCAGAATAAGCCGACATTTGTACCTTCTGTTTATTGTTTCAGGTGCTGAAACCAAGAACCCACAGTTACTGGTTCCAAAAACTGAGATATGTGATGAGGCAGAAAAACCCTTCATAATACCAGGAAGAATCCAGAAAGTTAATCCTCAAGGACCTGAGTTAGGAGAAGCCTGTGAAAAAGGGAACATGTTAAAGAAGCAGAGGATCAAGAGGGAAAAGAACGATTTCAGACAAGTGACAGTGAAGGACTGTCACGTACCTGAAAGCTTCAAAGTAGAGGAAGACCAGAAATGTCTGGAATCTGGGGAAAGGTATAGCCTTAGTTCTAGCTCTGTGAAAAATCAGAAAAGCCAGCCTGGACAGAAGCCTTTTACATGTAGTGTGTGTGGAAAAGGCTTTAGTCAGAGTGCAAACCTCGTAGTGCATCAGCGAATCCACACAGGAGAGAAGCCCTTTGAATGTCATGAGTGTGGGAAGGCTTTCATTCAGAGTGCAAACCTTGTGGTGCATCAGCGAATCCACACTGGACAGAAACCGTATGTTTGTTCGAAATGTGGGAAAGCCTTCACTCAGAGTTCAAATCTGACCGTACATCAAAAAATCCACTCCTTAGAAAAAACCTTTAAGTGCAGTGAATGTGAGAAAGCCTTCAGTTATAGCTCACAACTTGCTCGGCACCAGAAAGTCCACATTACAGAAAAATGCTACGAATGTAATGAGTGTGGGAAAACATTCACTCGGAGCTCAAACCTCATTGTCCACCAGAGGATCCACACTGGGGAGAAGCCCTTTGCTTGTAATGATTGTGGCAAAGCCTTCACCCAGAGTGCAAATCTTATTGTGCATCAGCGAAGCCATACTGGTGAGAAGCCATATGAGTGTAAAGAATGTGGAAAAGCCTTTAGTTGTTTCTCGCACCTTATTGTGCACCAGAGAATTCACACTGCAGAGAAACCTTACGATTGCAGTGAGTGTGGAAAAGCCTTCAGTCAGCTCTCTTGCCTTATTGTGCATCAGAGGATTCACAGCGGAGATCTCCCTTATGTGTGTAACGAGTGTGGGAAAGCCTTCACGTGTAGCTCATACCTGCTTATTCATCAGAGAATTCATAATGGAGAGAAGCCTTACACATGCAACGAGTGTGGCAAGGCCTTCCGGCAGAGGTCGAGTCTCACTGTGCACCAGAGAACCCACACTGGGGAGAAGCCCTATGAGTGTGCCAAGTGTGGTGCGGCTTTCATTTCTAACTCGCACCTCATGCGACACCACAGAACTCACCTTGTTGAGTGACAAGGCCTTGTTACTCCACGCATTGATCATAATCCACTACCCCCTAATTGGATGCGTCTTTGCTGTTTCGTTCCTCTGTAAAAATGAGGCCCACCATGTTACAAGTAGCAGTTTTCAAGAGTGCAGCACAGAACACAAGCATTTCAGAGGCTGACTTAAAGAAAGTGAAAGCTAAGCATCTAAAGGCAAGGACTGTATTGTAAACTGTGCCCTCAGTAGTCATGTTTGAAATGGAATGTGGCTTTCTTAAAAATGGGTCATGCACAAGGTGATAAAGATCCTGTTTGAGGAGAGGTATTTTTAGCTTAATTTTGTTTTTTGAACCTGGTAGTTTCCTGAGGCAATAGGCAGGTTATTGGTATAGGTCTGCCTGGTGAAATTCTGGAGCTTTGAACCTTGTATTTCTAGTATTTGAGTTAAGCAGCGATTAATTAAGGAAACCACTTGGGGTAGCAATTCACCAACAACTCACCTGTGAACATTTATTAGCTTTCCGTTCCTTAGGTAATTTAAACATTAAAAAACAACACCCTATTAACTGTCTACTGCTCCTAAAATGGATAGAAGTAGGAAACAGCTGTTTCTCTTACTATCTATGACTCATGAACCTTGGTATAGTAAAGCTCTGGGGACCTCTGACGAGTCTCTTCTTGACCATTCCCCAGTCTGCTTGGCCAAGCACTTGAGGATTGATGGAGACAACACACTGGGGCCACAAATGCACTGGCCTGTATTCATTTGCTAAGATCAACAACTCTAAGTGACCCTACCTCCCATTGCACTCCCATCGGAGTAAGATGCCTGTAACACTCCCCTTCTCAGATAGAGGAGTAAAAGAATAAAGCTTGCCAAGAGGCATGCCCACGTTGTCTATGCTCATTCCTCTTAGGCTCAGCCAGGGGGTTCAATGTGGGTGTTATTCTCACTTTCTGGCTAGTCTTTAGAAGAACTAATGGAGTCCTTATTCTGAGAGGGAAGAGACAGAATGGGACTCCTTAGGTCTTAATTTGTTTGTTTTTTTTTTTTGAGAAGTTCAAAGGTATTGATTGGAATATGAAAACTTAGAAGGATGAAGAAACTGGCTAAGGTAAGATAACTGTTACCGTTGAGCCTTTATTCTTAGTAACGTGATTTATAAAACTATGCAATAGGTAGTTATGTGATATTGCCTTGTATTTATATAGAACTGAATTCTTTGTTTAAATTTGATTATGCACCTTCATGTATAAAAACAAGATTCCCAGCACTTCTCTCATGCTTTCACATAGATCCTTACCTTAATCCGTAGAATACTGAAAGTGTTGTTTGCCCCATCTATCTGAGAGTGGCCAAGCAGCAAATAGCAGCTTCCATTCAAATCCAAGACTTCAATCTGGGTTCTCTTTGTTCTGCCATGCTGTGTGTCTAACCACCTGTAATCGTTACCTGGATCTGTGCAGAGCCTGAGAAAGGGGTATATGGTCTCATTTTCAGGTGAGGAAGCTGAGGTGACAGATTTGGGATGTGCCTTAGGCAGAGTAACCAGTAAGCAGCAAATCTGAGACTAATTTGAGTTTCCTAAGTTCTGGACCTGTCTCTTCACCCCATTCAGCAAACGAGCGGGTATCATAAATGCCCTACCTGTTGATAAGCAATCTGGTGTGACTCTCCTTAGAAGTCCCGCCATTGGGGCACCTAACTGGCTCATTTGTTTTGTATTTTACAGAGCACTCCTCATGTACAGAAGGTATACACATCAGCAGGAAAGCTTGTTTATTTTCTCTTCCCCCTCCCTTCAGCTATGGTGTTTTATCCAAGCATGTGCACCTTCTTTTCCCAGTTGCACTGTCAATCATACACAACTGTAAGAAATCAGTAGAATTCAAAAGTGAGAATCAGAAATGCTCATGTCCTCTCTGACACTGGCAGTCCCTATTCCTGTCCCCTAGCTAGCAGTGGAGAGACCCAAGGATAAGACCATGTGCATAATAGGAACAAGCTAATCCCCCCACCCCCCTGTACCCCCCCGCCCTGCCCTGCAGGATCAGGAAACCCAGAAGAGAGGGAGAGCAGGTCTGAAGATTTGGAATAAATCGGTGACCTGGACCTATCAAGAGACTAAAAGTACTTTCCCTGAAAAGTACCAGCTGGGACTTACGACCATTGGGGCAGTTAAATTGTTTTAGCTTCACATTGTATGTTCGTCCTCATAATTGAATGCTCATCATGTATGATTATGATTTCCTGGCTGAAGGTTGCTATTCATAGGCAATTCAGAAAAGGCTACTCAGGTGATTGTGATGTGAAGGTGAAGGTGAAGCTTGATTTGGGAATCAGACCCAACTTTGCAGTGAAACAGTGGTTTTCCGCTTGGCTGCATGTTAAAATCACCTGAAGTACTTAAACTTTTCCAATCCCAGAGCCAAGTATTTTTTTTTTTTTTAGATCTGAAGGGGAACCCTATGTAACCAAGGTAATGGCCACTGTAGTCAAAGTCTGTAGGCCACAAATAAATATATGTGATCAAAGGTGGAGTGGGGAAGCCCTAGGATAAAGGTCTGGATGTGTAGAGTATTCTGTGTGGTTTTAGCAAAATAAGATGCTAACAATGTTGGCTGTATTGGGTGTCCTATACCTTGGCTGTGAGGATTCTATGACTTACTCTATTTGTATTTTAAGTGATATACCACACTTTTTATTTATATGAGCAAACTAAGTTTTAACCTAACATACTTTTATGTTCCTCATTCAACAAAATGACTTTTTAACATTTCATGTAAAATGTATTTCATCTCAAGGTCTGGGTTTCCACAAACTGCACCCAGGTTCAGAACCTCCAGTCCTTCACAAATCATATGAGCCTAGTGGATTGCTAGATAGACCAGATCTTTATCCAACTGACAACTCTTGCTTCCAATTCAGCTCCAGCCCTCAAAATAAATTACAGCCCTCCTTTTTCTGTATGGCTTCTGATAAATGAGAAGAGACTACTCCTTATTATCAGAGTTGCCTTAGGTTTTCCTTTTCCCAGAGGTCAGCTCCTTTCTCCTTTTGGTGTTATTTCTAGAAGCAGATGGGAACTCTGAAGCCCTGTTTCTTATGTTGCCAAGAGCTAGCAAAGAGCCAGACCAGCTGATGGCTATTAAGAGCCAAGAAGTCTCAAATGAGACCAGCCGTTGTGTGTTAAGTGGAGCACACTGGTGTGAAAGTGATAATGAAATCTTGTATTATCGGGGGCACAGATGAGAGACTCTTCATTGAGATACACACACACCCCTATACCCCTCAAACATTTGCCCATGAATTCCTCCACGCTCAGGAAGAGATGTTTTGGGTGAAGCTAATATTCCGGGTCCCTCCCTTGCTTGCCTAGGCAGTTGTCCTCCCACATCTGTCACTTCACTTGCTCCTTCATTCTGTGCTCAGTCTTTCTGGGGTCACAGCCCCTTTGAGGATCTAATGGAGGTTGAAGATCCTCTTCCGGAGAAACAGCACATTCAGTTTTGTGCTTATTTGTGGGGGGGGGGGGGGCAGATAGGCTTCCTAAGGCCAGTTCTTGGCTCCTTTAAGGTATAAAGTCACACTTGAGAATGCACTACATAATTACCAGTGCCATTTATTTTTAATTTATTTTATTTTAGTATTTTTAAACCACCTCCACACCCAGCATGGAGCCCAACATGGGACCTGAACCCTGAAATTAAGACCTGAGCTGAGGGGCGCCTGGGTGGCTTAGTTAAGCATCTGACTCTTTATTTCGGCTCAGGTCATGACCTCACAGTTCATGAGTTCCAGCCCCACATCAGGCTCCATGCTGACAGTGTGGAGCCTGCATGGGATTCATTCATTCATTCTCTCTCTCTCTCTCTCTCTCTCTCTCTCTCTCTCCCCCTCCCTCTGTCTCTCTCTCTCTCTGCCCCTCCCCCACTCTCTCAAACAAGCTTAAAAATTAAAAAAAAAAAAAAAAAAAAAAGCACCTGAGCTGAGATCCAAGATTCAGTCACTTAACCAACTGAGCCACCCAGGTGCCCCACTACCAGTGACATTTTTAAAAAATGAGGTCATGGGGTGCCTGGGTGGCTCAGTCAGTTAAGCCTCTGACTCCTGATTTTGGCTCAGGTCATATTCATGCTCATGCACTGGGCATGGCGCCTGCTTAAGATTCTCTTTCTGCCTCTGCCCCTTGCCCACTCTTGTGTGCTCTCAAAAAAAAAAAAAAAATGAGGTCAGAATCTCTGGATGTTGCTCAAACAATTTTTTAAATCTTGCTTTTCCTGGATTTCCTCCTTCAACAGATGGCAGCATTATGCAGCACCCCAGCCGGAAACCCAGGAGGTATTTCTGGTTTCCCATGTGTCATTCTCTTATAACAGTACTTACTATTCACTCTCTTCGTGGCAAACATGGTGCTAGTTCCTGGAGTGCAAAGACAAACAAGGTCTATCAAATTCTCTTCTGATGTCTCCTTGGAAACCTGCCTGGACCCCTTAACATGATTTACTAAGCTCTTCACTTCCCACACACCCTTTACTTCAACCTGGAGGCATGTGTTTGCTCTTCTGTGTGCCTTTTCTCACACTGTCCCCGGTGCTTACTACCACCACTTCCTACCTTACCTCTGTCTACTTTGCCTAACTTTGGTTTCTTTTAAGATTTGATTCCAGTCCCATCTCTGAGAACCCTGACTCCCCTATAGCAAGGATACATTTAGAAGTATGGAAGAGCATATGGTATGTATCCACTCTATGCTTTAAAGTGAAGAAAAACAACAACAACCTGGATTCATAATTGGGTATACAGGACAATTCTCATTTAATGTTGTCACATATACTACATGCTATTAAAAAGTAATAGGTAAATTACCTGAAGGAAATCTAAGAAAATGATAGAAGTGGTTCAGTGACTTGTTCACAGACATACAGATAGTAAATTGCAGAGCTTAGGCTCAAACCTGGGCCATATAGATTATAGAATTATGGGTGATTAAAAATCTTTTTTCTTTCTTTTTAGGTAATTTTCATGTTTTCTTTACGGAACAAGAATTTTATAATCAGTAAAAAAAGTTACTATATATTTACATATTTAGTTTTAATGTATTAACTATAAACAGTATTTCATTTCCGTATTTAAGATGTGGGGTATACCCTGCCATTTCTCTTTCCCTTTTCACCTCTTTGCCTCTGACAATGTCAAGTTTGATGATTCTTGAACTCTATTCTGTCTTTTATGCTTTATTTATTGATTTATTTTAAAAGTTTAAAATAAACAGCATGAATGTTATTCTGACCATGTAAATGTTCACTGCAGACCTAAGTAGCTTACTATGATTCTGTGTATATTTTTGAAACAGCATTTTGTTTTTACTGGAGTTTCTAGTTACCTTTCTTTTCCTCTTGTACTGATTGCTTTTAGCACACTCTCAGTTATTTTCAGATTCTCCATCCAATGAGGTACTCTGTTGAGTCCCTCCTTTTCTCTTTAAGAAACCTCCAGCCTCTTGCTCTGGTCTGTCCTTGATGTTTTCCTGGCCACTGTTTTCTTCTTATACTGGGCTTCATTGTGTTCTGAATTGTACATGTTGCTGTTTGTTCATTTACTCTCATTTCACTACAGCATATCTTCAGGTCAGTTGCTAAGAAAGAGTATATGGAAGACAAAATGTTGAGTGCTTAATATATCGAAAACATCTTTCTCTGCCTTCAAGCTTGATTGGTCCTTTGGCTCTGCAATTCTACATGGAAATAGTTCCCCACAAGTTTGTGGAGTCTTATTCCAGTCTGATTTCTTATTTCTTTGGCAATCAATAAGTACTATTTGTATTACTGTAGTCTGTTCCCCTACCCCCATGCCTGGAAGCTTTCAAAGTTTCCTTTTTATTCTTGGTGCACTCAATTCCCCAATGTACTCAGTGGAATTTTTCAATCTAACGACTCAGGTATTTTTATTCTTGGAAATGTTCTTGTGTTACCCTTTTCCATGTATTTTTTTTTTTCCTGTTTTTACTTTCTGGAATTTCTGTCAATCAAATGTAGGACCCTGTGGATTGATCCTAAACTATTTTCTGTGTTATTTCCATTTCCTTGTTTTGTGCTATTTTCTCGGAGAGTACCTTCGTTATTTTTCAGCCTGTCTAGCGAATTTCTTATTTTGGCAATAATTAATTTCTAAAAAGTGTTTCCATTTGTTCTTTGGTTTTAGCATAATATTCTCATTTTAGAGACACCCTCAAATCTGTTCTAATTAGAAGGTTTCTAATTAAAGGTTTCTCTGTCATCTGATATCTCACCCTTTCATGCCCTTGACCCTGGGTACTTTTCTCTTTGTTTCTCTTGTTTACTTTAATTGGAGACTTTCCTCAAATATGTTGTGATTCTTCATGATACACACAGAAGTATCAAAAGTCCAGTGGAGACCTCTGTGTGTGGGAGTGGGAAGCCAGCTCTTTCCCTAGAAACCTCTAAATGCCAGAATGCAGAAATCTTTTGTCTGGGACTCATCTGCTGCATTAGCAGGAAATCTTCTGATGTTTTTGTCTGGGGTTTGGGTGCTATAAGTGCTTCTCTAGGAATGGGAGAGAAGAGAATCAAGTGTTATTCTAGACCTTCAGTTAATGCCCTTAATTTTTAGCCTCACTTCTCCCTCCTTAATGGACCTGAGATTTCCAAGTCCCAAGTTGCTCTGGGGTTTGACAGGGTAGATCAGTTACCTCCTTCCATTGTATTGCCCTCAGCAAGTATTCCAAGCTCTTAATCCCTCCATGCAACTTTCTCAGTCACCAGGTCATCCATTTTACATCTTAAAGAAATGTATTTGCCTTATCCCATTATTATTTATACATTTTAAGCCATTTTAATCTATTACCATTTTAGGGGAAGTTAAAACATTTAAAAAGAATGTTGAAATGCTTTGATGTAGTACTACCACTTAGCTGTATCTGAAAAATGAGTGCTTTGACATTTATATACTTGTCAGTGTTACTATTTTACATAAAATGAAAACAACACACGTGACTAACAGGGAAATGATTAAGTTATGATATGAAATACTATGCAGCCACTAAAATAATCAAAAGAATATTTAGTGATATGAAATGTTTATGACTTTAAATGGAAAATACTAAGTACAAAATTAAATGGTGGGTACAGACAGCCCGGTTTTCTGAAATATACATACATAGAAAAGACTGAAAATAAGTACATTGGTGATTAACAGTGGTTAAATCTTGCTATGTTGTCTCTATTTTCTACAATAAGCCTCAGTTACTTTTATCACTGGGCAGGGGGGAGCAAATAAAAAAGATCATGCCTTGTACAGTGTAGTGAGGCATTTTGAGGAAGTGTGATAGTGGGGAGCAGCAGAATAAGGGACTGGGGAACAGAGTACCCAATTACCAAGGACTTCATGCCTGGTGAAGGAGTTCAGTCAGGAAATATATGTAACCTCAGTGTTCGTGACATCCAGTTGTGGCTGGAGGGTAGTGAGGGGAGAAAGGAATCCTGGAGACCATACAGATAGCTTTTGTCAAAACTCCAAGGGAGATTCTGACCCAGGCAGTGGCAGGGGGACAGAGAAGGGACAGATGGAATGAGCAGGCCTTAGGGGCATAAAAGATCAAGCAGCAAATCCCCAAGCCAGAAATCAGCCTCCACACCCTGGTGAAAAGTGACTTGTGACAAATGGGGCCTGGCCCAGACCTGAGAAGCCCTGGTTTCCTTGTGCCTCTCTGGGGCCACCCTGTGTTCACAGTGGTTAATAGTTCTGTGGTGTTGGGTGGGGATTTGGGGGAGGCAACCCAAGTCCTAGCCGGCTAGTAGTAAGGTAGTAACTACCTCCTTAGTTGAGGCATTCCTGTGTGGGAAGCTAAATGCCAGATGTTCTTCATTTAGTCCTTACCTGAGGAGCGAAGTTCTCTTATAATCCCCATTTTCAAAGCCAGTCGTCACAGTCAGGGTTAGAAAACTTTGAGGCCAAACAAACCCTGTGTCCCTTTCTCCCAAGCTACTTTCTCAGTGTCCGTCCAGAGACCCTTCTCATCAAAAGTTACAAAAGCAAGCAATGAAGAATAAGTCCTCCTCCAAGCCCAGAGTACCCCAGGTTATTAGTACCCTGGAAATAACTGTTGAAAATTTCTTGATCCTTCAGAGAGAGTCCATGCATTTACAGTCATATGTATCCCCCTTTGAAACACACAAATGGGAGCTTAGGATAAACACTGTTTGTTTGTTTTTTCCATTTAGTGTGTCTTGGAGATGATTCTATATTAGCCTATAAGATCTACCTCATTCTTTTTTTCTTTCCCATGTGATATTGAATAGTATGGTTGTACCATGACTCATTTAGCAGTGTCCTGTTGGTGGGCATGTAGGTTCTTTTCTATCTTTTGCTTTACAAACAATGCCATGCTGAATATCCCAGCACGCCATCTTGTATGTACGACTTTGTTTGCAAGATAAATTGATAAAGAGTATAGATGCATTTGGTATTTTGATAGAAATTACAAATGCAATTCCCAGTATGTGTATGAAAATGCCCATTTCCATGAGTCTTATATAAAACTATTGTTTTCTGGTCTGATAAGTGAAACATGCTCTCACGTTTTATTTTGCACTCAGTTATGAGTGAAACTGGATATTGTTTTGGGTGTCTAAAAAGTTAACGTGTTTTTCTTTTTTTGTGATTTGCTTGTCATATTCTTTAACAGTTTTGTGTTGGGTTGTTGATCCTTTTAAGAATTGGTTTATATAGACTCTGCTGTAGTAAAGAAATTACTTAACTGCCATGTGTTACAGATATTCCCCAGGTTATAGTTATTGCTTTAATTTTTACTGTTTGGATATTTAAGATTTAAAGTCAAATCATAGATTTCCCCTCTTCAAATTTCACATTCTCCCATGATTTTGCCTAGTCCTTCGAGTTAGGTCATTTAAAATTCATTTTGGAGTAACAGTACTGAGTTGGGTCCTGGCCTTACTGCCTGGCCCCTTTCCTCTGGATCAAGCAGGAGGAACCAGCTGGGAGAACCATAAAGATGAAGACCCCTCCCGTTTCCCTAGAGCTGCTAGGCGAAAGCCTGCACCCCCATACTTCTGCCCTGGTGGGTATACACTCCAGGGACCCGGCCCTGAGCTCCACGCTGGGCCCAAAGGTGCTGCTTCCTTGCACTCAGGTTAATGGAGGGCAGATGTCACAGGGGAGGGAGTGACATGGGGAAGAGGTGTTGAAGGTAGGGGAGGAGAGGCCACATTCATGCCCAAGGGAGAGGGAGAACCTGGCAGTAGTCCTGCGTGGGGAGGGGCATGTTGAAGAGAAAGTGATGGGTGGGCTGCAGCCGAAGGTCATTGAGGTGATAGAATAGTCTGCACTGGGGTAGGGGTTGGAGGCGAGGGCCAGCTGGGGGAGAATCAGCAATGGATGGAAAGAGTAAAGACATGAAGCAGGTGGTGGGCAGGGAAGGGATCAGATAGGGTGGCATGGGAGGTTGGGGTGGGTGGTTGGAAAAAGAGGCTCAGTCCAGGGCAAGGGAAGCTGATATCTCTGGCCTTGGGTGGGTGGCGCAGGAATCAGGCCGTACCACTGGGGACAAGACGATTCTCTCAAATGCATTCTCTAGAATACCTCTCACCTGGAACCCAGGACAAATCCTAACCTTTCCGAACATCAGTCTTCCCTCCACTTCTTCCAAGATGAGTGAGAGGCTGAGGTAAATGAGGGATTTGAAAATGCATTGTTTCAAATGCATTTGAAAATGCTGCCATGTTCCTGTTGGAGGACAGCATGGCATGGAAAACCAAGCCTTACTTGAGTGGGAAAGCAATTTTACTTTCACAGTTAAGCATAGGATGCATTTCACACTGACAGCCTTTTGCATAGATGTCAATGGGAGGAGTCCTTGAGCAGTCTTTTTTGTTGTTGTTGTTGCTTCCTGGTGGTGGTGGGCCCTGAGCTAGGTAGAGACTAGAGCCAGCAAAGGGCTCAGCCAAGCATAATCTGGCCCTTGGAGCTGAGCTGGATTCCCCATCACTGCTGCTGGAAGAGTTGTTCCAAATTTACCAAAGCTTAGAAAGTAATGAGCAGAGGCCTTGGTTGATGAGAGGACAGAAAATGGGGAGAGATGTAAGGTCCTAACTCAGGTCCCAAAAAAGAAGTTACAGTGGAGTCCAAGGTGCCACTCTCTGCTGAGGAAGGAGCCAGATGGTTCTGAGGCCAAGGAGTCATAAGAGGATGATAGCCCAGGAAGTAAGTCTGGCAGGGTCTGGGCCTGAAGCAAGAGCAGAGTGGATGGTCCCTGGTCCCAGACAACTATGGGGCTGAAGTGGCTTCCAAAGGTTGGGGTAGGCTGGGGCACCTTTCCTTCCTAACGTCTTCCTGGGCACCACTAGGCCTTTGGAATAATAGGTGCCCACTATCATAAGCTGTGTTCATGCCTGGTCCCGAGGCTGGCTCTACCTCTTTCAGAAGCAGATGACTCTCCTGGGATGGGCCAGGTCTCTGGTGAGCAGTGTTTATTGTCCTTTTAGGTGACACTCTCTGAGCCCAAAGAAACCACCATCAGGAACAATCAGGGCTTCTTCTCTGCTGTCACTTGGGGTTGAAGGAATGTGATGCACACAAATGAGGACAAGTCCTGTGAACCTGAAGGTGGAGGAGCGCTGGGCCATGGCTCCGGCCTTGAGAACACCACCACCACGACTGAGGGTGGACATTTCTCAATGGTGTTCAGTTGTCCACAACTGAAAGTGAGAAGTGGGAAGATGGGCTTGCCCTAGAAGAGGGTGGTTAAAGGATCAGGGGCTGCTGGGGTATGGGTGGATCTCATCTGGTCTTCTCATAAGCCATTCTTTGTTTCCCTGTGGGGCCTGGGCCCTTGATATGTAAGCCCAGATGTGTGGGGCTCAGTTTTTTATTAACTCATTGCCCAAGTGGCTAGTTGGTATCAAAAGCCGAGCACCAAGCATCCACGAGGGGCCTTTCAGGACCAGCTCTGCCTCTGACCAGTTGTGTCACCTAAGGGAAGTTACAAAACTTTGAGTTAATTTTCTCACCTGTCCGACGAAGCAGCATTTCCTGCCCTGCTAGCTTCACAGGGTAGTGTGCATCAAAGGCGACTGCATCAGGACAGGGCTTTAAACTGTTCAGTCATATGTAGTATTGCTGTATTAACCAGGCTGAACTTGTCCAAGAAGAGAAGGTATGCTCTTTGGGAGGGATGCATCAGTGAGCTGTATGGTGCTTGCATCCCTCCTGGAGAGGGCTCTTTGGTATATATGTGTCTTTTTTGCCTTCCAGCCCCGAACCTTCCCAGAAAGTTTACCATGTCCCATTGCCCATCAGCCAAGGAAGGGGGGGAACATTTTATTTTTAGCCTTAACTTTCCCATGCCAAATGTAGACTTTTCTCTGACATTTCTTTCCAGGTCTCAGACCCAGCCTGGCAACAGTAGCATAAGGTCTTGGATGAGAAAGCCACCTGAGAGCAAGGTCAAGGCCTCCTCTGACTTGAGCTCTCTGAGGCCACCTGCTGCCCTGCCTGGGACCCAACTGGTTCCTGCGCTGAGGGCCACTGCTGGGGTAGTGCTGCTGGGGCTGAAGTGGGGAACCTTAGGCTGGGTAAGGCTGCTTTCCACTGGCGTTGGCCACCACCTCTCTGAAATACATGTGATACTCTGATACTCTCAACAGTGTGGGCCTCTTGGGACCCAGGCTTCAGGGCCTGGCCTTTCCAAAAAGCTGCCAAACAGGGTCCACCGGAAAGGCTGTTTCCCTCCTGGCCAGTTAGCAAGTATCTCTTTGAGAATTACATGAACGTGCTGAGCTGTCAGTGGAGGAAAGTACCAGAGAGAATGTGGCCCACAGCTCTGTGAGCAGACCTGGCTCTAGAAGCCAGGCCAGGCTAGAGGCCACAAGAGTTCTTTTTACCAGGTGCTATCAGCCCATCATGATTTCATGTGGATTAGGTTGCTTTCCTGGGCCACAAACCCAAATGCTTTATAATAACCCCAATAAACAAAGAACCTGTTACAACAGTTTTTCACCCCTTGTTCAGTTGTGATGGTCTGGCAGCCATAGTGGCCCTCAGGATAACTTTCACTCCAAGGGTGGTCATTCAGAGCCTTCCTGAACATTTCACCAGATGTGCACCAGTATTGAGTATAATGTGGCCCAAAGGAGGCAGGACAGAAGCACTCTTTACCTCCTGTCACTCGTGAGGGCAGAGACTGTGCCCCCAGTGTTGTGTCCTCACAACAACTTGGCACAAGTACACCAGGTTAAGAAAGCTATAGGCATAATGGGATTCAGCTGGTGCCTGAAGAAACTCACAGCCTAGTTGGGAACGTGGGATGGACACTTGGGAAAGAAACCTAAGTCACGAAAATATATTGAGGCCACTGCGAAAGAAGTGGGAATGTATGTCAGGGATGGTCAAGAGTAGAGGAGGGGGCAGTCACTGAGAACTGTGGGAGTGGGGATGGATGAAGACTCACTGAAGGAGGTGTGACCTGAGACAGGGCCAGATGATGGATAGGTCGATGGCTAGGTGGGTGTGTGAATGGATGGTGGATGGGGTGGAGGGTGGATTAATGGATGGATAGATGGGTGGGTGAATGGAAGTTACGGTGAGTAGACAAGAATTTAGGGGCTACAGGCCATGAGGAAGATGAAAGAAAAGACCCAAAGACAGGAAATCTTTCTTAGGGAGCATGAGTATGACCAGAAAACTCAGGGAAGTTGATAAAGGGATTGGAGAATGGGATATAAGACCAAACTGAGGGCTAGGACTGGAATGAGGCAGACCCTAGCCATCTGTGTCCTTGGAACAGTTCTCTGCTCTTTGAGAATATGCTCAAAACAGAGCAGTCACACCCTTTCTGGGTGTGGTGCTTGAGTGTTCCCCTTCATGCCGTCCTATGCCCAAAGAGAGGAGCCTTGGCTGCTCTGCTAAGTAGCTTCCGTAGCATTTTCACATCCCCTTGCTTCTCTAGCCATTTTGGAAGTATAAGCTTGTGCGCCTTCTGGACTTCCTCAAGCATGTGCCTTCTGTCCTGCCTTATTTCCTGTAGTTTTGGGGTAGAAAGGGAGGCGTGTGTGTACCTGCCCAACACTTTGGAGGATCAGATGCTCTGCTGTCTCTTCCTCCCTAGACTAAGCTTATGGGTTGTGAGGCTGAGGATCTACACCTCTCTGCCTCTTCCATTGCCAGACCTCAGCTCCCTTCCTCCGCATAGCACCCTTCCCTCCAAGTAGCACCCTTGTTCTCCCTTTCTCTCCTTGATCTCATGGATCCCTGAGCTTTTTCTCAGGAGTTCTTGTCCTGTCTCTTTGGCTAGCGAGGGGACCTGGGCAAACTCCTTGACCTCCAGAAACCTATTTTCCATATCCAAGCCCTTCTCTGATGACCCCACTTGCTGCTTTGGCCAGTTCCCAAGACACCCTGTCTCTTCTCCTGGCTTGGCAGTCTGTATTTGTAGGCATCGCCTTCCCTGGGCAAATGTCTAGTGGCAGCACCATTCCTGCCTCTTCCCCAGAATGCATTCTTTCCTTTACTGCCCTTTGTTTTCTCATTTTTCTCTACCCATACTCTGAAACCACGGTGCATGTATAAGAAAATTATGAATTTTTGATGTTTCAGGAGGCTCACTGGTGTAGTACTTGTGCCTTTCTCTGACTTGGCATTCATTCTTGTCCCAGGACAAACAGGGATTGGATTTGATTGGTGAGTTTGGAAAAGAAACTGACTTTGAGAAGGCCAGTCCTTCTTTCTCTCTCTTTTGTTATCCAGTCTGTGCACAGAGACTGCATTTGCCCTCTTCCTCTTTGCTGCAGGCATTATAGGAGCAAACGTATGGTAGTCCAGGGTGCTTAATGCTCTCCAATTCTGGGATTTGGTGTTAGTAACCCCACTTGCTGGCAGCCATCAGCCACATTTGCCAATACCAGCTTTTCAGTAGTAAAGATTATATGTTGGTCTCCCCATATCTTATTTCTCAAGTGGAAAATTATATTAATAGCTAATACCTAGCACATTAATTTAGTTCTTACAGTGTTGGCATGGAAGAGGTATTAGCATTAACCCATTCTACAGATGGGCACAGAGAGGTCAAGTAAACTGGTCATGGCTGAGGCAGGAATTGGCCTCATGGAGTCTGGCCCCAGAGACCACACTGTTGGACTCAGTGCTGTATTGCCCCTTAAAGAGGGATGTTATTTATTGGCTTTCCTCAAGTCCCAATATAGTCTCATTTCCTATTCTTGAATATCAAGCTGTATTTTTATTTGTTGATGTTATATATTATTTGTTTTTGTCCTTATGTTTTGTCCAGATATTGAGACAAAGGTAAGGAGAATGTGGTTCTGAAACAGTGAATCTAAAGGGAGAATTCTCTGGAAGACTCCAGGTGAAATTCCAGAGGGCTGTGCATCCAGGGTAAGAGAAGGCAGAAGCAGGGGGGCAGAGCATTCTGAGCAGCCTGAAGATAAGCAAGTGGGTAGAGATGA
>CM053573.1:141968130-142001199 GCA_028646485.1 Cryptoprocta ferox | reverse complement strand
CCTAATGCACAGAGTGAGGGGAGGCCTTTGGCCAGAGCCCCCACCTGGTCTTTCAACAAACCACTCATGCCCAGAAGAGACACCCGCCAGCCTCCCTGGCCGGAGCCTACCCAGTGTGATGGAGGCAAGGTTTCAGGTCCAACACTGGATCTAACTAAGAGGAAGCTGAGCCCTTGTCATCAGCCTTGCTCTTTGCCATGTGCTGCAAACAAGGCTGAGGCAGGTTCCCACGAAGACCTCCATTGTCCTTGGAGACAGGATGTACACACACATAAACAGAAATGACTGAAGGACACTAGAAGACAAGACATCGTCAAATGCCGAGATGTGTGCAGAAAAATCAAGGTCCACGTGGAGGGAGCGCTGATGCGGACTTATGGGGAATGGGTTTGGCATTGGGTTGATGAGGAGGAGCCCAGGGTGGGTGGATATGTGTCCCTGGGACAAGCTTGGATGCACATGGGAAGGTAGGAAGACTCAGGTCAAAAGCCCTGGTGTGTGGATGCTACAAACCAAGGCCCAGCTCCTCCCCATGGGATTTGGCTTCCTACACCAGTGTGACCTTGTGCAAGCCACTGAGGAGTCTGAGCACTTTTTACCACCGTCCAGTGCAGGAGTTGGACATGAGGGGCTTTGAGCTAGCTTCTCCTTTGACACCTATGGTCTCCTGAGCTACTGAGTGTTTGTCAGAATGGGGACTAATGGAGAGGGAGGTGTGGGGAGGATAAAGCTGGTGGTGACTCAGGGTAGACTGGTAAGAAAGGAGGAAAAGGAGACCACATGGAAGGCAGCAAGAGATATCTGTTTAGTTTGGGCTGAAGGAGTTCCCAGACCTCTTTCTTTGGTTAGTGTCCATTAATTCAGCCCTAATCTGAGTGTGCTAAGGAATCCACATGAGAGAGACCTGATCCTTAAGAATGAAGTTCAGCAGGGGAAGTAAGAACAACACAAGGCAGAACATGCTGGTGGCAGGACAGCCAAGGATCATTGTGGAAAGTTGAGGGGAAAGTGGAGTGTGAAGAAAGCGGACTTGAAGGGTGGGTAGGATTTCAAAACCTGATGGGGGAAGAGTTGTTCTAGGTGAAGGACTTGTTGGAAAACAAGGAGTATGTGGGGATGCTGTGTGTGGTCTTGGCTTGAGTGACAAAGACAGCATGTCAGTTATGCTCGGAGTGCTTGGAAATGCTTGTTCTGCATGAGCTGTAGTCTAGGAGTCTGAAATCCTTTCCAGCATTTACTCCTTTTGTCATGTGGAGGTTTTATGGATAAAATGCCTGTGTGTCCACTGTCACTGAGCACTGTTTAGCATGAAACACTGCTTGTGCATAAACACAATCTAGCACCTGGTGTTTTGGTTGCCAGCAATATCAGACGGGAGCCCTGGCAGGAAGCAGGGAGTTGAATAAAGGCTGATTTACAGAGGCATGGCAGAGGATGGAGACCCACCAGACACCAGCAAGAGGTGGGAGCCTGTGCCACCCCTAGCTTGAAGGCGCTAGAGAAGAAATATGTGGGAGCCAGGGGAAGGAACCTTCCCCCGGGAGCTGTGGTTACAGGGGGATGGCCACTACCAGAGTCATGGTGTCAAAGCAGGGAGGGAGCAGACAGGAATATCCCATCCCTTTCTCCTTCCTCCCTCTGATCTGGTACCTTCTACTGGGACCAGGAAGCTGGAGGTAAGATAAAGGGAATCCGGGTGATGCCATCCACTGGGACCTGTGTCCCAGAGCAGAGAGGCAGAGGATGGATGTGGGGTGCAGATAAGAATAAGCAGCACCGAATAGAGAGAATTACAGAAGCGCCTTCCCATGGCATGCAACAGGTGGCAGAAAAGGGATCTGCGCCCAGGCATTGGAGTGTCTAGAGAGTCTGGGCTCTGGACGCCAGGAGGGGACTTGCCTCATTTTGGAACGAGTCAGTGAGAAAGGAAATGTCAGGCAGAACAAGTAAACACATTCCAGTATCCTTGGTTTGGAGAGGGTCCCTGGAGTCCTGGTGAACAGAGGTGGGGATATCTAGGGGGGATCCCTGAGTAGAAAGGAGATTTTCCTGTGCAGCTGTGCCCACTATGTGGACAGTTTTTAAGAGGTCCTTGGGGCTTTCCAGAGCACACAGTCTCTTTGGGACTCTGATTCCTCACACTCCCCTGTCTTTCAAGAGACTACTCAGTTTCCCAGCTCTAGTCCTTTCACTCTGACATCTCCCAGGGCCTGTTAAGCTCCATGAGAAAGAATTGCCAGCATTTCATGTGACTAAAACCCCCAAACACCTGGTTCTGCCACATTCCGATCTGTTTTCCTCCCCAAGATCTTCCTTTTCCCCTCTGGGTTAATGTTGGCAGTGCTCTAAGCACTGGGGATGAGATCTCTGGAATCACTTATCTCTCCTTGCTCTGCACACTCAACTCGTCGTCATATTCTGGCAGACAGACATGCAGGCCACCTCTAGCAGATCTCCTACGGCTGCCTCCGCTGTTCGGGTCTGTGCTCCAGACTTTCACGCCACCAGCCTCCCACCTCTTCACATTGCTCCCCTACCTGTGGTGCACATTCTTGAAACAAGGGAAAGGGGAGGAATTATTGGGGGAGAGCTGTTAAGAGCCTCAGAGGACATACCAACAACCAGGAACAGATGCCAGGAGTGGTTGAAGAAACCCATACTTCCAAACCATTTCCTAAAGTATAGCCCTTGATGGCAGTTCACATCAGTTAAGAGGCAGGGCGTGGAGTCAGGCAGTGTACATGTGTCCTCCTTTGACTTCTTTGAACCAGTTGTAATATTGTATTGGTTCCCTCATTATTAGCAAGTGAAACAAAATCCTTAAGAGTAATGATTTTACCTTTTTTTTTTTTTTAAATCATCTTTAACAAACCTCTCCTAAGTTCCTTTGTGGACTGTTAGAAGTAAGCCTTATCCAAACCAGCAAAACCTAAGGCATTGCTGAGTGAACACTGACCCCTGTCCATCTGCGGTAGTCTGTATGGCTAGTGTTTTTCTTGCCCAGTGCGCTTTCTTATTCCCCTTCTGGTAACAGACTCCGTACCCGTACCCTGCTCACGCTCCTGATCTGACCAGTGGCAGTACCTCATTCTTTGGCAACTGTACTTGAATCAAGGGGTAGCATGGTGCATAAATATGAATAATCAGAATTCTGTTCATAGGAATAAAGGATCGCTGGGGGGAAAAGTTTGGCTTGTTTCGACAGGTTTGCCTTATCATAGGCTCCCTATGAAACAGTCTGAGGCAAACCTTACATTGGCGAGGTGCAACCCCAGGGAAGCAAGAGAAAAGGAAAAAAGGTAAGTCATGTGGGGATGGAGAAAAAGTAAATTCAAGGTAATGATTTTTAAGCTGGCTCCAAGAAAACCCAGCTGGTTGTATAGTTCTTTTAGAAGAACCTTGCAGAACTACCAAGTCTGGGACAGTCCATCGGGTAGGGGTGGGTGGGAAGACAGTGATGGAATTTATCTGCTAGCTCTTGTCTCAGTGAAGTTCACCAAAAGGACATCAAGTCCCTCACACTGCAGGATTGTATTTCTTGGTCACTCTTGGCAGTTGTTGGGGAAAGCTACATTTTGCATCCCATAGTGTGACAGTCTATATCACAAGTGGTGGAAGGAGCCAACCCAGGTTGGGTTGGACTGGAATTGGGGAGTGTGTCTTGTCTTGGGTGCTGAGAGTTCCGGTTATTATGGATTCTGAGTTCTCTCAGTACACTCCTAGTTCCATCATCCAAGAAGCATCTCAGCCCCTGTTGTATACCAGGCATTATTCTAGGTGTTAGGGATACAGCAGTCCTCCTGAACTTATCTTCTAGTGTGCCGGGCAGGCTAACAAATGAAAAGGTAATATGTAAAATGGAGATAGGTACTATGGAGAAAATAAAAGAGAAAGAAGATAAGGGGTGTTGGGCCCAAGGGTGCTGTTGTAAATAATAGCACGAAGGAAACAATTTCTGAAAGGTAGGTGTGTGTGTGCGCGTGCGTGTGTTTCTGTCTGGCCCTGCATGCTTTTTTTAATTATTTTAATTTTAATTTCATTTGTGCCAGTGTAGTTAACATATAGTGTTACATTGGTTTCAGGTGTCCGCTATAGTGATCAACAATCCCATACATCATCCGGTGCTCGTCATGATAGGTGCACTCCCTAATGTCCATTGCCTATTTCACCCATCCTCCCACCCACCTCCCTTCTGGTAACCATCAGTTCTGTGTAGTGAAGAGTCTGTTTCTTAGTTTCTCCCCCCACCCCTTGCTTGTTTATTTCTTAAATTCCATATATGAGTGAAATCATATGGTATTTGTCTTTCTCTGACTTACTTTGCTTAGCATTATACTCTCTAGCTCCATCCAGGCCATTGGAAATGGCAAGATTTCACTTTTTTAAGCTGAGTAATATTCCACTGTGTATATAGATAACACATCTTTGTCCTTTCATCAGTTGGTGAATGCTCGGTCTGCTTCAATAATTTGGCTATTATTTGTAATGCAATAAACATGAGGGTGCGTGTATCCTTTTGAATTAATGTTTTTGTATATTTTTTGGTAAATAGCTACTAGTGAGCTCTCTGGATCATAGGATAGTTCTATTTGTCACTCTTTGAAGAAGCTCCATACCGTTTTCCACAGTAGCTGCACCAGTTTGCATTTCTACCAACAGTGCAAGAGGGTTCCTTTTTCTCCACAGCCTCCCCAACACCTGTTGGTTCTTGTGTTGTTGATTTTAGTCATTCGCACAGGTGTGAGGTGGTATCTCAGGTGGTTTCCACTTGCATTTGCCTGATTAGATGTTAAACATCTCTTCATGTGTCTGTTGGCCGTAAGGACTTCTCTGGGGGGAAAAGGCCTGCTCAGGTCCTCTGCGCATTCTTTAATTGTATTATTTGAATTTTTGGTGTTGCATTGTTTAAGTTCTTTGTATATTTTGGATATTAACTCCTTATCCGGCATATCATTTCCAATATCTTTTCCCATTCAGGAGGTTGCTTTTGGTTTTGTTGATGGTTTCCTTTGCTGAGCAAAAGCTTTTTACTTTGATGAAGTCTCAGTAGTTTGCTTTTGTTTCCCTTGCCTGAGGAGACATATCTACAAAAGTCTTTCTGTAGCTGATGTCAAAGAAATACTGCCTATATTTTCTTCTTGGAGTTTTATGGTTCCAGGACTCACATTTAGGTCTTTAATCTATTGTGAGTTTATTTTTGTGTATAGTGTAAAAAAAAAAAGTGATACAATTTCGTTCTTTTTCATGTAACTGCCCAGTTTTCCCCACATCATTTGTTGGAGAGACTGTCTTCAAAGGATTGTATATATTTTCTCCTTTGTCATAGATTAATTGACCATGTAAGGGGGTTTATTTCTGGGGTCTGTATTCTGTACTATTGATATATGTGTCTGTTTTTGTGCCAGTATACTCATATTCTTTTATTACTATCATTTTGTAGTATATTTTGGAATCTGGGACTGTGATATCTCCAGCTTTGTTCTTTCTTCTCAAGGTTGTTTTGGCTATTTGTTTTGTTTGTTTGCTTGTTTGTTTTGAGGTTCCATACAACCTTTAGGATTTTTTGTACTAGTTCTGTGAAAAATACATTTGGTATTTTGATAGAAATTGCATTGAATCTGTAGGTTATTGGGGATAGTATGGACACTAAGAATATTAAATCTTCCAATCATGAGCATGAAACACCTGTCCATTTGTTTGTGTCATCTTCAGTTTTTTTCATCAATGTCTTTTTCTTTTTTTCCTTTGGAGTACAGGTCTTTTACCTTTATTGGTAAAGTTTATTTCTGGGTCTTTTATTCATTTTTGTGCAATTGTAAATGGGAATATTTTCTTAATTTACCTTTTTCTACTTCTTTATTAGTGTATAGGTATGCAACAGATTTTTGTATATTAATTTTTTTATCCTGTGACTTTACTGAATTCATTTATGAGTTCTGATAGTTTTTTTTGTTGGAATCTTTAGGGTTTTCTAATACAGTATCATGTCATCTACAAACAGTGACAGTTTTACTTTTTCCTTACCAATTTAGGTGCCTTTTATTTCTTTTTATTCTCTGGTTGCTACAGTTAGGACTTCCAGGACTATGTTGAAGAAATGTGAGGAGAGTGGACATCTTGGTCTTGTTCCTGACTTAGAGGAAAAGCTATCAGTTTTTCACAATTGAGTATGATACTAGCTGTGGATTTTTCATATATGCCCTTTATATTGTTGAGGTATGTTCCCTCTGATCCTACTCTGTTGAAAGTTTTTATCATGCATGAATGTTGTACTTTGTCAAATACTTTTCTGCATCTATTGAAATGATCATATGGTTTTTATACATTTTCTTGTTGATGTGATGTATCAGGTTGATTGATTTGTGAGTATTACCAATCTTGCATTCCTGGAATAAATACTGCTTGATGGTGATGAAAGATCTTTTTTTAATGTTTCAAGTTTTATTTAAATTTTAGTTAACATTCATTGCAATATTGGTTTCAGGGGTAGAATTCAGTGATTCATCACTTACATATAACATCCCATGCTCACCATAACAAGTGCCCTCTTTAATACCTGTCACCCATCTAGCCCATCCCTCACCGACCTCCCTCCATCAACTCTCAGTTTGTTCTCTATTGTTCAGAGTCTCTCGTGGTTTGTTTACCTTTCTCCTCTTTTTTTCATCTTTCCCATATATTTATCTGTGTTGTGCTTAAATTCCACAAATGATTGAAATCATACGGTATTTGTCCTTCTCTGACTTATTTTGCTTAGCATAATACACTCTAGCTCCATCAACGTCATTGCAAATGGCAGGATTTCATTCTTTTTGATGGCTGAGTAATATTCCAGAATACACACACACACACACACACACACACAGACACCTTCAGTTGATGTACAATTGGACTCTTTCCATTATTTGTCTAAACCAGGGTGCATGTACCCCTTATAATCTGTATTTTTGTATCCTAGGTATTGCGGCAATACCTAGTAGTGCATTTGCTGTATTGTAGGGGTTCTATTTTTAGTTTTTTGAGGAACCTCCATACTGTTCTTCAGGGTAGATGCACCAAATGCATTCTCATCAACAGAGCAAGAGGGTTCCCCTCTCTCCACATCCTCACCTATACCTGTTGTTTCTTGTGTTGTTAATTTTAGCTATTCTGACAGGTGAATGAACATCTTCTTTATTCATTCGTCAGTCAGTGGACAATTGGGTTCTTTCCATAATTTGGCTATTGTTGCTAATGCTGCTATAAACATCCATTAGGGTGCATGTGCCCCTTCGAATCAGTATTTTTGGTTTTTTGTTTTGTTTGTTTGTTTGTTTTGGTAAATAACTAGTAGTGTAATTGCTGGGTCACAGAGTAGCTCTATTTTTAACCTTTTGAGGAATACCAGTACTGTTTTCCAGAGTGGCTGTGCCGATTTGCATTCCTAGCAACAATGTAGAAGAGTTTTTCTTTGCTTCCTCTCCAACATCTCTTGTTTCCGGAGTTGTTAATGTTAGCCATTCTGACAGGTGTGAGGTGGTATCTCATCATAGTTTTGATTTGTATTTCCCTGATGATAATTGATATTGAGCATCTTTTCATGTTTCTGTTACCCATCTGTATGTCCTCTTTGGAAAAATGTCCATGTCATCTGCCTATTTCATAACTGGATTATTATTATTATTTTATTATTTTTGAGTATTGAGTTTAAGTTCTTTATAGATTTTGAATACTAGCCCTTTATCTGATATGTCATTTGCAAATATCTTATCTCATTCCATAGGTTGCCTTTTAGTTTTGTTGATTGTTTCCTTTGCTGTGCAGAGGCTTTTTATCTTGATGAAGTCCCAGTAGATCATGTTTGCTTTTGATTCCCTTTCTTCAGGAGACTTATCTAGTAAGAAGTTGCTTCGGCTGAGGTGAAAGAGATTGCTGCCTATGTTCTCCTCTAGGATTTTGATGGTTTCCTGCCTCGTCTCACATTTAGGGCTTTTATCCACTTTGAGTTTATTTTTGTGTATGGTGTAAGAAAATGATCTATTTTCATTCTTCTGCATATGGCTGTCCAATTTTCTTAACACCATTTGTTGCAGAGACTGTGTTTTTTTTCCGTTGGATTTTTTTTTCCTGCTTTATTGAAGATTAGTTGACCATATAGGTGTGGGTCATTTCTGGGTTCTGTATTCTGTTCCATTGTTCTATGTGTCTGTTTTTGTGCCAGTACCATACTGTCTTGATGAATACATCTTTGTAATATAGTTTGAAGTCCGGGATTGTGATGCCTCCAGCTTTTCTTCTTTAGGATTGCCTTGGCTATTCAGGGTCTTTGTGGTTTTATGCAAATTTTAGGATTGTTTGTTCTAGCTTTGTAAAAAATGCTGGTGGTATTTTGATAGGGATTGCATGAAATGTTCCTAGGTATCTTGTTTTTCAGTGCACTTGTAAATGGGATCGATTCCTTCATTTCTCTTTCTGCTGCTTCATTATTGGTGTATAGAAATGCAACAGATTTCTGTAGGTTGATTTTATATCCTGTGACACTGCTGAATTCATGTATTAGTTCTAGCAATTTTTTGGTGGAGTCTTTAAGGGTTTCTACCTATGGTGTCATGTCATCTGCAACTAGTGAAAGTTTGACTTCTGCCTTGCTGATTTGAATGCCTTTTATTTCTTTTTGTTGTCTGAGTGGTGAGGCCAAGATTTCCAGTACTATGTTAAATAGTGATGGTGGGAATGGGCATCCTTGTCCTGTTTCTGACCATAGGAGAAAAGCTCTCAGATTTCCCCACTGAGGTTAATATTAGCTGTGAGTCTTTTGTATGTGGCCTTTATGATGTTGTATGTTCCGTCTATCCCTACTTTCTTGAGGGTTTTTAATGAAGAATGGATGCTGTTTTTTGTCTAATGCTTTTTCTGCATCTATTGAGAGAATCATGATTCTTATCCTTTATTAATGCAGTATCACATTGATTGATTTGTGAATATTTAACCAGCCCTGCAGCTCAGGAATAAATGTCACTTGATCATGGTGAATAATTCTTTGAATGTACTGTTGAATTCAAATTGCTAGTATCTTGTTGAAATTATTGCATCCATGTCCATCAGGGCTATTGGCCTGTAATTCTCCTTTTTGGTGGGGTCTTTGGTTTTGGAATCAACATAACGCCTCATAGAAGGAATTTAGAAGTTTTCTTTTTCATTTCTATTTTTTGGAACAGTTCGGGAAGATTAGGTATTAACTCTTTAAATGTCTGGTGGAATTCCCCTGGGAAGCCATCTGGCCCTGACTTTTGTTTGTTGGGAGATTTTTGATTACTGTTTCAGTATATTTGCTGGTTATGGATCTGTTCAAATTTTCCATTTCTTCTTGTATCAGTTTTGGTAGTTGTATGTTTTAGGAATTTATCTATTTCTTCCAGATTGCCCAGTTTTTGGCATATAATTTTTCATAATATTCTGTTGTAATTGTTTTTATGTCTGTGGTATTGGTTTGATCACTTCCCTTTCATTCATGATTTTACTTATTTGGGTCCTTTCTCTTTTTTCTTTTTAAAAACATTTTTTAAATGTTTTATTTATTTTTGAGAGAGAGAGAGAGAGAGAGAGAGACAGCATGAGCAGGGGAGGGTCAGAAAGAGAGGGAGACACAGAATCCGAAGACAGTCTCCAAGTTCTGAGCTAGCTGTCAGCACGGAGCGCAATGCAGGGCTCAAACCCACGAACCATGAGATCATGACCTGAGCTGAAGTTGGCCGCTCAACCAACTGAGCCACCCAGGCGCTCCTCTCTTTTCTTTTTGATAAGTCTGGCTAGGGGTTTATCAATTTTGCTTAGTCTTTCAAAAAACCATCTCTTAGTTTCACTGATCTGTTCTCGTTTTTGTTTGTTTGTTTCTATAACATTTATTTCTGCTCTATATTATTTCCCTTCTTCTTCTGGCTGTAGGCTTTATTTGCTGTTCCTTTTCTAGCTCATTTAGGTGTAAGGTTAAGTTGTGTATTTGGGACCATTCTTGCTTCTTGAGATAGGCCTAAATTGTAATATAGTTTCCTCTTAGGACTGCCTTTGCTGCATCCCAAAGGGTTTGAACTGCCATATTTTCATTTTCTTTCATGTACTTTTAAATTTCATCTTTAATTTTCTAGTTAGCCCATTCATTTTTAAGTAGGACACTCTTTAACCTCCGTGTAATTGTGGTCTTTCTAAAATTTTTCTTGTGGTGGACTTCAGGTTTTATAGTGTGTTGGTCTGAAAGTATGCCTGGTATGATCTCAATCTTTTTGTACTTGTTGAGGGCTGACTTGTGACCCAGTGTGTGATCTATTCTGGAGAATGTTCCATGTCCACTCGAAAAGATAATGTGGATTCTGCTGCTTTAGGATGAAATGTTCTGGATATATTTGTTAAGTCCATCTGGTCCAGTGTGTCATTTAAAATCATTGTTTCCTTGTTGATTTTCCTTGTTGATGTTCTGTCTCCATTGTTGTAAGTGGGGTGTTAAAGTCCCTTACTGTTACTGTATGATTATCAATGAGTTTCTTTATGTTATTAATTGATTTATATATTTGGGACATAAATATTTACAATTTGGCACATAAATATTTACAATTGTTAGATCTTCTTGATGGATATAGACCCCTTAATTATGAATTAATGCGCTTCTTCATCTTTTATTGCAGTCTTTGGCTTAAAATCTAGTTTGTCTGATATATGTATGGCTACTCTGGGTTTCTTCTGGCAAAACCATGATAGATGGTTCTCCGTCCCCTCACTTTCAATCTGCTGATGTCTTTAGGTCTAAGATGAGGCTTCTGTAAGCAGCATATAGATGGATCTTGTTTTTTTTATGCAGTCTGATACCCTGTGTCTTTTGATTCAAGCATTGAGTCCATTTACACTCCGAATGATTATTGAAAGATATGAATTTAGTGCCATTGTGTTGCCTGTAGAGTTGGTGTTTCTGGGGATGTTCTCTGGTCCTTTCTAGTCTTTGTTGCTTTTGGTCTTTTGTTTTGTTTTTTTCTCCAATTGTAGAGTCCCAATTAAAGTTTCTTGCAGGTCTGGTTTAGTGGTCATTAACTCCTTTATTTTTTGTTTGTCTGGGAGATGCTTTATCTCCCCTATTCTGAATGACAGGCTTGCTGGATAAAGAATTCCTTTTTTTTTTTTTTTTTAATATTTATTTATTTTCGAGAGACAGAGAGACAGAGCACGAGTGGGGGAAGGGCAGAGAGAGAGGGAGACACAGAGTCGGAAGCAGACTCCAGGCTCTGAGCTGTCAGCACAGAGCCCGACATGGGGCTCGAACCCACGAACTTCACAGTTCATGACCTGAGCTGAAGTCGGACACTTAATTGACTGAGCCACCTGGGCACCCCATAAAGAATTCTTGGCTACATATTTTTTGCATTTAGCACGTTGAATATATCCTGCCACTCCCTTCTGGCCTGTCCAGTTTCTGTGGACAGATCTGCTGTGAACCTGATTTGTCTTCCCTTGTAGGTTAAGGATCTTTTTCCCTTTGTTGTTTTCATGATTCTTTTGTCTGAGTATTTTGTGAATTTGCCATGATAAGCCTTGGTGATGGTTAGCTTCTGCTGAATTGAATGGGAGTTCTCTGTGCTTCTTGGATTTTAATGTCCATGTCTTCCCTAGATGGGGAGTTTTCAGCTATAATTTGCTCACATAAACCTACCCCCCTTTTCTCTCTTCATCTTCTGGGACTCCTATGATACAAATGTCATTCTTCTTTAATTAAGTCTCTGAGTTCTCTTAGTCTTGTATCTTGATCTTTGGCCTTTGTATCTTTCTTCCTTCCAGCTTCATTATTTTCCATAATTTTGTCTTCTGTATCACTGATTTGCTCATCTACTTCATCCTTCCTCACAGTCATGGCTCCATTTGAGGTTGTATCTTGTTTATAACATTTTCAATTTTAGTTTGACTACACTGTAGTCCTTTTATCTCTGCAGAAAGGGATTCTCTGGTGTCTTCTATGCTTTTTTTTTTTTTCCAAGCCCAGATAATATTATAATTGTGGTTTTAAATTCTAGTTCTGATATCTTACTTACATCTCTGATTAAATCCCTGGCCATGAGTTCTATTGTTTATTCTTTTGGGGTGAGTTTCTCCCTCTCATCATTTTGTCCAGAAAAGAAAAGAGCAAAGAAGAAAAGGAAAGCAAACAAACAAACAAACAAACATTACAGATCCTGGGTGCCTTTTGATCTCCTTGTTAAAAGAATCTAGATCCAAAAATAAAGAATATGTATGTATATATTATAAGTGTATATGTAAAAATAAAAAATAGTAAAAATTAAAGGTTTTGAACAAAATAAGAAAATAAATAAAAAATAAGAAGAAATAAAGGATAAAAGTAAAATAGAATTTAGAGCCTGTTTCCCCTAGCGCTGAAGCTTTGTGGCACTTCAATCCACAGACTTGGTGCAGGGGAATTGTTTATGCTGAGTCTTTTAGGGAGGGGGCTTGCTGTGCTGATTCTCAGACTGACTTGTTTTAGTGGAAATGTGCCTCTGGAGTGCAGGGGGGTGGGGCTTGGTGTAAGTGGCTCCAGTCCATTCTAGGTGGTGCTCTTTTGCTCCCAGAAGGCTTTCAGCTCTCCAGGGCACAATGAATATGGCCTCTCCCCACTCCATAGCCCAGGAGCTGAATGTTCACCACCCCCCCTTGCCCACTCTTCAAGGAAACCTCACAGAAGAGCAGTTAATCACACTCTTGTGGCCCCTGTCTCCACCAGAACCCTGGCCTTCACCCAGACTGTGCTCAAGCTTCTCTCTGCCAGTTGATTTCCTTGGTGTTCAGAATGATTTGATAACTAGCTGTATTCAAAGGATGAGACAAGCTTAGGATATCCTTACTCCACCATCTTAACTCTAACCCCCTCTTTTAAGCTTCTTGAAGTCTTTAGGTGTTATGTAAGGACCTGAGAACTTTTAAGCATATTTTAAACGATTCTTCATCGTAATTTTTTATTTTACATTAGAAATTTCTTCTGAGATATTTCAGGATCAGGTTGTATTTTCCCTACCCCCCAACCCTGGCATCAACCATTTCTCCAAAGAATACTGGTTCATTAAAAAAATTTAAGGGGCACCTGGGTGGCTTAGGTGGTTGAGCGTCCCAACTTCAGCTCAGATCATGATCTTGCGGTTTGTGAGTTCAAGCCCCGCGTCAGGCTCTGTGCTGACAGCTCGGAGCCTGGAACCTGCTTCGGGTTCTGTGTCTCCCTCTCTCTCTGCCCCTTCCCCACTCACAGTCTGTCTGTCTGTCTCTCAAAAAAAAAATAAACGTTAAAAAACCTTTTTAAATAAAAAATTTATTTAAAAACCAAGATCTGGTAAGGCAATACATATTCTTATTGCTACTGAAGTGTCATTTTTTTCTAGGTTTTATGCACTGATAGGCCTTTGAAACGTATGCAATCCTATGCACACACATACACATCTATGTATATATGTATGTATTTATCATCTATCAATCATGTATCACCATCTTTCTTTCTATATCCATCCATCCATCAGAAAGCACAAATTTATACTGATCCCTCTGATTCCAGTCCAACACAACAATGTTCATTCTACCCTTCTCTCTTTTCCTTGGTTGTACTATATTTATTTGATAGTTAGAAACTGGCTTTCATTATCTACATTATATATATTTAGTTTATCAGCTCTAGGATACACATAACAGTTTCAGAACTGGTAATCAATACCCTTATGAAGAACACATCTTCGAAATAGTATAGAAAATTTCTGTTTTCTTTTATTCAAACTTACTTGTTCAAAATACAGTTTTCCAAAGTAAATTTGGGTTCCTCTTTACGTCCTATATAGTTATGTTGTTCATTTGTTATACAGCTAGGTTTATTTACTAGAGTATGTATTCCATTTTGCATTCACTGCACTAAATGGAATATAATTTTTTTTCCTTTCTAACTTACTGTAATATTCTATCTTTGTTGTATACAGTTATATACATTCTGGAAAATGAATAGAATTGTGTATACATTAACACAGTGGTGATTGAACATGGTCCACGCATGGACAGTGATATAAAATATATAGTTCATTGCGTTTTGACAAATGCCGACACCTATGTAACCTATAGTACTGTCAACACACACAGTATTCTCAGTTGGTCAGCCGGTGGGAGGGGTGATCTGGAGGCTGAACAGGGAGTAATTACAAAGAAGCAAGTACTGATGGTGGTGTGGAAGGAGCAGGTAGTCTGGGGTGGAGATCCCTAAGCAAGTGGTGTGTTCTAGGGCACACCCCAGGTAAGCACAATAAATTCCCATGCTGCAGGCAGTCGTGGGTGAGAGGGCCAGAGGTGTGATTCCCACCACAACCACCACCATTGTCCTGCCAATGAAAACAGTAATATTCAGACCTCAGGGTCCTTGAGCTACAACCTAGATGCAGGCCAGCATCCTCAAGCCCCAGAACAGACCCATGGGTGGCAGGATAGTAGTGAAACAGGCTGAGTCATGTAAAGTTTGCTGTGAAGGAAATTCACATAAGAAACAGCCTGAAATTGGAAAGACCAAGAATATCTGTTGTCTGTATCCTGGGTGGATTTCATGGCAACTTAGCTCTATGGAATCTGAGTTGACTCTAACTCGATTTGCTCCAAGCCTGGGGCTACACTGGGACTCAAGGGAACATCGGGGAGGATTACAGCCCTGAAGCAGACAGCACTTTTCCCATCAGGACCATCTTTTCACTCAGAGACTCCCAAGAACAGTATTATTTTAATTCTGTTTTCCCCCTACAAATTTTGCCACCCTTGGCCCTCAAGATTTGTAGATGAGCTTTCTCAGGGTGCTGTACAAGGTGACATTGGCATACAGACCCAATCAGGGACAGGTATCATTTCTAGAATTGTGTTCTAATCTCATAATCGTGCTGGTCGCTCCTGCCAACCCCACTTAGATCATGCAGACCTTCAGCTTCTATTATTTTTGTGACATTTTTAGAAATTACCTCTTTTCGAATTACACTTCTGTCATAATATCAAGTTTAAAACTATTTCAACACATTTTGAAGAATCAGAATGTTGACTGTCTTGCACAATATATACATGTGTATATTATGTACATTTTTATTTGTTGGCAACCCCCAAAGAATACACTTAATTAAATTTTGATATGTTCTTGATGAATTGGAAACACTGAATCATGGAGTTCATGACTTTGTTTTTTATCTAACGGGTTACTGGCGTTGAGTACCTTTCATCTGCCATTCTCATATGTTACTGTGGTGTACTACCTCCTTTCTGTGTTAGGTAACAATATTTCCAAGTAAATACCAAATGACTTTTAATTGCAGGAAGACCCTACATATGTTTCTAATAGATTAAGAAGATGTAGAGTTTGAAAAATTTGCAAATTAGCAAGAAATTTTGTACTTCAATGCCTTTGACTTTTTGAAAGTCGATTTCCCTTTTTTGTTTTTTTTTTTTTGTTTTCGTTTTTGTTTACCTCAGAATTATGTTACGTCCTGCCCTTTATGTTGTTATAAAGGCAAGTGTTATTGATCACTATACCTTAAAGGGATAGTGAGTTTAATGGTTATAACAGCTCCACACACACAGTATATGCACACCAACACACACCACACGCACATTGCATAGACCACCAACCCAACACACATACATACATACACACATACATCAGAAACAACCACACACTGCACGTGACCCTCAAACCAAATATACCACAAACAGTTCACACACACGACACAACATACATGCCACAATACACCGTACACAGAATACACATATATGGCACAAACACCACACATATTACACACACATCTCATGTACACCACACATGTGACATGCATATAGTGCACCACTCCCTTAATACACAAAAACACATAACTCTCCACTCCCCCCCACACTCCACACATACACCACACTCAACACACATAGCACCACATACATCTCATGCAAACACTTCAAACATGCCTTGTATATAGCACACACAACACACAACAAACACCTACCACACACATACCAAACACACAGCACATGCACCACACACACACCGCATATAAACCAAAAGCACCCAACATAAAAGTCACAACACAGATATGCCAACACACTAACCATGCACCACAAACACACCACACAATACCAAACATCCCACACAAACAACACAGGCATAACACAGATTTGCACCCACATGCCCAATGGTTAAACCACACACAGCACACATATGCCCCAAACATGTGAAAATATACACCACACACACCTAACATGTTCATTACAATTATGCTGCACTCACAAATGCACACAACACACTGCACATAAATCACACCTACACACATATACACACACACACACAAGACATAGCTCACATGAAAACACTGGGCACACACCACACAACATTTATGCCCTACACACCAATGCCCACACATCAAAAAATCTACAGATAGAGTACAAATTCCACACATACACTGAAAACATACCACACAGAAGCTCGACACCCACATCACAAACACATTCACACACACACACACACTACATGTTAACCACCCATATAACACACACACATACCACATGTAAGCCCCAACCTGGGCACACATATACCAAAAACACCAACCATACAAATATCACACAAGACACATAAACCAAACATGCCACAAACAGCAAAAACAGATCATGTACCACACGTGTACCACGTACAGCATCCATCTAATCCAGACATCATACAGGTAGCACACACAGACCACGCCAACAACACACACATGACATGCAGATATGTGCCACACATGCACCATGGCTACACCACAAACACACCACATTTATACTGAACCACACACTAAATATGCACCACACACACTGCATATTCAACATAATTTCACCACACACACACACACACACACTGCACACACTGCACACATACACCATAGCTAGTCCACACATATACAACACATATACCCCACACATGCACACGACACACACATCACACTTATGCCACACACACAAACCACACACATTGAAACAACAGATACAGCACACACATTATCCCCCATACAACACACACATTCCACACATCAAAAACACACCACACACACGTTACATATACACAACACATTCACCACTCGATTATGCACATAAGCCACACACTCGTCAAACACATATCACACAAACGCACACATAGACAGACCCCCCGTATAGCATATGCACACACTCCGCAAAAGAAACACACTGCCCACATATCCTGCAAGCACAACCAGATACATGACACATACACCACACCCACCACAGATTCACAACACAGATGCCACACAGACTCCACACACACTTCATGCACACCCCACATATACCATAACACGTACCACACATACTCCCACACATCACAGATATTACACACACGTACCGCACACTCAGAGACAACCCAAATTCACTGCATTCATTCCACACTTATGCCACACAAACACACACCAAGTACGCACCATGCACACACCACAAGACACTGCACACATACTGTGGGGCTCCATCCCACCACCCACATACTGCACACCACCACAAACACATACCACACACATCACAAACACCACACCAAGATCGCACTTACCCCGTACCGTGCACGTACGCACACACAGCACATACAACACTCGTGCCACTCACGTCCACATAAAAGACACACATACAGCAGGTCACACAAAGCATATGCTCAAGAAACACACAAAAAAACCCCACATAAATGTCATGCACGCGATACACATGCTACACTGCACACACACCACAAATACACCCCATGCACCACAGACTCTCCATACGTACCACACCCATACCACACATGCACTGTCCAAAACATGCATCGGTCACGCAGAAACACACACACAACACCCACACCAGACATATACCTCACAGACATCACATATACAGCACACACACAAACACGCTCCATACATACATGCCACATACACTTCACTTGTCAAACATACAGCACACATGTACACGCACACCGACTCAAACACAGCACACATACAGCACACACAGGCATACTGTACAAATACCAGAAACACACCAATGTCTACCACATGCATAGTCCACAGTATACCACACACTCCCCAATCATGACACATACACCCCAGAAACAGAGCACACATGGCACATAGGCAACACACATACCATATATATGCCGAACATTCACAAGATATATAACACAAACACCACCTGTGCGCACCACATGTATATTATACACGCATCACAGCAGCAAATGGGCATGAGAAAGATCAACACCCATAACCACAGACAATACATATGACACACACACCACATGTACAGCACACACATAAACAACACGTACCACGCAAACACCGCACACACAACATCGTGCCTCACAAGTGCCACAGAAACACTACACATGGAGAACAAACACAGCAGGGATATATCATCATCACAACTTATATACCATACATACAGCCCATGTGAATGTACATCTAGATGCCGCTGACACCACACACACGCTCCACACATGCCACACAAATACCATAACCACATGTGCACACTAGAGATACCATACTTTTCATACATACAAAACACACAAAAGCACTTGTATCACAACCACTCACACACAACACACACATACCTAGCACACTCAAACACCACACATACAGCAAACGAGATATCACACAGACATATCACACATGTCACACAACCACACATACAGAACACTCACTTGCATTTACAGCACACACAATATCCTTATGACACACACACCATACACAGCGCATACACCACACCTCTATTTCACACATACACATTCTACACACACACACACACCCCAAAAGAACCCTCACGCCATGCACATACCACACATATACCACAGTCTGCCTTCACACAACATACACCTCAAATAGACCAAGTACATGATGCACACTGTACATACATTAAACACACCACATGGACACCACACACTCACCATACCTATGCCACAAACATCCAACACAGATGACACGCCCCACACACTCAGTTATACCCCTCCAACAGTATTCCCACACTCAACACCTACACAACACACAATTACCAAACAAACCACCACACATATCCCACACACTCCAAACACACACCACACATATGGAAGACACATACCACCTCCACACATAAACTACACATATACCACACACACTGCACATGTAGACAAAATCATGACACATACCACACCTACACCACACCTACACTGAACACATAGCACACATTTAACAAACACAAACTTCACATGACGCATGATTACCACATAAACACATCACACATACACATCATACACACATCACACATGCACCACATACACACCAGATACCTTCCACAATTTACTACACACAATAACCGTACAACACACACACACACCCCACACATATATCAGGCAAACACACTCCACACATACACCACATACACACCAAGCGTACCACACTTAGAGTACACAGACACCACGTACACACCAAGCGTACCACACACAACACACTTAGAGTACACAGACACCACGTACACTACCAACATACCATGATAATCCATACATCCATGACCTACAGACACCGCACACACATTTCTATTACACCAACCCCACCCATATGCCACACCACAAAACCATACATGCACCACGTACACAACATCCACGCCGTACAAAGACCACACACAAGTATACATTACATGTGGAGCATACACACATGACACGTATGCCACAATCACAACACATACCACACCACAGCACACTTACAGCACACCGTGCACACACCACGCACACCGCACATATGCCGTACACAGACACCACGTATTCACCACACACACCACACATACAGAACAGACAAACGCACTCAATCACAACCACTCCCAACGTGTACCACACACACCACACTTATACCCCCCGAAACACACACCAGACATTGTCTGAAATCACATTGTTTCAGGTTAACTGCCTGAAACTACACCGTTCAAGTGTCTTTCATGTAGCTTTTCACATATATCTCATAGGCAGTTTGTTGAAACATTCTTTATTAGTATGTGTTGGGAGAGCTAGCACGGCAGCCGCGAAGCCTCATCCCTTGAACATAGCTAGGTCACTAGCAAATCATTCTAGGTACCCCAGAAAGCAGCCTGAAGACTGACAGAATCAAGTCTGCAACTACATGGTGAGAAGAAGCCACAGCAAAGAAGGTAGGAAGTGCAGAGGTCGTTCGGGCCTGAGGCACCCAGGTGCCCGAGAAATGCATTGTCTTAACTGCCTGAACTCAGCTCTGCTTAAAGCAGCTGTCAATGAGCATTTTAGATGAATGTAGTAAAAGGTATTCTTAACCCGTCTGTATAAACCCTAGGAAAGAGCTTTCTCCTTAACTGCCTGCAACGACACCACACATTAAGCATCTTTCATGAAAGGCCTGAGACAGCCAGCTTGCTAGGAGAGTCCTTTTCTTAACATTCTCCAATTGTCATCTGTCATGAAGAATGCTGGTCTTCCATGTATCCATTTTCACCACTTTGCTCAATTTTCAAGGGAGGTTATCCTTAGGGTCCATTCAGAGTCGGGCTTTCTGAGGAATATCCCCCTGCTTGGAAGTGTGGAGTCTGGTGAAGTCCTTGTAACTGTGGGGTAGGTGTTGCACAGGACTCTCTTTGAAATCTGTTTCAGAACAATATGGACATCCAGAGGCCTAGGGCATGTGAAGGTGCCCAGTGGAGAATGAGGGTAGGATGAGCCAGAGGGTTTGGAGGGGAGCTGGTCTCTTCTGTGGTGAGTGGAAATGAAGTTAGACATATTTGCTGGTTGATGCCATTTCCATTGCAAATGTAGAACATTGGCCCTCCTTGGGGCCATTCCCTTCCCAGCACTGTTTTTTTCTAACCAGGTCTTTGTTCACACTTAGGAGCCATGGAGTTCTTACACACTCAGCCAGCACCCAGGGAGAGGCACTCCCCTGGAGTTCCCACTTTGGTCCTGTGTTCAATGAGAGGGACCAGTGTCAAATATCCAAAGGGAAGACGGCCTGTTAGTCCCTGAGCACTTGGTGCTTGACCAGTTGTGCTATGGAAGGCGAAGGAGAACCAGTTGACCTCATTCCCCTGGCTGATTGAGATGTCCTTATCTTGACTACCAGTGGGTTCACACATGGGCAGTGTGCTCCAGGAGCTGGTGAGTGCAAGAAGCGCCCTTTCCAGGAAGACAATGTCAGGTTCTGGTTCCAGACCCCTGAGCAACAGTAGCCAGGAGTACACAACAACTACACAGCTCAACCACTGCTGTTTCCATTCACTGACGGGAAAAGTGGGGAAGACAGAGCCAGGGATTTCAGGCTCCTACTGCAGGAAGAATGCAGGCCAGTTGCTGACAGGTCTCCCAGATGTAGCCCTTAACATCCCACTAACATCTCTAGGGAAGAACTCTGGCCATCCATGGCTTCTCTTTACACACTGTTGTCTTTTTTGGGAAACAACGCTCTGCATGGAATCCATTCCGAGTCAGGGTCTCAGAGTAATAGTCTCTTAAAAAACGGTGCTGCGTGGAATTTGTCAGAGCCACTGTCTTTGAATAATACCCTCTTCTTTCAGCATCAGAGTCCGGTGGTTTCCTTGTGGTTATGATATAGATATTGCAATGGGCCCCTCTCAGATTGGTTTCAGAATTATGTGACCATCTCCAAATGTAGGGTGTGTGAAGGTTCCCAGGCAGAATGTTTGTGGGTAGGCTCAGCCAGAAGGTAGGGGTAGATCCTGCTTCATGTGTGCTTAGAGGTTGAGGGAAGATAGATATCTCGTTCCACGATTTGACCAGTGGCCTTTGGAATGCAGAAATCTGACTCACCAGGTAGTCATTCTGATCCCATTTCTGCTTTTCTAATTGACCTCACTTCACACACCAAGACTCTGGGGCTGTCCTGTAGCGTGCAAGTTCTAAGGATGGCCATGTAGGTTCCAGAACATTCCTGTGTCAAAGCAGGGCTCTCACAGTCTGATATTGCTGAAGAGACCTATACATTCTGTCCTGAGCCCTCAGTTATAGCCGGCTACTGTATCATGGGAATGGGTAGCCACAGGGACCCCTGAACCTAACTGATGGACATACCCTCATGTGGAAGAAGAGACAGACTGTGCATGTGCAGCATGGTCCATGACCTGACCAGCGCACAAAAAGCCTTCTGAATGTATCCTGCACCAGGCCTTGTTCCCAACACTTGATCCTCCCATAGAAGCACATTCTTCCTATCTCAGTGTCACTAAGGCCCTTATGTTCTGATATGGTGGACAGAAGCACACAAAAAGCCACTGTTTCCCTTTACTTCTTAAGGAAAAACATGGGTCTCTTGCTCACAGGGCTCCAGGTGGCTCCCTTTGGACAACTCCTGTAGCCAAATCCCACAAAAGATCTTCTGATTTCTGAGCAAGCCAGCTTGCTAATATATTGTGCTAGTCAGTTTATTCTAAACATTATCCAAGCTCTCGTCCTTAATGAAGAATTCTTGCCCTAGGCTTATCAAGTCTCGTGACATTGATTTTTATCCATCAAGCTTTGTCTTGCGCTCCATACAAAGTCTTGCACAGAAATAGATCCACCTTGCAAATGTCCAATGTGGACCATCCCTGTGACTGTGGGACAGGTTGATGCAAAGGGACTGACATATTAGTTTCAGGACTACGTGGACATCCAGAGACTTAGGGCATGGAACGGGGTCCAGCCGAGATCTGTTTTTCTGGAGGATGGGCCAGAGGTATTAGGTGCGAGCTGGCCTTAATGCTGGCTTAGGGGAAATGAAATTTACTGTGTCCCATCCACATTGATCACATTCCCATTGGATGGAACTCACTTTGGTCCTGGCTGTAGCCAGCCATTCACTATCCCTTAATGTTTTTGTTACTCAGTCTTTGTTCACCCATACGAACTATGGAGCTGGCACTCAGAGGGCACCAAGAGGTGGGCGTCGGCTACCCACTTGGTGCTCAAGTGACAGCCATGAGCATAGGCTATCCCAAAGGACAATTGCTCTCCTATCCCTGAGATTGGTGCTTGACTGTAGCGAGGAGTGGGGGAAGGGATCCAGCTTAGCTCATTGCTCTGCCCGATGGAGGGGCTTTCCTTCTGAAAACCAGACAGTTCACACAGGATCAGGAGGCTCCAGAAGCTCGGGAGCCCAGAAAGAGCCCTTTACAGGAAGAGTGCCTTAATGCCCCTTTCCACACTTTGGAAAGCGGGGGTGAGGGAGCACCTCATGGGTACAGCACTGTCACTGCTTACTCCATTCAATGATGGGAAAAGCAAGAAAAGCAGACAAAGTCCAGGGCTCTTTAGATTCTTGTGAAGGAAGGAGGCAGGCTTGTTGCTTTCAGGGCTCCCAGATGCAGACACTAGAGGGCGCTTTTGCCTAAACCTTCTGGTGTTTCTTGTTCTTCCCATACACAGCCAGGTTGCCAGGGGCTGGCGCTGGACCCTTCCTTCTCCACATAATTCCCCTTCCAATCTCTGAAGAGCTCTGGCCCTCCTTATCCACTGTACACATTTTTGCTCCTTTATAGACACAAGGTTCTTCCCACAATCCATTCAGAGTCAGTGCCTCACAGTCATATCCTCCTCTGCCTTCCCCCTGGGAGACTCTTCCAGTCCCTTTGGGTGGCTGAAAGATTCTGGCCACAGGGCTCTTTCTTCATTAATTCATTGGGCTTCAGAAGTATGTGGCCATCCATAGGCCCAGGGAATTTGCAGGCACCCAGCAGAGGATGTCTGTGTGTAGGCCAGGGCAGACATTTGGGCATAGACCTGGACTCCTTGTGGGCTGAGGGCAAATGAAGGAAGACACCTTCTTTCCATGGAGATCCCAATGCCCGCTGGAAATATCGAACTTTGGCCTTCCGTGGGCCCATTTGCTTCACCTTGCTGCATTTCTGACAATGTCTTTTCTCCTTAGGAGCCATGGATCCATCCCTCATTCAGCCGGCACCTGGCGGTAAGCTGCAAACTCCCACTCTGCTCCTGTGCTCATTGAGAGGTATCAGGCTCTGATCTAACAAACAAAAGAACTTTAGTCCCTGAGTGCTGGGCGACTGGCCTGTCGTGGTAGGAGGGGAAGGCTAGGTGGCCTCACCCACTGACCTGGATGACTGAGTTGCCATTATTCTGAGAAGCACACGGTTCACACATGGGTGGTATGGGTCAGTATGGGGTCAACAAAGGGAAAGCTATTTTGAGGAAAAGGGAAAAAAAAAGTGTTTTTTCCAAACTCCTGAGCAACAGCCAGGAGAACCCAGAAGCTACAGCTCAACACCGGCACCTCCAGCAACTCTTAGAAAACGTGGGAGGGAGAGACATAGCCAGAAATCTCTGGCTCCTGAGGAGAGAATGCAGACTTCTTGCTGACAGAGATCCCGGTGTAGTGGTTCACAGGGTTCCCTTTGTCAAAGCCCACAGGCGTTTCTTATTCCAGATACAACCAGTTCATAGGAGCTTGTGCTGGATCCTTCAATTTCAACATTTCCCATCTCATGTGTGATGAAGCACTCTGGCCAGCTGTGTCTCCATGTCTACCCGTTACCCTGTTTTTGAATAAGGTTCTGAATGGAATGTATTGAGAGATATTGGCTTAGAGGAATTTCTCTTCTTTTGGCTTGTGAGTCTGGTGGAGTCCCTGTGATGGTGACATAGGCATTGCAATGGGCCGCTCTCCACTTGGTTTCAGAGTGGGGTGACCATCCCCAAACCTAGGATGTGTGAAGGTGCCGAGGCAGAACACTTGTGGGTAGGATCGCAAGAAAGCACCTTCTTCCTAACTCAGAGTCACTGCTGCCCCATCTACTGACATGATGGGCAGAGACACACCAAGAGCCAACGTTTCCCTCCACTTGCGAAGGGAGAATGAGGGGCTCTTGCTGACAGGGCTCCTGGGGGCATCCCTTGGAGTCCTTCTGCAGCTGAAGCCCACAAAAGCCTTTTCTGAACTCCTGACCAAGCCTACTTGCTACTGTCTTGTGCTGGTCAGGTTTTCTACACGTGCAATTCTCATCCTGACTGAAGATCTCTGACCCTCGGAGTATTCTCTGACCCTGTGTTCTTATTTGTCCTTTAGATGAACTGTGTTTTATTATAGCATTTCTGATAGTACATGTGTGGGGTTTTTGTCCCCCTCCATCATCAATTTTCTAACTCTCTGGACACCAAGTTGGTGTCCTACGAATCAGTTTCGTTCTGACATGACCCATAGTTAGTGTCAGACGGCACAGCTTAAGACGTCTGCCCCACTTCAGATGCCAGTCAGAAGTCCCAGGCCTCTTGTACTTCTGACTATTGGGGTTCATATGATTCCCTCCTCAGGTTTGGTAATGTGCTGGACTGGCTTGTAGAACTCAGGATAACCCTTTACTTAACTGTTAGCAGTTTATCATGAAGGATACAAGTCCAGAGCAGCCAAGTGGAAGAAGCGCAGAAGGGAAGATGTGAGGGAAGAGGCGTGTGTGTGCACACCCTCTCCAGCACATCAGCCTCCCAGCACCTGATGTATTCGCTCTCTCTCTCTCTCAAAAACAAATAAACATTTAAAAAGAAGAAGAAGAAGAAGTGAGATGCAAAGCCCATGTTAAGTAATCAAAGGAAGTATCCAGTGATTACTTTCAGGAATCAAGGAGGGCCATTTGGTGGGGAAGTAGCAAGGCTCACTGTGTGGAATCTGAGCCTGGGACTTTTGTTACCTTGATAATGACCATTATGAGGATCCTGTGTAACTAAGCAATAGACCAAGGAAAGAACCAGTATGAAGAATATGAAGTGATGAGTCAGCAGTGATAGCAATAATGTAAAATTACGTTCCTAAACCTGATTGGAAGGGAATGTGGCTTTTCTGTTGGGTTCCTTTTCTATTCCTGTCCACATCTTTTTTTTTTTTCTTTCAGTGCCCACTCAAATACATAGGTGTGGAAAAGTGATTAGGGCTATGCATTGAGAGCACATGCCTGGATGTAGCCATCTCTCAGTTATATGTGGAGTGAACTTGTTGGCATCACAGTGTCGAGCCTCAGAGGGAAGGAGAGAGACCTGGCCCCGACTTGCTGTAGTTCCTGCCTCAGAGAAGAGTTCATTACTAACCATACACAAATCTGTGTTCTCACACCTGCTGCACACCCTCTGTGATTAAATCTGAGTTTTTGATTTTAAGTTAATTTTATAATGAACTATTTTGAGGACACCAAGAAGTGTTTATGGACACAAATCTTACCAGATGTTATGATGTCACTGGTTTGGCCATACTTCCTGTCTAGCCCTGGTCTTCAGAATCATTGCTTCAGGACAAGGTAGCAACATGGAAAGGTACTTGAAATAAGCAGGAATACAACGCTAAGGAAATGATATATACACTGTTACTATAAGACCATAAAATTATGTCTGCAAGGGAAGGCTTAAAGAAACGTTTTGGTTTGGGTTAGTTTTATTGAGATATACTTTATAGTCTTTACCCTTTTAAAGTATACAGTTTGGTGAGTTTTGACAAATGAATACAGTTGTGTAACCAAGATAAAATTTCCAACACCCTCAGCACAGGGAGAAATTTAAATGTTTGTGGGATGTTTGAGGTATTTATTTTCTTCCTTTGTGCAATACACAGAATTCACGAGAAGAAAAGGCATAAACCAAACTTATCTTCCCAGTGTAGTTAGAGCTGCCAGAATGTGCAAAGATCCTTCACCTAGAATCACTGTTAAGAAAAGCAGTCAAAATGTAGGAAAATGACAATGACTTTTCCATATTTCTCTCTCTCACACACATGAAATTTTATATATATGTATATATTTTATATATTTTTAAATTTATATTATATATGATATATATAATATCCATCCTATTTCCCACAAACACCATTAAACGGCCTCAGGGCTTCTGGGAGGATTACGGCAAGAAAGGGTGGGGATGAGAGATTTCAAAACTAGCCAGATTTCAGAAAAACAGAACTTCTAAATATAGTTTGGAAGAATGGAAAGTAGCAGATTATAAGAGGAGAAGAAAGCAAGGAGTGTAGGGAAAAATAAATAGCAGCTCTGGGTTGATAATTGACTTTCGATTCCTCACAGCCAATAGATTTATGGGTTTCTGATGGTGATGACTGTTATTTTCTCATTTGTTTGGGGGCCATTTAGGGCCCCCCCCCCATTGTTGCACAAATTTTCCTATACCGATTCCATAGCACTTACTAGGTGCTAAAAGATGAATAATGTGCCATCGTTTTTAATGCTGGGACCAGTGTTGCCAGCTTGTCTGGCACTGAAGTAGGCATTCGTTTTGTTTTAAGATTTTATTTTTGTGTAATCTCTACATCCAACGTGGGACTTGAACTCACAAGATCAAGAGTGGCATGCTCTTCTGAATGAGCTAACCAGGCGCCCCAATAGTAGGCTTGCTGTTTTTTTTAAGTTCATTTATTTTTGAGAGAGAGAGAGAGCAAGCGCACATGAGTAGGGGAGGGACAGAGGGAGAGGGAGAGAGAGAGAATCCCAAGCAGGCCCCACACTCCGTGCTAAGCCCCACACAGGGCTCGTTCTCACACAGACTGTGAGATGATGATCTGAGCTGAAATCAAAGAGTCGAACACTTCACCGACGAAGCCACCCAGGTGCTCCAGTAGGTACTCGTTTTTTGACAAGGGCCATGAAAGGACAGATGTGTAAAAATAAACTCACATCACTTAAATTCCAACATATGGTTCTTCCAAGAGTTTTGTTTTCTCTGAAGGTGAATTGACTATATCTAAACATACTGACTCACCCCTCACCCCAAACTTATGTTAACATGAGCCTGAGGTCTGCCCACTTCCTTCAGGAAAGGGATATGGGTGTCATATTACCTGAATCGTTTAGTTTTGAGAATTTTACCTTTATCAGTGAGTTGGCTACGTTATTTAGGACTCTTTAAAAATAACAGAAACCTGGAGCGCCTGGATGGCTCTGACTCTTGATTTCGGCTCAGGTCATGATCTCATGGTCTTTGAGTTCAAGCCCTACCTCGGGCTTTGCACTGACAGTGCGGACCCTGCTTGGGATTCTCTCTCTCTCCCTCTCCCCCTCCCCTGCTCTCTCTCTCTCTCTCACCCCAAAATAAATAAATAAATAACAGAAACCTATTTCAATTAGTGTAAATACACTTAATTATAAGGATTCCTATATGTATTATGGCACCAAAGGTAAGAATGCAGCAGGAGATCTGGAGCCTGGAAAACCCAAGCAGGAACAATAGGCAGTCTCCACTCTTTCTTCACTTCTGATTCCTTCTCCCCTCTGCTGTCCTGCTGTCTCTACCCCTAGGCACAGGGCAGAGGTTGCCACAGATTTCACGGTTGCAACTCTATTCCAGGGAGCAGACCAAACAATCTCCCAGACTGTGGTGAATTCCTGGGAGACAGAATCTGATTTGCCCAGTTTAGGTGTGTTCACTTCACTTCTCTGGCCAAGAGGGTAGGTCACATAGTGTGGATGAGGCTGGAGTCCCACTCTGGTAATGGGGGTGTTAACTGGGCTAATCAGACACCAGAAAGATAGCTTGCTGACTTCTGAGATCACAACCTTTTCTCTTGTTTCCATTGCTCCAGGTCTCCTGGCAACTAAGATAACTGAGGAGAAGCTTCAGGATATTTTTTCCCCAATGCCTGGAAGCTTTTAGGAATTTAGCTTTGACAGCCCCCTTATGGGATGTGTTGATCATCCTCCATTAATGTTTCTTGGTTTGTAGTGTGCTCTCAGTCTGTGTGTTCAGATCTTTTTTTTTAAATTTTTTAAAAAATGTTTATTTTTGAGAGAGAGAGCGCGACAGCAAGAGAGAGAGAATGAGCAGGGGAGGGGCAGAGAGAGAGGGAGACACAGAATCGGAAGCAGGCTCCAGGCTCTGTGCTCAGAGCCTGGGGCAGGGCTCAAGCTCACGAACCCGAAGATCATGACCAGAGCCAAAGTCCAACGCTTAACCACTGAGCCACCCAGGGGCCCCTTCAGATCTTCTGCCTGATGGCTTGTGACTGGCTGGTCCTGGGGTGGAAGAGCTGGTGGGATTATGGGAAGTGAGGTTGTAGTCCCCTCTGTTTTCCCTATACTCTGTGTTTGGGATAAACAGGCACTTCTGGCCATGGGTTGAGTGAGGTTGAATCTCTACGGCTCTTCGGCCTTTTTCTTTGGGGGCTTGTCTGTGTATGGAGCCCACTCCAGGTGCAAGCCTGGCACCCTCGTTAGAGCTCTCCATGTGGTTCGTTTCTGGTTGTAGTTCTTGATTTTCCTTGTCTTTCCACAGCCGCTCCAACGTGGAAGCTGGCTGGTGATAAAAACAACGTGGCTGCATAATTTCTCCTTCAGCTATGCCATGCCTGCACAAGGAATAGACCTCCTGCAGCTACTCCCTTGCATTCGCCTTCACTGCCCCGGGCCACAGCCCTCTTCCCCCGAAGCTGAGATTTCTAAGTAGCACCTTGAGAGAGATCTCATTCTGTACATTCCCTGTATCCTTTACCACAACAGAGATTGAGGATGCTGTGGGCAGACCTCCTCCTTCAGTCCAGCCTAAATTATAATGTGCTCGACTGTCCTCCGTGTTTAAAGTGTGCAATTCTCTAGTTTCTGGCCTGCTCCTCAGGTTAGCACTCGGTATATCGTCTTGCCTTGTTAACGAGACCTCGGAAGTTAGAGAGGACAGTGATGGAGCACCGACTACACAGTGTTAATTCATCTTTACCAGTCCACACCCTGGACTGGGTTCCAGACATAGTGAGGGCTTAAGAGATGCAAACAGCTGTTTCCCTGTTTGACGCACCCTGCGGGGCAAGAAGTCTGGCTTTTCAATCACAGTTGCACGTGGGACCCCCCCCCCCCCAAACATTTGCGTCGTTCCTGGCCTTGCTGCGGCCCCATCTGTAGCCAGCCGCTGAGGTCTGTGCAGGCAGGGTCGCAACAAGACTGTCGATGCTGCCGCTAGGCGTCTGCCACGCTGCCACCCGCAGCGAGAGCCCACGGCTTTGCAAGCGGGGCTCAGGAGCTTCGAGAACCGGGACACCACTGAGAGGGAGACCTCCAGACTTCCTAGAGGGGAAGGGGTGGGGGAGGCCCCGCGGTGCTTTCTCCTCTCGCTGATTGGTGGAGCCCCAGTGCGGCCCCCTCCCCCCCCCCCCCCCCCCGCTGCGGGCAGGTGAGCTCGAGGGCGGGCACCGCGGACCCCTCCGAGCCTCTCCCCGGGTGCGAGGCCGCCCCGCCCTCGGAGGTCTGAGGTCTGAGTTGACCAGCCTTGGCCTGGAAGTGCCTGACCGAGGAGATTCGTTCCCTGCGCCCTCGCCGCGGCCCACGGGGAGTGGGGGCATGGGGGGGTGGGGGGGTGGATTCCTTCGTCCTCGTGCGCACCTGCCTCCGCCCACCTCCCTGTTGCGGCGGGAGGTGTTGGCGTTATCCGCTTCCCGGGGGTCCGACCCGGTGGGCGCCCACTGCCACCCAGCTGCGGACTTGGGCATCTTTTTCCTGCTTTGACCCCTGGCAGTGCCGCCACGTGCATATTGCCCCGTAGCCCTTCTCGGTTCAGGCGCCCCCTGCCCTCTTTCTGTCCAGAGGCGGCCCCTCTTTGGTCCTGGTGTCAAAGACGAACAACGCCGGACAGGTTTGAATCGGTAATAATTACTGCAGGAGAGAAAAGGGTCCAGGGTGAACTGAGCTCAGTTTTGGTACAGAAGTGACTGGACTTGGAAAATGACGGAGGAGGGGGCGGGAGGAGGGGAGCCTTAGTATAGCGTCAGGGATGTCGAATGGAACCCATGTGGGTGTGCCCACCTGGCTCAGAGAAGTTTGGTTCCTACACTCCCACAGAGACTGCGAGACAGGGGCCCTATCTTCAAGTGTTGGCTGGAACAAACAGTAAATTCTTTTGGCGGCCCTAAGTGTTCTCAGTCTAAGAGGGGCCAGGGTCATCCTTGGGATGTGGCCTTGAGCAGTTAGAGACTGTTAATGTTCTGTTGGTCTTTATAGGCTTAGTAGAGAAACGGCTCAGGGGAGCCTGACTAGAGTTTGGCCAAGGACAGAATCGTTGTCAATGGTCAGGGTCACTGAACACATTGAGTAAAAACTACTTTCTACTCCAACCCAGGCAGTCACTTAAGTCAGGATTTTCCTCCACTTGGTTCTGGAGAGTGGGGTGTAGTGGTTTATTTTGAGAAGGCTTGTGCCTTTCCAGCAAGTGGATGGAAAAATGAACTGAAGGAGCAGTTATAACTGCGGTTGAGGGTAGGGACCAGGCTGCTCTGGAGTGGTGGGAAGGTCATTGTTCCAAGAGTCCAGGAGTCCAGGGATGGTGGGGAGAAATGGGGGAGTAGTGCACTTGTGGGCTGCAAGACAGGCGCAGACTCCCTTGGAGGGCTTCTGGTCTCTTAGATCTGAGGCTCTCCCTTTCCCAAAGTCAGAGAGCTGTGCGGGAAGCCGGGAGTCAGCAGCTGTGCTCCAGACAGTGTGGTCTTAGGTGATCCTGACAGATGAGCTCTCAGAGAAGTCAGTACAGGACTCAGGCCTGATATGGCTTCCCCCTGGCTACGCAGTTGTGGAAGGTGTGTGTGTGTGTGTGTCTGTTCACATGAGGGTGTGTTTGAGGAAAGTGAGTTGAGGTGAGATGAGATTATCCAGGGAAATATCTTTGATTAGAAGAGAGGACATGATATTTAGAAGATCCATTTAAAAGTGTGACGTAAAAACACCTGCCAGTAGAGATTTCTGGGAGCTATAGATTCATATCACCTTTTTTTAACGTTCATGTTTTATTTTTGAGGACGTGCACACATGTGAGCTGGGAAGGGGCAGAGAGAGAAGGGGACAGAGGATTTGAAACGGGCTCTGGGCTCTGTGCTGATAGCAGAGAGCCCCGTCGGGCTCAAACTTGTGAACCGTGAGATCATGACCTGAGCTGGTTAAATGTTTAACCAACCGAGCCACTAGGCATCCCATAATCCAGATCACGTTCAACAAATGAAGTCTACCAACAGGCAGGAAAAACCTTTTAGGGAATTACATCAGCTCTGTAAATTGTGTATGTAGAATAGCATAAGTTAGGACCTCTCTGTTCACTCACCAGATATATACTGAGCCCCCTGAGTGCCATGCCATGAAATAGGCTTTGGGAGTACCAGGAGAACAATACTGATAGATATAGAACGTACTGAGCTCTTACTTTGATAGATGCATTCATTTAACAAACATTTATGGAGTTCCTACTTTGTGCCAGGGGGCACCAAAACTGCCTTCTTGGAGCTGTGGATTCTATTGGGGGACACAGACAACACTCCTGTGAGTGTATGATCTGCTATCAGGGAGTGATACACGTTAAAATAGAGAGGTGAGGAAGGGGACAGAAAGTGACAATAGTGCATTGAGTGAAGGGCAATGCTATTGGAGCGGAATAGGCGTGAGGGAGCAAAGCACGCGGAGGGAACATCAAAGTCCAAAGGTGTGAACTCTCTTAAAATATTTGAGTTTTTAAGCAACAGCAAGAAGGCAAGTATTTCATAAGTGCAATGAGCTAACCAGGGTAGACAGAGATGGGGTGAGAGAATGAGAAGGACAGAGAGGGAAAGAGAGAGAGGGAGAGAGGCAAGCCACTTCTGGTGTGGCTTTGATATTGTGTACTTGGGCACGGCCTCCTCCACCCAGAGTTGTAAAGGAAGGTCTCACTGAACAGGTGATGTCTGCTCAGAGCTCTATGGAAAAGAAAGGACCGGGGGAAAGACTGCCGGGCTGGTAGGAGAACAGACCAGAAGCCGTGAGGTAGGAGAGAATTGGATTTGTGTGAAGAAGAGAAAGGAACACAGGTGACCGGAAACCCAACAGAGCCCAGGGCGGGTGTTGCGCTGGCTGAAGTTGTAGAAATGGAGAGTCCCGATCTGTAGGACCTTAGCTCATGGGAAAGACTTGGGATTTCATCATAAGAGCAACAGTTGGCCATTAAAAAGCATTTGAGTGTTTCACGCAGATTTTATGAGATTGCTCGGGCTACTGCATAGCAAGTCTGTTGGGGGTGCCTGGGTGGCTCAGTCAGTTAAGCATCCAACTCTTCACTTTGACCACAGGTCATGACCTCACAGTTTCTGAGTT